>OX465251.1:12490585-13090585 GCA_949987775.1 Aproaerema taeniolella
TCAGTAAGTGAAGTCGGACAATGCAATTTTTATATCTATTAAGATTATTTACATTGCAAATGTTTTTCCCCTTGGCTGCAACTGGGGAATATAATAATACAGGAAAAGATACTACAATCTAATTGCGAAACAGTGACACGTTCATCCCTATCCCTACTAATATTGTAAATGCGAAAGTAACTTTTGTCTGTATGTTACGCTTTCACGCCTGTTAGCTGAACCGATTTCGATGAAATTTGGTATGCGATAGACCTAGAGAAAAGACATAGGCTACTTGTATCCTACTGCTGGGAACGATATAACGAGTAGTCCACACGGGCGGAGCCGCGGGTGAAAAGCTATTTTATTTTATAAAATCAATTTACACTGCATATCGCTTGTTCGTTATATGATAGATACTGAATTCGACAAAATCGCGATTTGGCAGATTCGATACTCGACAGATTCTTGGATTGGATAAATTCTGAATTCGGCAGATTAGCTATATGGCAGAAGTACAGAAGGAATTAGAATTATTAAAAATAAGTCAACACAACAGAAAATAAAATTAAAAGTAGGTTTCTATAATATAATCGGAATCAATTCTTCGCAAAACTACTGGACAGATTTTGATGAAATTTTGCGATAATATATCCCTCGATATCAGATTAGCGCACAGGCTGGCTACACAATTTCTATACATTTTCTTTATATCCATACATATCAACAAACTTTTGCCATTATTTAATATTCGTTACGAAGTTTGGATTAAACTTTACAGTCATAAACTTTTTATTGAAGTAAAAACTTCTTTAGCGGCGTTGAGCACTTTTAGTATGGGGAAAAAATGTTAAACTCGCGATGAACTCGCGTCGGATGTCACGTGACCGTGATCGTCAGATGTGATCTAAAATGCGTAGGGTTGCCACCTTTTTTGAAGTGAAAACTTCTTTAGCAGCATTGTGTACTTTGAAGTATGGGTGGAAACCCGGACGGATGGCAGCCCTATGGTAAAATTATCTCTGCGACAGATGTCAACGATGTCAACGATTATTCGCACATAGTGCGTAAATACCGATAGACTATTTTACAGAAAGTTTGGTCGAGTAGAAAAGTTGCCAGATTGTAAGCAACAGGTCGAGGGTTCGAATCCTGAGAGAATAACGGACTCTTTTTGTGTATTTTGTTTTATTTCCATATTAATGCACAATGTTAATATTCAAGTTTTCACTTCTGCCGTCACTCCCGGAGTGCGACCCGTTGTTTTTTTTTAAATTTAGTTTTTATTCATTCATTCATTTACAATTGTAAAGGATTTGATCGTCGATGTCCTCCTTGTGAGTTTATGAGTTTATTTTTTTAGTAGGCCAAGTAACTTGTCGATATTTTATCGACATGTGTGCGTATTTTGCTATCACTATTACTGACTTGTGCTGTGTGTGCGCGACGAGCTCATGGCGTGATTGTACTTGTCACTTTGTCAGGTGAGTCGGTTGCTGAGGTCAGTCGTTCGAATCGAGAGTAGTTTTTTCCTAGTCTGTGAGTTTTTCTCTGCCGTTTAGGCGATTATAATCATGGAAGAGGATCTCACTGCTCTTTTAGTGTCATGGGAAATGCCTGATGATGTAGTTAAAGCATTTCGCGGTAAGTACAATTTTTCATTACCTTCACCTAAAGTTACAGTACACATTACCTACTTGGTCACTGGGGCTTTTTCGGCTTATATAAGCCGAGAGTATATACTCTAAGTAGGTACCTACTTACTGTCTTGCTATTGTTTTCTCTCATATGTAAAAGTAATTACTTAGGCAGTTGTAGATAGGTGAGTAGGTAGGTACTGAGGCTAGCACATCATGTTAACCTTTTATTGCTAAAACATATCGTAACAGTGTAGATCCCATTTTATTATAATACTTTACAATAAGTAGGTAGGTATATAACTTCGCGCTACGAGTTACCATCGCTGAGCTTAAATGCGCAGTAGGTACCTACTATAATAGCGATTTTCAACCTTGGCCGGTACAAAAATCATACGCAGACATCTCGACCTAGGTATTTTTGCCGAGCGAGCGCTGAAAAGCCCCAGTGACCACTCTTACCCACGTGGCATGAACTTGTACGGAGGGCCACTCATCAGGTTACCCTATAAGATGACCCTCTGACCATGCACTCTGAACTGTTATTATAAGGATGGTTTTGCAATGAAAATGAAACGTGTTACCTAACTACACTGGAATTTTCCATGTAGTACCTACATAGATTCTGTTTAATTTTATTAATTCTGTTTGAAATCAACACAGTTTGCAGTGCCAAATATGCTCTTTTTCATTCTGATTAGGGACTTAATCTACTTGTTGACTTATTTTGATCGTAACTTACAGAAAATGGCATTACTGTAGATCAACTTGATCATCTCAATCAAGATCACCTGAAAGAAATTTGCCCGCAGATAGGCAGTAGAATTAAATTATCAAGTAAAATAAACAGTTACTTGGAATCTAAGGTTTGTAATATATAACACACTTTATTTTATAACTATTTTAATTGAGAAGTGCTTTGTTTTTAAACTGTTCTTATTTTATACAATTCCAGGCATCGACTGTCAGTGTTTCAACAATTGACAATGGCTCGGCATCCCCGAATATTGCTGATGTACTTTTAGATGAAGGAAATTTCACAATTTCGATTAGTGATTTATTCCCAACTCCAACAACTTCCAGTCAAAGCTTCCCTGATTTCGATTTGAAAACCTTGTTGGAAACGTCACCCACAGGAAAGAGCATACTGAACTATTATGCTGTCAATGGAAAATTGGATAATAAAAGGAAGAGTCGCCTAACTGACATTATCATTAGGCACTTATTCACTTTCATTGTAAATAAGTGAGTATTAGTGTTTTTGATTGATCCAATTTTATTTTGTTTAGATAAAAGCAATTATAAAACATAATTTGTTGCAGGAGACTTACTTATGATGACTACAATGTTTTAAGTGGAAAAATTATAACTCTCTTCCCGAAAGAAACGGCGGGAACTTACTTCACCAGGCCAATAAAAAAAAGACACTCGACAACAGGAAAATCAATTGCCGCACGCGGTAAGCTTGTGGATAAAGTGAGGAACTTTTTGTTCCAAAGTGATATTAAGCGTACTGAGACTGCTCAGCCTGAAAAAGATATTCCTAACAAAAATGACATTTTACTGAGTAAGTTCCTAGTTACTTCTTATCTATAATCTTGGTTACATTACAATTTAGACTTAGTTTCCGGAGTAGAGTTATTTGTAATATTTTCTGCAACGGAGTGGCATTATGATTTACAGAATAATAAATTGTATAGGATTTTGGCAGTGTCTCACAGTTTGTGGTTTATAAATAAATAAAATAAAAAAATATTTATTTTAGCTATTCATGAAGATGACATTGAATGGCTTAATAACAATAATGGACCATGGTCAGAAATCAAAGAGAAATGGAACAAGACAGTGCAAATAAGACAAGAGCTAGAATATAGTGATGTTCATGACTTTATAACCAAGTGGAAAGTTTTACAGCTGCCGACTGCACCAGAATTGGTAAGTGAAATATAGAACAAAACCAAGTCTGAACAGTTGTGCACCTGTGCAGTTGTACAGGTGTCCTCGCACAATATATCAATTCGAGCCTCAGTTAGTGTGCATATAAAAATATTCTTAGTTTTAAAAAAAACTTAAAAATGAATTAAATTATTTGTTGACTTCTTTCGAGTAAAATAAATTGTTTTTCCAAGGCATGTAATCCCCATGCAAGAAAAAAACTTTTCATGACTTATCATTTTCTTCTAGGTAATATTGCGAATAATGCTTCAGTGAGCTTTTTCTTGAACCCTTATGAACATAACTTGCAATTCTATGTTGTGGGTTGAGCAACAGTGCCACTTCACCTTCAGGGCATCAGCTGACAATCTTTCCAGCAAGATTCAGTCAACTGACATTTTTATTTACACACTACTTAATTCTATTTTTTTTCTATTTTTTGGTTGGCTACCACTGCTCTGCCCACCCACGGAATTGCAGCCTACGTTCACAAGGTTTCATGATACATATCTGTAAAACGATAATTTCACCTGGAAGGAACTTTGTCATGAAAATCAGTTCCTGACTGATCTGATTAGATATCAGATTGACTGTTTGAGAGAGAGTAAAATATGTAGTTTATTTACTTCAAGTATTATTTTTTACCATCCATGTAGGTTCGAGATGCACCCATCCCTAGAGATGAATACTGAGAACATAAGGTATTGTGAAAACACGGCACAATTAATGTCAAGGGTGCATGTTTATAGTATTGGGTTTATAATAATAAAAAATATACTAAAATTTTACTTAAAAATAGTTTTGAATGTGTGGTATTAGTATTAATCCCATTACTAACATGTATTTTATGAGCTGTATTATGTTGTGTGATGTGTTGTTTTGTGTTTTGTCGCATTGTACCTCTCTAATTACACTGCAGTTTCATCAAAATCCATTCAATTGTTGTAACTAACCCCATTTTTTATATATTAAAAGTATTAGTATTGCTCATATTTTTTGTTTATGTACAGGGACAACGGCACATCATGCTATCCAAAACTGTCAAAATTCTTCAATCGATTTTCAATTTTATCTCAAAGCATTAGAGTTTAATATCCATTGAGGAAATTTGACAGTTTGTGGTAACCTGATGTGCTGTAGACTGTACATAACTACTTTAAGAACATAAGTTACTTTTTGAAGCTAGTTTTTTAATAAAGGCCTGGTATATTGTTAATTGTAACTAACATTACTGTGTGTTGCTTGTGCACTCAATAATTTCACATGGAAGTACTAGCATATGTTACATCACGGTTGTTACAAATGATTATTTACTGCACTTTTTACTTTTCTGACAAAGTGTGATGTGCAAAGTTTTTACTGTAATATTTATAAAAATAGGTATATATGTAATACTGAAATATTCTTTATTTCCTAGATCAACGATGATTTTGCGGCGCTGTATCCTGATAAAGTAAATCGTTTTCATGAAGGCTGGAATTCATTTATAAAAAAATTCATTGAATTAAAGAAAACCGAAATTAATTCAGAAGAACACAAGAAAGATTTACTTTTGTCCCTAAATTCTCTGGGCATTGAAGGTAAAGTCTATTTTGTGCGAAGCCAAAAAGGTGATGCTTGATTTGTGTGTATGATCCTAGTTAAATAAATATTGATTATAAAAGACTGATACATTGTACCTATTTTTAAGATTCAATATTAGACAACATTGTAATAGGACAAGAAATGAGTAACTCTAAAAAATAGGGAGTGATTATTTGTTGCTGTCATATCATAAGTTAATGAACTGCCGCTGAGTTAATAATGATCATATCTTCATATTCACCTTATCTTGTACCACGAGAAAATAATAATAAAAATATTTATTTTCAGACAAATTACCGACAGAAATTACATTATTAGCAAATATTGTTCCGCCTAAAGGTCGTGCTTCAAAAACCGCAAAGTTTTCAACTCAAGAATGCTTAGAAAGTATTATGGTGATTGTAGAGGTGAGTCGAGTGTACATACTTGCTGTAGTTGCTAATAAGGAAGCAGGTTGTTGGGTTATGTCACCACTGGCAGCAGATTGAATATTTATTTAAATCCTTTATTGTACAGTGAGGCGCTCATCAGGTCACCCCAAACATGTACTCTGTGCTGTTGCGATAAAAACGGTTTTACATTGAAAATGGTGTAAACTGATGCGCTGGCCTCTGTACATACTGCAGCCAGCAGTCGTTACAAACGAGATAAGGATGACAAACTTAATTACTTTAAAATTTGCTTCGTTTTACCTATTTTATATCCTTTTTTTTTGTTTTAGAATCCCGGAGACATTAATTCTACTATAGAAACGCAAATTGAAAAAGCCGCGAAACGGAAAATTCAAGTTCAACCCTACATTATTCTTCTAGGAACTCTGCAAAAAGTAAACCAAGCATATATTGTTATAGATAACATCAGGTACACATTTACTTCTATTGTAGAAGCATTTGACATTCTATTTAAATCTTTTCATGTACTGAATGCACGCTATCCAAAGTCGAGTGATCATATTCACCTTATCATTCAACGATGTGTCTATAATATAAATACGAAGTTCGATAATGTAGTTCCATATATTGCTGACATTTTATCTATGAATAATTAATAGGGATGTTGACAGAGTTTGATTTTGTGAATAATTGTATGTGAAACAAAAAATAATGCTAGAAATATATTAATATCCGAAAACAGCATTAAAATTAAATTATAAATGAACAAGTTATTAGCATTTATATTAACGTAAGGACTAGCTATCTCGTTTTGTGGGGAGAGCTTGCTATCTCGTTTTAACCTACGCAAACAAATGGCGGTGACGTCACGTGTCTGTAAGTGCATCTCTTTATCGTTGTTTGACAGTTTCCCCCTCTATTGAAATTTAATAGCTTGTAATTTTTTTATTTCTCAATAGTTTTCAAAAATTATTTCGGTTTTGGGTTTTGGATTCAGTTCCTTTTTAAGATAAACAATAAAAAAAAATAGTCAACATCCCTATTGTAGTCTCGATTTTCAACAATCCTTATTATAAAACTAGCCATGGAGTGTGATAAATGTAGTCTACCTTTTGCTGATCTTCAGAAGTATTGTTTCCATTTGCAGTTTTGTCAAAATACCACTGACTATTTCCCTTGCCCTAGCAAAGGATGTGATAGAGTTTATAATAAAAAACGTTCTCTAAAACGCCATTTCCAGCTTAACCATATTGAACATTCCAAAAATAACGACTTAAATTTGCATAATGTTAACACATTTCCTGATAATTCTGCTGCTGCATTAAATAATAGCAGTAGTAATACTTCTTTAAATCAAAATATACCAAATACCTCAACTGACTTTGAAAACCTTCAAGATGAGAACTTTGACTTTTGGCTTCAACAGTTAATTAATTCTTTTGTTTCTAAGCTGTATGATAGATTAAACTTAACAAGGTCTTTTGTACAAGAGATAATAGTAACAGTAAAGCAATTGATTCAAGACATTGTTTTAAATCTTCAGTCAGTGATAATGCAGAAAAGTTCCATTAATACTGAACTTGACTTAATATCTAATTGTTTTAACCACATTAATACGGAATATAAACGACTCAAATATTTTGAAGAATCAGAAAAATATGTGAGACCTGTTTTAAAAGTTATTGGGTCTAGTCAAGAAAAATCTAAGCATGATAACAATACTGTTATGGTTCTCAAAGAAAAAACAATATGTTTCATACCGATTAAAGAAAATCTGAGATTATTTTTAGAGTTGCCAGGCGTATACGATACAATAACTAGGTACCAAAAAGAGTTAACTAAAGAAAAAGGTATTATAAGAAATGTTGTACAAGGACAAATGTGGCATGATACAAAAGAAAAAGACCATATTCCCTTAATAGTTTATTTTGACGATCTTGAAACAGGTAATGCTCTGGGTAGTCATGCAGGGAAAAACAAGATAGGAGCAGTGTATGTTTCTATAGCTACGATACCACCGGAATATGCAAGTAGATTAGAAAACATATTTTTAGGAATATTGTTTTGTAGTCACGACCGTGTTTCATTAGGCAATAAAGCTATTTTTGATCCTTTGATTAAAGAACTAAATTTGCTTTACGATGAGGGTATCAAAATTAATGTTAAAGGGACTATCAAAACAGTTAAATTTACTTTAGCTTTTATCTCTGGAGACAATTTGGGTATCCATAGCTTAATGGGATTCAATGAAAGTTTTGCATCCTTGAATTATTGTAGGTTTTGCCTTTTGACTAAACAGCAATGCCAAATACAGATCTGTGTTGATCACAATGTTAAACGTCTCCTAGTTAATTACGAAGACGATGTCGCCAATCGAAGGGGGCTAAAAGAGTTATGCATCTGGAATGAAGTCAGAGAATTTCATGTGTATAAAAACTTATATTGTGACGTCATGCATGACTTTTGTGAAGGCATTCATAGATACGGTATGGCACTTGTAATAGATAAATTAATATCAGAACACTTTTTCACCCTAGATCGTCTAAACGATAGAATTAAATATTTTGACTTCAAATCGAACAACCCACCACCTTTTGTTACAAAATCGCATCTACAACAAGGGTCGATTGTATTCTCTGCGTCGGAAATGTTATGTTTCGTAAGGCATTTCCAGTTTCTTGTGGGTGATTTAGTACCTCGCGAAAATATTATTTGGATTTACTACTTAACAATGTTGGAACTTACTAACATTGTTATGTTACAATCTTTCAGTGTTGATCTTTTACAGTATTTAGAGAGTGTTATCTGTGAACACCATGAAAGATATATAGAGCTATTTGGTACTCTTAAACCAAAACATCACTTTGTTACTCACTATCCAGATGTGATAGCAAGAACAGGCCCATTGATATTAATAAGCACGTTTAAATATGAAGCTAAGCACTTGGACTTAAAACGTGTTTCAAATTCTATTAACACCCAAAAAAATTTACCTTTGTCATTGGCGATAAAATGCCAACTTAAGTGTTGCTACAGATTTTTGTCTCAAAAAGGCCTGTCAGATTGCGTTGAACATGGTAAAGTTAAAGGCGTGAAAATGCTTTCAGATGGTAATGATGATGTAACGTACATTAACGTAAAGTGGCTTACATTTAATGGCATTAAATATTCTGTGGGTGACTTACTCGTGTACGATTATTGTAATTGTAAACCTTGTTTTTGCAAAATTGAGCAAGTGTTGTTGGAGAAAGAAGGTAATGATTTTTATTTTAACACATCTACATTTCAAACAACCCACTATGATAGTCATTACCAATCTTTTGTCATAGAAAAAATAGATAATAGTTTTAGTTTATTGCGTTTGGATGACTGTTTTAGTGTTATTCCTTTGAAAATGCATAACATTTCAGACACTAAATATATTCATTATTATGATTAGCTAGGGAATCAGAATGTGTGCATCTGGATTGAGAGCCAATTTTTCTAATTATTGCGAAACGAGATAACACTTACAGCACCCCAATCGCGCTAATTTTGAACGTATTTACCAAAACTAAACCGCTCAGGTTTCCTTTGTATTCAGCCCAGAATATAATGGAAACGTGAACGGATTAGTTTTGGTAAATACGTTCAAACTTAGCCCGATTGGGGTGCAGGTATTTTAGTAAAAAATAGGTAAAACTCAATTCTGACGCCTGCATAAAGTGGCATAGCCTAAATCTTAGAAAGTACTATCCCTGGGATAATAATTTTTATTTGAGAGTTTAGTTAAGATTTTCTTAAATTAAGGAATTCCCAAACCCTAAGAATGCTAAATTATAATAGATTTATGGCGATTTAGCTAGGGCCCTCAGTTCTGGAACATCTGTACTGAGGAATCTGCAAAACATGAATTTATCTAAAGGTGATCTAAAGTAATAATATCAAAACGACTTAGGTATATTTCAATTCAGTATCTCGGTAAATTAGTTAGAAATAAATAACGACACAAAATGAAACAGTTAAAAAGTTAAAAAAAAACAGAAAGTTAAACAGTTAAAAAGTGAATAAGTATAATTCTAATTTTCCCAAAACGTCTGAACTGAGGGCCTAATATTTTCGCCAATATTGCCTAGGCTACACTACATTACCACACATAGTTAATATATTTTAACCAATTTTAATTAAAATGCAACATAGCGTCTATTCTTCTAAATGCCGTACTTTAAGAGGCAATTTATTTACTCTTAAAGTATGGCAGTGGTATGGCATTTAGAAGAATAGACGCTATAGACGAATTAAATTCACTTTTTAACTGTTTAATTTTGTGTCGTTATATATTTTTAACTAATTTACTGAGATATTAAATTGAAATACACCTAAGTCGTATTGATATTATTACTTTAGATAAATTCATGTTTTGCAGATTCCTCAGTACAGATGTTCATGAATTGAGGGTCCAAGCTAAACCACCATAAATCTATAATATCGCATTCTTAGGATTTGGGAATCTCTTAATTTATTTAAGAAAATCTTTAACTAAACTCTCAAATAAAAATGTTTAACCCAGGGATCGTACTTTCTAAGATTTAGGATATGCCACTTTATGCAGGTGACAGAAATGAGGGTCCAAGTTATTTGATCTTAACGGTTCTGTTTCACGTTTAAGAAATTTAAGAATTTTTCCTTTAAGTTTAACTTATTTTTTTCTAAAATCTTCTCTAAAATTTTCTTAATTTTTCTATTTCGCAATAGTTAGAAAAATGGGCTCTCAATCCAGATGCACACAATCAGAATACTCATTCTACTAGAATACTCATTCTGATTGTGTGCAGAAATACTTTATGTTATAATTATAATTAGTTTAGAATTAGTATTTTATAGTCTAAGATCCTCTGTTAGATTGATCTTCAACCTTTTTAGAATAGATTCCCAGGGCCAGCAGATACAAGTTATTTTTTGAAAAACCAAAGTGTGGTAATTAGTAGCTTGTGTGGTAAATAGTAACTTATGAATACCTGCTTGCTCGGGAAGTCTATTTATGAAGGATAAAGTGGAATAAGGTTGACCCTTTTATCAACAGAGAGGTAACGAGTTAAGAATTTTTAATTAACATTTAAAAATGTGTCTTTGCCAACAACGCTCATATACGTATAGTGTTTATGTAGTGTTAAGACTAGGAAGAAATTTTAGTTCGTTTGCTATACTTATTTTTCCAACTGCATATCAATCTGCATATTTGGTTTGTAATCAAAATACACACATCAAAAGAGTTCAAGCAACATCCACACTTTTTCTCATACAACGGAGGCCAGTTTGAGAAGCTACAACAATATTCTTGAGGCATAAAATGTTCAGTGTGAGCATGAGCAAGTTTTATATCTTAGTTTTCATTTTCTTTTTTTTTCGTCAGAAATTTTAGCAAATTCATTTACAGGAATCAAAAATTCAAGAAAAACCAGGGCTCACACTGAAAATTTCATACCTACACATACGTGTCTCAAATATTTTTATAGCTTCTCAAACATAACTCGTTTGTATGAAAAATCGTGCATTTTGCTTAAGACTTTTTTGATGTGTGTATTATCACTGTTTTTTTATTTAATTAAAATAAATTATGTATTTCAGAGCTAAGTGGAGGTGATTTAGCTAGTAATAGTCAATACTGTTGTGAACTGTAATAAATCATTAAGTAAAATATTTCGTATCAATTTTATCTTCCCTAATTCCATAAATAGGAAACTGACAATACATATTAAATTTACAAAGTTAATTGAAATTATCAATCTATGTTCCGTGAACTTTTTGTTTCAGCAGCGATTGGATTTGTACAATAGTCTGCAAGTTCATTGACTATTGAATTTATTAGAGCTGTATTTCACAGAATATGCAGTGAATTTTGCCTTTATGAATTCATTCATGAAGATGATATTTTCTAAGACAGCTTCCAAGAACATCTCCCAACTGATCATAACTCCTCAGATATTTTGCACTAAACTGTTCTTTTAGAAATATAAAAACCATTAAAAACAAGAATTATATTGTTTTTATATTTCTAAAAGAACAGTTTAGTGCAAAATATATGAGAAGTTATGATCATTTTGGGGATGTTCTTGGAAGCTGCCCTAGAGTGTAAACATTTGAGTCAACATTTTGTCAGTTTCCTAAGGAAATCATCTACTATCTAAAACTAAGAAAATATTCTCTTAAACAAAACTTAATTCTATCTATCGAGACAAGATTTTCTAAGTTTCTTTTAAAATTATGTAACATTAGTTAGAGAAAATATTTACTAATTAACAGAACTTGGCTGAATTGAGACAAGTAAATCAGATTTATGAATGAAATACTTAAGTTATTCATGCAGTGAATCTCTCTATGTTTGGTTCAAGAGATTAACATTTAGGAAGAAGAGGTTACTCTTCTGAGTTTATATAATGACATTATTGAACTGACAAGACCACAATTTAGAGCCAGAGGTAGGGCATATTGTGTGAAATTCATGGTTTCGTAAACTTAAAAATCCACCGTTTAAGTTGAATACTTTGTTTGTTTGGAATAAGAAAATATTTTCTTCCTAGAATAAATGTCTCATTTTAATTCAATTACGCATAGTATGGGGCAAGCTGGCCATAATTAGAAAAGAAAATAATAAGTATTTTCATTCAAGAATATATTAAGTTCAATAAATACATTGCATTAATTTGATTGTAACGAATTTACATTCATTTAATATGATATTCTCTTGGAATTCAATTAAATATACAATCTTAACAAGAGACATTCTGTTGCATGGTGCATATACGTACGCATATTTGCTTGAATCAAGAGAATTTTTTTTACCGTGTATTTGTTTCTTACTATGTTGTGGTGTATTATGTTAATGAACAAAGTGTCAATCAATGAATGCATCTTTGTAATTTAATGCTTACAAAATAAAGGTCCTTAATATTATTTTAAAATTGGTATGTCAATAGATAATTTACTTAAAGATTTCAAGATACCAAAAGAAATAAAACGAAACCATAATACCTAATGGGTACAAAAGCGAGATGACGATGAAACAATATTACACCCTGAAGCGAAAACATTACTTTGACTGTAAAACTGTTTTACCACTGCCAAGGCAGTTTAATTAATATTGGACTTATTCGTCCCCTGAACCCACTATGTTTTCTCATTCGTCGTTTGAGAACCACTTGCTATTATTTGAGGACACATACTTATTTCTTTTTTTCACTGACCCGTCAACATTTACCAATATATTCTTGAGATAAATAAATAATTTACTTATCTATTTGATCACATTGTTGGGTCTAAATTCCAGCAACAGCTCGTGCCATCATTTAAATATCAACAGATCTTGCCATCTTTGCAATTTACAATTAAATTAAACTATTTACTATTAAACTATACTATGTCAAGGAATCAATTAGCACGAGTGGTCGTTCGACAAGCACTCCCTTGTGAATACCACGGTTGACACGGAACAGTGAATCAGTGAATAACGATTGCATCCCAGTCATCCTACTGACCTATCGATCACCGCATGAATGCCGCTACAGTTTACTCTCCATTAAATTGAAATCTATTTGAAATTGGTGCCTAAAAACGACTTTGCTCGATATAAAACCTTTACGTGAATCGTTCTAAAATCGCTTAACATTCCTTAGCGTCCAGGTTCCCTTGGAAATCACTTCTCAGCTTCGGTGCGGGTCTGACGTTGATGTATGGTATTTCTTTCTCGGCGGTTAATGTAATCGATTTTGTTTCGTGGAATTTGATATTTTGCCCCTCAAATTTTCGTAGTATTTACCTTTTATTAATCAAAGAAATTTCGGAAACCTTCCATTTCTTTCCTGTTTCGAAATTGAAAGATGTTTGCTTTCGTTCAGCAGGAAATAAAAACATGGAAAATTTTCGTTGTTACAATTATTTGAATATTGGAGGTTGAGTGGGATGGGGTGCCTAAAGGTAGGTTAAAAGCTTAGATATCTGAAACCATAGTTAGCTTGGTTTATTATGAGTAACAATCATGAAAACCCTGATGAAGAGCAATAATTAGTGTTTCTATGGTAGATATTTGTAATGTTTTTATTAGTAGAATTTTCATTAGTTTCTCTGTAATTAACACCACTGTTGAAGTATATAGAGAATAGGGTCACCTAACATAAACATAGTCCCACTTGTTTCGCAATGATTATGGTGCAGGATCGTGGAATTAATGCTATAAATCAATGTCAGGACATGTTTACGAGCTAACAGAGTTAATTCCTCCGTGACATGACGTTTATATTCGTGAATAATTGTTGATTGCGCAAGCCCCGTAATAAAGCCATTACACACCAAGGAGGTGCTATTTTCTTAATTGTTATTACAATTCTCATTTTGCATATACTCGCGTTTCACGTTTATATTAATTAGAATTTGCTAGCGCAAAAAGATGAGTTATTAACCTTAGGAACATGAAATCACTTTAAAAATGAAATGAAATACAAAAAAATAAACTATTTTTATAATGAGGCTATGGATAGAGAAGTGAAGTGAAATACGAAATAGTACGTGAGTATTTCGAAACAATGACGTTGAGAAAATGAAAAAATAACTACGTTTTTTTTTTACCTCCGTTATATAAATAAATGTTTACAGTATAACATTGCCTGGAAGCGTGTCGTTTTTCCTCATCAAACGGAAATGCTAAACTTTAATCAAGTCTGTTAATTAGAGAAACAGAAAAACTCAGTCGCAATAAATACCAATTAAGTATAAAGTAGAGCCCAACACGCGGAGAAGCTATTAGGTAGAGTGGCAGAAGTTTGTAGATAATGCTGTTTCTAGGACTTAGCTTCTCAAACTTTTATCAGCATCCGAGTTCTCTAATCAATGTTAAAATAACATTTACGCATTGTTGTCATAACTATCTGTTGGAATATGTATTTGACTAAAGTTTTGTGAGTGGTTGGCTTACAAAGTGAGTGAGTTGTTTTCCAAAGCCGTCGTTATCATAGGTACATCATCTGATCTACCCTAAAAACACTTGGTATATTGGGTGACTTTATTTTTTTTTTAAATCCTTAAGTATGTTCTATAAAAAATACTGATTAAAAAAACATCTAATTTATGAGACGAGTTTTATTGCAATATTTTGTTAATTTGAAGTTAACCATTATTATGTAGCCTGCAGTCTGTTTCTCTCCAACTACTTATCTCTAAAGTAGACTGGAAGAGATCCCTTCAGAAATATATCCGCCTTTGCTAATAGTTATTTTTTTGTATAGTCTGTAAGATTTCCAATAAAGAGTTTAAATACATACACTCGTATACACTAAATGTGTAAAAATTTTGGTGACGTCAGCCATAATGCACCCACTTTTAACCTCATTGACGTCACACTTTGGAAACCAGTGGTTTAGGCGCTTGTTCTAAGTCCTTGGTGGAAGTTTACGCGAGAAGCTTTCGAGTGATCAGGTGCTGTTGCACAACCCCTGAAGACAGTTTTGCCTTTACTGAATTTGCTTTCATAATAATACAATATGATAACGGAATACCACAAAATCAAATTGCATTGTTATGAAACGGAATATAACGAACTTTGAAAGAAGATAAAAATATATAACCTATCAAACTATTTTGTATTATTCTTTCTTAAAAAAATAACGAAATTTTGCATGTCTAATATTATAAAGAGAAAAGATTTAATTGTTTGTTTGCATTGAATAGGCTCTGAAACCACTGGACCGATTTGAAATTTTGTCACCATTATTAGAATGCTATATTATCCCTGAGTAACATAGGTTACATGATTTTCCCGACTTTCCTCGGGAACTAAGTCCTGAGCGGAATGCTAGTAATTTATATGGCGGTACTGAACTGTGACGTCACTGTTTAGTATTTCTGTCTCTGTCTAGTTGACATTTTAAAAGTTCATACTCTCCTATTTTTAAATAAATTGGCTATCTACAAATAATAATTCAAAAATCGTACATAACGGGGATTCTATTATATCTTCAAAATCGGTCTCCACGGATCGTATCACGTAAGTATAGAAGTATCTATGACGGCCGGTTTGGTGGAGTGGTAGTGGTGCTGCCTCTTGATCGACGGGCCCTGTGTTCGATTCCAGATGTAGGGAAAACCTTAGTGTGGGCCTTTGTATGTGTATAGTTTTTTATTTATTTACCTACTTTGTAATCCTACGATCAACGTAAGGCCGATTCTCACTACATCTTAAAGTAAATGTCATATATTCTGTAACTAGTACGACCGATTGGAGCATTGCATTTCAGTAGATCTCACTTTTGTGTTTCACAGATGACAGTGACAGGTACCTTAAATGTATCGATCGTAAAATTACTACAGCTCAAGCACAATGTGCAAACAACATGGTTAAAAGTTAAAAAAGTGTCGAAACAACAACGCCAGAGGGCAAGCTTTGCGCAGTGCCCTTGCGCTATCAAGGTGAAGTTTTTCGAAGAATCGGTCATAGACCGTCAGAATAGATTGCCAGGATTATTTTATAATTGTCAGCCGCCTTAAAAATACTCTTGTAATTTCCGGATCTCTATACGTCACGAATGAAATTTGTAAAAATATGTATTTATAAAAATATCGTACGTTGTGCTTATCATTCATCTTGAATAAATCTAGCCACATAGTCAAGCCTTGCTTATAGAATTGGGTTTAGATGGCACTGTGAGAATTATCCAATAAGATTTATTTATTAATATAAATTTTATAGTTTCTTAAGTATTAAATATACCAATCAAATCTTTTAACATAGTACACTGATCTTTGTCGTGCGTGGAATAATTCTGTACAGTAAATATTTCATGGATGGAACAGATCTCTTTGTAGAGAGAGATAAGCTCTCGCCCTTGCAAACTTCCAGTGCAACAATTTTTGTAGTAATTACACAAACCATTCGCCAAGGCAGTTATGACATAACGTCAATTTTATGATGCGAATATTGTATAACTTTCTTAAGTATAAGTGCGAAAGTATTTTATAGACGCTAAAAGCATTCTATTCATTGCGGAAAAGTTTTCGTATTATATTATCAATGGCTTTATGATATCTTGAACGAGTTCGTCCGACTCAGGTGTTCAAAACAGATCAATGCTCCAGATTTTATGTGGAACAATAAAAATTATTGCTCGTAAACATTGTGAACTTAATTCTGTACTTAATCTGTTTTTGGAAAGACGGTGGTTAGACTTTAGAGTTATTTGTTTATATAATTTCTTAAGTATGTGGCCAAGTCTCATCCTAAATGTGAAACAATTATCAGATCTCATAAAGAGCCCTAACTATTAAGCCCTAACTCTAGAAGTCCTTACCTGCTAGACCCTACGTCGGCTGATAACTAGGCAACTGGTCTTCAATGTAGTTCCTTATATAACAATTTTATGAAACGGTTAAGTAAAGATATTATTTAAAAAATATACAGTTAGCATAGTGGACTATTATCGAATATCTAAACGTATCTTGATATTTGCAGGGTAAAAGAATGTGACGTAAACCATTCATTACAAACTCAACAGATTAAATGAAAACTGCCCCTTTTGAGGACAATATTTTTTAAAGCCAACAATATTGGAACTTTTACCGCAGTAGTTCGTTCAATTCAAAAAAGTATTTCTTATCCTACACTAGTCGCAGAAACTTTGGTAGCGAAGTACACGAGCATTTTCTCAATTTCAGTTTGCAACAAAATCAGTTTATTTTCCAACTGACAAATTGCATTGAAGTAACAAAGTACAATTTTCCTTTGAGAATAACCTGACAAAGTTTGGGGCTTCACCATAAATAATAGCGGGTATGGAAACTAGATACGCGTGTTAAGTGCGTTTGTGTGCATGCGATGTATGAGTGTGCATGTATGTGGTGGATGAATTGGTCGAAAATTGTTTTTGCGAGTATTTAACTAGATTTCCGCAGTTCGCAATCGTTTTCCGCGTAGTAATTTAGTTGGCCGGCCGGTATGTTTCAATTAGGGAGGGTAGCGGCCCGGATGTCATTATTTCCTGCATGTGAGCCCGTGCACGCTGCAGGCTCTTTCAGCTAACGTTCTCTATAGTAATTTTCCTGATTTTAACCGTAAAATTCTTCAGATTTCTACCAGTTTCAACCTCAACACTCGTTCCAAAATATAATTTCGTGCGCATCTGCTATTGTTCATATTTTCACCGCAATTTTACATTAATTCTTTCTTCTATGAACTCTACTCAACAAATATTTCTCAATATATAGATTTTAGAATAAGATTTGCAAATATCAGAACTACAAGATTGTTTAACATTGCTATTATTATTTATGTGATACGTGTGATACTAATTTAATTTACTTCATAGAAAATTCAAATTAATCACTTTTGGTAGAAAATTTTACAATAATGTTTGCTCTGTCCACTTAGTACATAATAGCAGTAAAGTTAAGTGATTGTAAGTAAAAGAATATGTAAGCTAAGAAAAAGATAGGGCCGCCTATTTGTATGGATTGTATCAAAATTGCAGTTAACATTATTTGTATTTTCCTATGTGTCCAATGAAGTATAATGTATTGTATTGTATATATTACAAGAAATAACAAAGAATGTAGAACTTACATCACAAGTTTGTTACAGTAAAGTAAAGGAAAGAGGTATTTTTTCGAAATACAAAAGATTGTTCTTAGTTTTTCATATGAAGTTCATAAATCATTAATCGTATTTGAAAAATGCTATTCGCATTGCTTTTGTCTATTTGCTACGTCGGAATACTTGGCATTCCGGGCGAGGATTCCTTTTTAAAATTTGTTCTAGAAAGAAATTTAGCAGGCTGGCGTGAGGGCAGCGACCGTGTGCACCGGCCCGTTCCAATTACAGAGCGGGAGTCATTATTTCCGCTGCCATGCGATGCCTCCTCCGACGGCACTCGTCGCTGCTTCGCTGACCTCCCGAAATTCACCTATCATAGCCACTCTATCTTGACCCCTCTCACCACCCGACTCGACCACAACTCTACTCATATCGCAACCAAATTCACTCATACACCGACATCAAAAGCTCTCACTACGCTAGTCACTTTACATCTTACTGCCGAAAATCGTGCATTATTCGTCCGGAGTGCCCTTTATCAATTTTACGGTGACTTCTGTTATTCAATTTGGATTCTGTTTACCAATCGAAAGTTACGAAAGCATGTAGATAAGTTTTTTTTAATTGGAGGCGTAGTTGTCATTAAACCTTCCACAATAGTACGACATTTGACCATTAGTTGTGCTCTGTAAGTATAGCTCGCTCATTAGAGAATGTTGCGGTGAAAAATTTATAATGACGGTACCCAGCACAAACAAAAGCTTCACAATATGTGCCACACGCGGCTTTGTTTCAGCTTTTATTGAATCCGTTGCTCATTAAAAACTTAGTTCCAAAAACCTGACTTTATTTAAAGCTGTTGAAAAATAATAGGAATGAAATCAGTTTTTTTTTTGCTTTTTATGGTCATGAAATGGGTTCCTTTCCAGAAATAATATTTATTATTACTGTAAGTATAAATATTACTATTATCACTGTAAGTATAAATACATTAGGTCATAAAGGAAATTGTCACATATTACTGTTAACGGTCTTCGCCATAACGAAGAGTTTCAAAAGAGAACGTACTTCAGTTTAACACTTTTTCTCATTAACGAAAAATAAATGACTTCAGCGCTTCCCAAATGCAAACTTTTGAAACATTTGTAATTAAGCAGTTCATCAAGGTATTCAGTTGAGTCATTGAATTTTGCGGTGTTGAGTTTTAAGCATCGTTTGTCTTGTGATGCCAGTGACATGGCAGTTTACACCACACATCATCCGAGTCTATGACCGGAGTTTGAGAGGCCTGGCATGGTAATTAGGGAGCTTGCTAGCTTTACAATTTCACTTCGTGACGAGTCGCGCATTCTTTCAAAGCTTGACGTAATTAGACTCCCCTCCTATTCAAACTATTGCTAACACGTTGTACATGTATTTCTATAGGAATACACTTCTAATTAAATCGCTGAGTGAATAAAATTGCCTCAACTAGAGATATGTTGAAAATTATGTTGGCAATAACAGGCGGTAATGAGTGATTCCGGGGTTGACCCGCAATTATAGTTTCAATATTGCATGATACATTTTGGATTTTCTAGATTGGCTGCTAGTTTCGACTTATATATTCACATTCAGTATTTACTTATTGTTACCGGATGGGTGACTGATGAAAACTTAGCCTGGGTTAGTAGTTTAGCTCGACTATCGAACTAACTATGATTAACTAAAATTATATTAAAGTAATTTTCGATCGTAGTTAATTGTTAACAATAATTGTATTATAGTCGTCTTTTACCTCTCAGTTTCTGAAATATGAGCATTTAAGCAATTAAAAGGGACTACGTTAGTTTATAGTTTCTGTAAGTCAGAGCCGGCGTAAGTTGAAGGTGTATACAGGAGGGGCGCGTAATGACGGGGCGCCTTTTGGTTCGCAGACATGTGAACTAAACACAGGGCCGGCTTTGTTCTTTGCGCGGCGCTTGTTAAATATTTTATCTTTAGAAGTGCTCTTTGGAAACAAACGGTAACAAAATAATGAGAATTGAATTTTAAGATACAGAGAAATTAATATGGAGATACTTTAAATTAGTTTGCAAGGGGTTCTCACCATAAAACAACAACTTTTCCCAAAAAACCCATATGAAAACTTCGAAAAAAAAAACTAAAAAAAACTTCAACTTCTCCTTCGATCAACTATAGAAAACTAGATACACAATCCCATACAATGAAATTTAAAAGTGTCCTAACTACAATACGTACTTAGATAGTTGTATACCACTTCATGTATTATGAAAAAGTTCTAAAGTGTCAAACATTTTAATCTAATTTAAACGTTAACGTAATATTATAAGGTCGAAAATAAAATCTGTTTAATTTGTAAAATACCACTTTTGGTTTTGAACAAAGGATAACGTAAGACAATTTGATGACACTGGCTGTCACGTTGAACATGGGAGGAGTGGAGTTGCCTTTGTTAATTTTAAAAATATATTAGTTGGGTCGATTTCACATAAAAAAATCTTCGTACAAACTTTTTAACAAATTCAAAATGCTACGAAATGGTGTGGTTTTCTTTTTAACCCCTGATTGTGTTGTGTATTTATAGGAGCATCATAGCTCTTAAACTGATGATGTTAATGGTGCAGTTTATTTTATTCGAAAGCTTCTTCTTGCGCTGGATTTGAGATATGATTTATCAAAATTGGTTCAGCCGTTTACTTTTATGTTAGTTTTTATGGTTTTTTATTATTTAAAAAAATCACATTCATTTCAAATTAACCGACGATTAATATACATTACAATTGATAATCACAGCCGCCGCCATTCTTCTTAATTATTGCTTATAAACATAATATTCTATGCTTATTTTTTATGAAATATGAAATAACTTATACAAAAAGAAAAGAACTGTGTCTTTCCCGATTACACATATATTATGTTTTGCTTATTTAAAACTTAGTGTAATTTTTTAAACAGAAATGACCTATTGAGATTTAAGAGTGGAAATTAGCTATGAAACTAAATAGATATTTAAGTACAAGAAATAATTTATTTAAAAAAAAAGCAACCAACTCAAAAAAAAAACATTTGTCTTCTTCGCTGTCATCATCTTTGTCCTGAAGATGAAACATATTTTTTTTTATTTTATTCAATACAAGAAACTCCAAATCAAAAGTGATAAAAAGGTACATACTATTTGAGGTGCAGCTGTTTTGTGTAACCTTTTGACTCCTTTTGTAATGACATACGAGTCACTTTCTAAAAAATGCTTGGAGCAAACGACACTACTTTGCGACGGCTAAAAAAATCTTCACATCTTTGACGTGCGATCACGGATGTCCACTGTCCACATCGCACAGGATCTCTAGGAAAACTAAAAATCCAATAAAACTTTATGTTTGTAAACGTCACGCACGTTAAATTTTTTATTAATTCAATTTTATATGATTAATGGTTTTGCCATAATACCTTTAATGTAAGTATAGAAAACAGAATTAATATATATACTCTTTACACTTAAATTTTATAACACAGATGAAAAAAAAAACAATAGAAAAAAAACAGCGTCTCTATTTGTTTTAGAACAGAGTCACTGCATAACCCGAACAAATGATGTTGAAATACAACGGTATGGATTTGTAAGTTCGGCTAGTGTCTATTCAATTTAAAGGGTTATACTCTCGCCGAATGTTATTAAATTAAACTAAAAAAATGTTTTATAACCTTTTCTTGGCCAAATACCAAGATAATTTCAATTCACATATAATAATTACAAAACTACTTATTTAAAAAATGTAAAGCATAATCTTAAAAGCAATGACTACTTAACCTTCTTCAAAACCCTAGGGCACAGATTCATAGCTGGAGGGGATTATAACTCGAAGCACACGGACTGGGGCTCACGAGTCATCACGCCCAAGGGACGTGAACTACTAAAATCTGCACAATTAATGAATCTGAAAGTGATCTCAACCCGAGAACCGACATACTGGCCTAGTGACCCAAAGAGAAAGCCAGACTTGGTTGACTTTATTGTCATAAAAGGAATTCCAGAAAAAAGAATTAGCTGCCGTTCATGCTTTGACTTATCATCTGACCACTCACCTGTCCTTGCCGAGTTCTCAAGTGAGGTCATGAAAACGGAGAGGCCACCTAAACTACATAATAAAAATACCGACTGGGATTACTTTAGGGCCCAAATAGAACAAAACTTGGAAACTAAAATAGCCCTAAAAACGGACCATGATATCACCAAAGCTGTTGAAGTATTTAACTATTGCATCCAGCAGGCTGCTTGGGAAGCAACCCCAGAAGAACGTACCCATCAGCTCGAGGAATATACATATCCAAAAACAATTCATAATCTAATTCAAGAAAAAAGGCTGGCTAGGAGGAATTGGCAACTAACAAGATACCCACCAGATAAAACAAAGTTAAACAGACTCACGGCAAAAGTCAAATCAGCGCTAAGAGAATTCAGTAACCTTGGACTGCAAAACTACCTAAGAAATCTAGATGCAAATGCTGCTACCGATTATTCCCTTTGGAGAGCAACAAACCGGCTTAAAAGACCAGCCCCTTTCCAATCCCCATTACAAAGAGAAGACGGAACATGGGCGAAGAGTAGTGCTGAAAAGGCAGAATTATTTGCTGAACACTTACAAAAGGTTTTCACTCCAAATCCAGATGACAAATCAGAATCGTCGAAAGAGGTGACTCAACCCTGTCCCGCCTATCAACTGGATCCTCCAATTAAAAAAATCACTACAAAAGAAGTGTTTACAGCGATCAAAAAGCTGAACCTGAAAAAAGCGCCTGGATATGACTTAATTACTGCAAAAACTTTAAGAGAACTACCGCAAACTGGCATTATCTACCTCACTCAGCTATTCAATGCATCACTCTTCAGAGGATTTGTCCCGCCGCAATGGAAGGTGGCACAAATAATTCTAGTCCCAAAGCCGGGAAAAAGTCCAGATAAGGTGACTTCTTACCGACCAATCAGTCTGCTCCCAATCACATCAAAAGTCATGGAAGTCCTCTTTCTGCGGCGACTGCTGCCTGCAGTCGCAGAGACAAAGCTGATACCTGATCACCAGTTCGGATTTCGGGCAGCTCATGGCACGATAGAACAAGTTCATCGTCTCGTGGAATCAATCAACAATGCATATGAGAAAAAACAATATTGCTCAGCGGCTTTCCTGGACATATCCCAGGCTTTTGATCGAGTTTGGCACGAAGGCTTATTATTTAAAGTTCGGACAGCCCTTCCAATCAACTATTACCACTTTATCAGCTCCTACCTAAGTCAACGACATTTCCTAGTCAAACAAGGTGACGAATTGACTACACTCAGAGAAATCACAGCGGGCGTGCCTCAAGGTAGTGTAATGGGCCCCATCCTTTACCTTATATTCACATCGGACTTACCTGTAGACAATAATGTTCTTGTGGGAACATTCGCTGATGACACCGCGATTCTAGCAATTCATGAGAACCCTGTGACGGCATCTGTCCTCCTACAAAATAGCCTTGACAAAATATCGGAGTGGCTAAAAAGATGGCGTATAAAAGCTAATGAAACAAAATCAGTTCACGTCACTTTCACTCTAAGAAGAGAAACCTGTCCAGCTGTAAAATTAAACGGAATTACCATACCTCAAAATGAATTTGTCAGGTACCTGGGAATATATCTTGACCGACGCCTAACTTGGCGAAAACACATTTTTACGAAAAGGGAGGCTCTAAGTCAACAATTGCGTAAGATGTACTGGCTAATTAATAAAAAGTCGAAGCTCTCCATTGAAAACAAACTCTTGCTATATAAGTGCATCCTAAAACCAATCTGGACCTACGGCCTGCAACTGTGGGGTACAGCTGCTAACTCAAACCTAGAAATATTGCAAAGGTTCCAATCAAAAATGTTACGTCTGATAGTAGATGCTCCATGGTACATTACAAACAATCAATTGCACCGAGACCTATCCATACCAACAGTCAAAGAGGAAATCTTAAATAAACTCAAAACATACTGCATAAGAGTTAAAAATCATCCAAATGTTTTAGCATCAGCGTTGATGAAAGCGAAAGCCCGAGGCACCTTCAGGAGGCTGAAGAGAGCTGCACCACAGGACCTCCTAACCTAAGCAAGAAAACTAGCAGAAGGATGGACTAGTCAATGGACTAGTACCATGCAAACCAGCACACATTCATAACCTCCAGCTAAATGTCACATTGAGACAGATTGCAGGAAATGAAAAGGAGTTTAAAAAAAAAAATGTAATTCCATATTCCTTTAATGTTCTGGAGGTGTAATTTTTACAATTTTTCACTGCGCACTGCGGCATGGTTACTTTCGGAACGAACGAATGCTACTAAACGAAAAGACAACCCAAAACGTCAAGTGGGTGATCATTTAGTGAGGGAACTTTTTTGTTGTGGATTGTGTATCTAGTTCTTTATAGTTGATCGAAGAACTTCTCATATGTAATCAGCTGATTGTATAAGTTCTACGGAGAGGCGAAAATTTATTGTATATTTCGACCTTTATGAATGTTGTTCAGTTCAGTAGACTTTATAATCTTTGTGGATTTTTGTGATATTTAGTAAATTCTCACAAATTAATTTACGGGCACCCAATAAGTATCTTTGTTTATATGCTCAGAGAAAATCATTAAAAAGGAAATATTTTAAAATTTTCAACCGAATTATTAACATTTTTAAAACAAACAAGTGAAATAACAAAATTGTGTATAGGTACTGTTCTGCATAAAATTGTAATTTAAACTTTTTTTTGAATAGATGGCATCCACGGTGTACGAGATTTTGACAACGTTTTCGTAATTTTTATGAGTAATAAAATAGAGAGTGGTGAAGTCGCCAATATCAAGTTAAAAAACCCTTTGGGGGTTGTAATACTCCAGAGCCTCGTCCGTTAATCAGCAGAGTGCAATGAGGATGACGATTTGGAGCACTTATGACAAACCCCATAAAATTGTAAGAGTTTGATCGGAATGTTATAATATCTCCAATGATTATGTCACTATAGTTCCCTATTTCATACGAGCGTTTGGTGTTGAAATTCCCCACCTAGCCGGGCATTCGTTTCGTGGAACTATTGCATTGAACAACAAAACCGGGTAAAAAGAAATATGCTTCACAAAGCAGCGAGTCACAACCGGGCATGTTTACGGCTTTGCTCAAACAAACCTCTCGTTGTGAACGTTCACGAAAGTAAATACACTTTACCTGGGTTTATACTCTGTAGGCGTAGCTTAAGTTAGAAATTTACTAACTTTGAGGATTTTAATGGTACCCATTTTGGTATTTTGTTTTAATGTATAAATACATAATCTTTTTTGCAGTTTGATAATCTAGTAATCGGGTTTGCCGACTTAATGTGTTTATGTTAAAAACTGTATACATGTAACAATTTGTCAAACATACAACAATTTCTCTTGAACAAAAAATAAGTAAGTAAATATTAGACCAACATTTCTACTGAATTAATCTAGTAAAGACTTATGAATCGGAGCCAATAAATCATTATTTATATTAAAATTGCTAAAATAAAATAAAAAACTTACCAGTACATAAAAATGATTTTTTGACATTTTATTAAAAAAAATTAACAGAGGCCAAGACCAAGACAGAGGCCACTTAATAGTTTGAAAATTGCTCTGACACCAGTCTAGTAAAGTTGCCCACATACTTGATACTTGACCTACACGATATTAATATATTTATTTATTTAGAGAGAGAGAGAGAGAGAGAGAGAGAGAGAGATACATTTATCCATGATACGGTACATGTAACATAACTACAACACAACACAAAAAAACAATTAACGAATAAAGTACATAAGGTAAACATGTAGCTACATGTACCGCATCGGTGAATGGGCTTTGGCTCAGCTTAATGTTGTGACAGTGCCACAACGCTGTTAAACAACAACCTTTACGACAATGGACATAAAGAAGTTAAGAATACTTCCACGCTGGACTGGAAGTGAATGTGCCTCAGAAATTAGTAGGACGCGGGTAAAATGGGCGAAAGGATAACAGCTTTTTACCTTCATCAGCCCATATACGTCCCCACTGCTGGGGCACGGGCCTCCCTCAATAACATGAGGGGTAAATGCCATACCCGCTTGGCAGACGGGTTGGCGAGGGTTTTGATATAAATGCAGAGTTTTCCTTCTCTGTGTGCAGATGAACTTGCTTGCATTTTTACCTTAGTCGCCTTGTACGACACCTCGGTAAGAAAGAGGGAGGTCCTATTCTACTCTGCCTGGGGCTCACACGGGGACTCACGCTTGTTACCATTTTACTCAAATTCCATCTCCACAAAATGAATGTAAAATGTGGCGTTAAGTTCTTTCAGAACCACATGTCGAAAAGGAATATGTATAAATAAACTAGCTTTCCGCCCGCGGCTCCGCCCGCGTCCTATTTTTTTTTTAATAAAAAGTATCCTATAAACCTCACGGAGCCCGAGACCTTTCCAACGAATGCAAAACCGTGGAAATCGGTTCGTGCGTTCTGGAGTTATAGCGTCAGGAAGGAAAACCCGACTTATTTTTATATAGTAGAATGTAAAGAAGGAAAGAAGAAGGATACGGGAAGAATGATGAACAGAGATGATACAATTCATAAAAACTGTATAGCTGTGAATCACGAACTTGATGTTCAGAGCAACTGTGAAAATATGATATGAATAAGTACATACTCAATGAAAAACAGACAAAATGTGACGTTATTATTGTATCCTTTTCGTAATAAACGGCGCTTGTAATGTAAATATTGTTAATTATTTCATTTCAATGCGTTCATAAGCGTAATGCACCGGTAAATACAGTATTTCAAATTCAATAACATTGTTATCGAAGAGCACTCACCCTGAAAATTCATGAAATTATTTGAACGCTCGCGTACGGTTAATGACATGGTTATACATACATACACATTCGATTATATGCTTCTATTGAGCCGATCAGCTATATTAATAGACGATATTGAGGTACACTTAAAAGCACATTAAGTATGTATGTATTTGTTCTTTATGAGAATAACAAGTTTACAGATATAGGAAGTTTACAAAGTGGACTTATCCCACGAGGGGATTTTTAAGTTGTACCGTTACTACTTCTTATCCGTACTTATTGAAGGTTTGACTTTGAACCGATTCAGAATAAGGGCAAAAAATATTTATTTTGTGGGACACTCAGTTACTTAAAATACGGCGATTACATTTGTTCTTTTAACTATATTTTTGTTCGTAAAGGTGCAGTCTTCCTCCGATAAGAGCAGACAAGAAATTCTGAGGGCTAAGCAGTTTTATTCCCATGGTTTCTTGTCTGATAATTTATATTTTTTTGTTTTATAGCCCATTTAACGGATTGTTCTTGTTACAAGTTGTCTTTGACTAAGCACTGAGCAGCAACAGTCTTTAAAATACCTATATTCCTTATCAGGGTAGGCACAATATCGAGTGTTCAGTTCTGCCTCAAATTAATATTGTTATTAAGTAAGTATTGGTTGCCTCCTTTAATGACATAGGTACAATATAGCCAAACTCTTGAGTACAATTTTCTTATAACCATACTGTTAATTCGTTTTATTGCTTGTGTTTTTAGTGTACACTGTGCAAATATTGTCTGATATTTTTAGTTAACGCAGTGTATATTTTTGATAGAATAGAAATTTGGTATTATGGCAAGTATATTTTTGATATCCATGCCTTAAAAATCTTAAAAGAAGAGTAGTTGGGAAGTTAGATAATGTAACAAGAATAAACATACATGTGTACAATATACTCACGTCTAAAGTCCCTGTCAGGGTAGGCAGAAGCGTCTTGCGGTTCAAGAACCACTTGACGTTAAATTTCAAATTCAAAGAATGAATCAAATATAAAATAAATATTACAACCCCAGATGCATAACTGTTGAACTCATTTGAAGAAAATGGAACTATTCCTTGGATTGTAGATTAAAAATATTAATTAACCACATTTTAAGACTAATTTTCTTTGGCTGCTCCAACTTGAGAAATTACTTTATCTCACAGAAAAGACTGCAAAACCCAGCATTTGGTAATATTGCACAAAGGTATTAAAGTTTGTATTAATTAATAATTAAGTTTTAACTTTCCCAAAAGTTTAATTACAAAATATTAAGTAAGCCTTTGTTATAAAGTTATTATTTGTTTAATTAAATAGTTTTAAGTGTCATTAATATTCTGATATTATGACAAAGAATCTCATCTATATTGTTTTTTTAATAACATTATAATTTATAATGCGTTCCTTTATGTTAGTTATAGGAATTAATATGTTTAAAAACATAAAACCAAGGAACTGATCTCGAATATAATCGCTTTAGTTTTGCCAGCTGTAATCTGAAATAAGGCCTACTATCACGTCTTAGTAAATTAAAATAATCCATCAATGTTACTTGTAGAGCGTTGTCCCTTTTTCTCATATAGCTTTGCCTCTGTTTCTCCTAAAGTAAGTTAATATTGTTAATAACAAAATAACAATAAATAACAATAAAATAATATTGGTAATATTGTGGTATTGATCCTTAATATTGATTTAAGGCATAGTGGTAACACTGGATTTCCAGATGGTTGATATGGTCATTTAAGGCATTGGTCGTTGAGTCATAGATAAGATAAGAATCAAAGTAATTCAAGGAAATTATAAAAAAAAAAACATTTTTAGGTTCTTGTGTGTTATAAAGCAGTGGTTGTATGGCGAGCCGGCGACGCGGTGATGGCGGCGGCGGCGGCACGCGCTCTCTTCCAGATTATCCTCCATCTCCACGGCATTTCGTTACCCTTAATGAAATCCAGTCAAAGGAAAGAAAGAATTTAATTTAAGACGAATCAGAAAATATTCAGCTGCCGCTCGCTAGTTATAAATCATTTGAATGCTAATAAATTCGACTGCCCCCGAGGCCCCAGGTGGGAACAGAATTTCTTTCCTCTCCATCTTTGTTTTCAGGAAAAATTGAATAATATTCTGCTCTTTATTATTAAATTCTTTCATAAAGCCACTGGCGGCTTTGGGGATTTTTTTAATATCGTAATGGAATTTCATTTGTCTCGCGGTACAGCGTAGATGGAGGAAACATAGGTAATTCTTTCAATTTGTTCCGCGTTGTACCTTCGTCCATCCTAATTGCCTATTAACTGCAAACTCAATTCAAATGTGAAGTCTTTTCGAAATCGATTGTTATTTGGCTTTTTATTCAATACGTGAACTTTCCTTTCTAGTTCTGTTAAATGTTTTCGAATTTTCTCGTAACACACATTGAATTAAGTTTGACACGTTTTTTTTTTGGTTTTGGTTTTGGTATTTTTATTTTTTAGATTATTTATTTTAGATTTTTTCTATCTGTTTATGTTTACTATTGATCTGTTTTTACAATAACAATGCATTTTCTTTTAATTGAATTAATAGTAAGAGTTAACATACATACATACATACGCTCACGCCAAAAATCCCTAACGAAGTAGGCAGAGCATCAGTGGTTCTAGAACCACTAGATGCCACGTTTGGTGTAGCTCAGGCCAGCAGACCCACGGAATTTAAACAATGAATTTAGGTATTCTATGTATGCCAATACACAGTGCCTTCCTAGTGCCTATTGATGCCAAAAGAACCATATCTAGTGCCATCATAGTTTAAGAAATATAGGTCGTTGTTTGTGGGTCTGCTGGACGGATATCAGCCCAGCAGACCCACCTCTCGTACACGGAAACGGCTAAAGTTAGAGACATGGTTCTAGTTCTAAGATTTAATGCTTTACTTGGTGCCATCGAGAAAAAAGTTTCAAACCTAGTGCTTCAAGCGTTTCGGAGCTATAAAACGATCTTGGTGTGCCTGCTGGGCGGAGGTTCAACGCAGCAGACCCACCTCTCGTACACGGAAACGGCTAAAGTTAGAGACATGGTTCTAGTTCTAAGCTTTAATGCTTTACTTGGTGCCATCGAGAAAAAAGTTTCAAACCTAGTGCTTCAAGCGTTTCGGAACTATAAAACGATCTTGGTGTGCCTGCTGGGCGGAGGTTCAACGCAGCAGACCCAATACGATAGCTCCATAACTAGAAGGTAATTGGTATGAAATCTCATATCAACGTTTAGTGTGTAATTAGTGCCTTAGCTTAACATAAAAATATCTGTTTAATTTGATTTCCAAACATAACAAATAGCCTCTGAAAGTTCTCCATACATTTTAACAACCGAGGTACAGTCACGCTCAAAACTTAATTTATTAGGTTACATATGCCAACATATTTTTTGAATGGGGTGATAAACTGCCAATTTCTCACTTCAGATGTCGCCTCTGTTGACTGATCCTAAAATTTTACGCGTAGCTGTCATTCTCCATATTAGTTTCGTAAAAAAACAATTTATTTATAGTAAATTAATCAATTTTGACAATTTGCACAGCTATTAACTGTAAGAATACGGTGTACATGTATTCCCCAAAGATCCAAAAAAAAAGTTTAAAAAAGTAGCTTTTCTTTTACTCAACTCTTCTTTCAATTGAAGTACACATCTTTGTAATTTGACTTTAATTTGAGTAGTTATTTCCGCAAAAAAAAATAAAAAACACTTGCTCGCAATCTAAATAAAATGACAGCGCCGCAGCTTGACACGGAACAGTCAACAATGCTGCCACCTCTTAAGAGCTTTTAGTTTATAACCCCATTCGTAATCGTTCATGTATCCTAATAGTAATTAACTACATACCTATTATATAGATATACCAACTTATTTTGTAAAAGGCGACTAGGCAATAAATTAAAAAAAAATAGGCTACGCATCTGCATGTTGCTTTCCCAAACCAATAGATGGCGCTACTGTTTTAGGATGCGTTGTCTCACAATAAGATTTTTAATGCATTTAAGACTATGCGCGGCCTATGCTCTAATAAAGGGTAGATGACTTTCAGCACTTGACTATGGTTTAGGTAAATCGTCAGATGGCTTAACAGCGCGAGCTTCCGGGTTCGAATCCCGATCGTGTCAAAAATGTTTCACCACTTTTTTTGGATAATAATAAGAAAACACTATTGTTTAGGATTTTAAAGATTTTTTCAAAAAAATTATACATTTTAACACGGGTTCTTATCACTTTTTATATGCTTAGTTGAAGTGATATATGTACACAAATCGTGGTAAGAACCAGCGTTAAAATATATAAAAATTGTAAATTTAAACCGGTTTTGAAACTTTCTTTTTTATTTATTTATGTCTAGTTCTGCATGTTTCAAACGACCTCCAACTCGCAGTATTCCATCTTTATCCAAAAAAGGGGTAAGTGACAGTGATAATTATCAGTTGAAATTAAAATCTGTATGTTTAGTGAACATTAGTTATGAGACATTAATTAGTGAGTAATTAAATACGGTTTGAAAGGTTATCATTTATTTATAACAATCAACGTCGGTAGTATAAAATATCAAAATACGTCGCGTCGTCGGCGCAGCGGCACAGTGCGGTGGCGCGGTGACAGTGCGGGGCAATGCACCATCTATGATTTTCTGATAGAAGTTTTTTGTACCTAAATTTTGAAATTCACACGCATTCTTGTCGAAAAACTCTACTTAGATTATTTAAATTCTTCGTTATAATTTTTTTTCGTATAATCTATTCGTTTAGCAATAAAAAACCAAAAATAAATCAAGAGTAAAAATGTTTTTTTGATTAAAATGCTTTTCTTTAAATGCTCTAAAATACAGTATCTAAGGACAAAAATAAACATAAAATAAACCAAACTCATAATTACATAATTTATATGATATTAACTTACCCATTAAAAAAACATTTTTCAACTCTTAAATTTTTTAGTCCCAATCTTATACACAGTCACATAGTACCGAGATATATTTGTATTCTGAATATAAGTTAAGACGATAACGCACACCTAATAAAACCTGAAGATATATTTTTATCATATATCAAAATTAAACTACGTAATTTTTGATTTAGGTACTTAGCGCTTAAACTGTGCTAATAACTAATAAACCCCGCACGCAGGCAAGGGGGAAGACTTAGTAAGTACATAAAAGGTAACTTGGTGGACAAAAATCACCTTTACGAACATTGAAAATAAAACACAAGCTTGTAAAAAAGACATTTAATCCATATTGTATCAACAATTACGTAAAAACTATTGATTATGTACGCGACTGTATTTATTTTGAAATGTATGCAGAACTTTCAGAGGCTATTTGTTATGTTTGGAAGTCAAATTAAACAGATATTTTTATGTTAAGCTAAGGCACTAATTACACACTAAACGTTGATATGAGATTTCATACCAATTACCTTCTAGTTATGGAGCTATCGTATTGGGTCTGCTGCGTTGAACCTCCGCCCAGCAGGCACACCAAGATCGTTTTATAGCTCCGAAACGCTTGAAGCACTAGGTTTGAAACTTTTTTCTCGATGGCACCAAGTAAAGCATTAAAGCTTAGAACTAGAACCATGTCTCTAACTTTAGCCGTTTCCGTGTTCGAGAGGTGGGTCTGCTGCGTTGAACCTCCGCCCAGCAGGCACACCAAGATCGTTTTATAGCTCCGAAACGCTTGAAGCACTAGGTTTGAAACTTTTTTCTCGATGGCACCAAGTAAAGCATTAAAGCTTAGAACTAGAACCATGTCTCTAACTTTAGCCGTTTCCGTGTACGAGAGGTGGGTCTGCTGCGTTGAACCTCCGCCCAGCAGGCACACCAAGATCGTTTTATAGCTCCGAAACGCTTGAAGCACTAGGTTTGAAACTTTTTTCTCGATGGCACCAAGTAAAGCATTAAAGCTTAGAACTAGAACCATGTCTCTAACTTTAGCCGTTTCCGTGTACGAGAGGTGGGTCTGCTGGGCTGATATCCGTCCAGCAGACCCACAAACAACGACCTATATTTCTTAAACTATGATGGCACTAGATATGGTTCTTTTGGCATCAATAGGCACTAGGAAGGCACTGTGTATTGGCATACATAGAATACCTAAATTCATTGTTTAAATTCCGTGGGTCTGCTGGCCTGAGCTACACCACGTTTGACACAAATTGTGAGGGCAGATGGAACAAGTTGCATAATGATGAGATGTGGTCAGCCTTTCGCCCATTACACAGCAAAACCCTCGCATCCCTTTTACAGACTTTTACTGTATACCTGGGAAGAGTAGGGTAGCTGGCACATCCTAAGTTTTTCTTTCACTCCCAGTCCAGCATGGAAGGTTAAGTAAGCAAAAAATTTGTAATTTTCCCTTAAAAACAGGACAAGATGTCAAAGCAAAGGTGCACGTTACGTATTACGAGTTCTTTTTAATGCAATTTAAAATGCATAAGCAATTAAGGTTTAGACAGAGAAGAATTACTGAGATCGTAGGAGTGAGTTGCAGCGCGCGTAGCATGCAGTGCGCGCCGTCAGTAGATCGCCGACTGTCGCGCCGCGTAGCGGTGTCGTAGCCCCGTAGTACCGCCTACGCCGTAGCAATTCCGCGCCTCAAAGTGCCCAAACTTCGTCTGACTTTGGAAATAATAGCATAAAACATATATTTATTTCTGTGAATTAACTGTTCAGTTGAACTGTTATTGCTGAATTTATTATATCGGATCCTGTTGTTTTTGGTAAGTTTATTAGACAATTATATTTTAACACATTAAAAAATATTTATTACTGATTACTTCGGATATCGAAAAAAAAATTTACACGTTAAAATTAAATATTACTTACATACCTTAATTATCCTAATAAGTTTAATGTCTGCAAGAATTTTATCAATTAATTTAAGGTAACTGAAAACCAGTTTAATGATGGAGATTGAAAATAATTTCGAGTGAAAATTAATTATTAGTAAATTAATTTGGGATTTTATCCCTTCCGCCTGGAATTAAATTTTACTGGAATTTAATTTAAACAATTGACATTAATTGCCCTGGATTTTTTTTTGGTTTTTCTTTTTAAGATCACACTTCTGTTTCCCATTAATTAAAGAGTTTTTTTTAAACTGGAAAGTAACAACATTATTTTATTTAATAAACTATTAATGAAATAATGCGATAGACTCAGCTAATTGTAAATCTTTGCCTGACAAAATATTATTATTGATTTTAATTGTTTTAGTGTGAATGCCGTGTTTATATTTAATTGTCGTATGTAACATAACATCTAATATTACGTGATAATTGTGTTGTATGATTGTGTATTATGTAGATCTGGGATTCCCAAAGTGGGTTCCGTGGAGCCTAGGGGTTCCGTAGAATATAATCAGGGTACCGCCAAAATTATTTATTATTAGCTGTTAAATAATACCACGGTTACAAATATTATTTTGAAATAGCTCAAAATATGCAATGAGAAGAACTCATTACTTTGATATTTTGGATTGGTGCTTGGAGTGAATACAATAGCCAAAAAGGCTATCTTAACATTGCTCCCATTCGTCACAAAGTATCGTTATAAAACAGGCTTTTTAGCCTACGCTTATACAAAAAACAAGTATAGGTCAAGATTGGATGCTGCCCCAGATATACGCATACAATTGTCAGACATAATACCGTAAAACAATTTTTATAAAACAGTGAAACAATTTCATTATTTGCATTAGCACTTTAAGTTAAGAATAATAATATTTCAATTATCTGTACCAATATTATAAAGAGGAAAGATATTTGTTTGTTTGCGTTGAATAGGCTCCGAAACTACTGGACCGATTTGAAAAATTCTTTCACCATTAAAATCCTACATTATCCCCGATGAACATAGACTATATAATTTTCCCGAATTACCACGGGAACGAAGTCCCGGGCGGAAAGCTAGTATTACATATTTGTTTTAAAAAAATTGTTCTTATATAAATTTCAGTGTTGATTTGTTATCATTTGATATGGGGTTCCATAAAATAAAAGGTATTTGGTTGGTGTTCCGTTATCTTTAAAGTTTGGGAACCCTTGATGTAGATGTATCTTATCTCTACTATACATGCGAAAGTCACTGTGTCTGTCTGTTACGCTTTCACGTCTAAACTACTTAACAAATTTTGATGAAATTTGGCAAAGAGATAAACTAGAGCTTGGGAAAGGACATAAATAACTTTTATTCTGAAAGACTGGAAGGGGTTGATGTAAGGGATAAAAGTTTGTATAAAAATTGGTTGTTATCGAAGATAAAACCATAAAACTATATTCAGGCACTCGATAAGAAATAAATAAACATTTGTTGTAGCAATTTCTGAAATTTTGACCTGTGTGGATTCACGCGCACGAAGTCGTAGGCAAAACCTAATAAATAAATAAAATAAATATTAGCAGCTGTTAGATCATGATGCTTTTACTTGTATCTTAGAAAGAGGTATAAGAAAGTTAAATTCTTTTACTGTCTAAAGTAAAATTCTTTCTTAGAAAAGTTGCAGAAACCGTCAAAAAAGACAAAGCTTCTTGTTTACAGTAAGAGTCTGTAAGAGGGATGTGAGAGTTTTGCTGTATAATGGACGAAAATACCTCTCACCATTATGCTACTTGTTCCATCTGACAACTCTCACACTTTGTTTCAAACGTGGCATCTAGTGGTTCTAGTACCACTGTTGCTCTGCTTACCCCGTTAGGGATTATGGGTGTGAGCGTACTTGTGTGTGTGAATCGAACTTGCAACCTTCAGATCAGTAAGCTACTTCATTACAGACTGAGCTGTCAGACCAGTCTATAAGCCATCTATGAGCTGTCAGACCAGTCTGTAAGCATACAAAGCATGTAATGCATGTATATCGCTTACTGAGCTAAAAAGTTTCGAATAGCGCTCATTAGCACTTAGGTCTTCATTTAACTATTACTAAACCTATACTCCAGAACCAAAGTTGTAAGAACGCTGACTAGAACTTTCATATCCGTATTGAGCGTGACCTCTTCCAACGGTTCTCAAACTGTTCAGTTTTTGAAACGACATTTTATGGATCTTCTAGGACTTAGAGGATATTTTAGCGAAACCAGTACGTGTTATAAAATATAAAAAATTACGCTATAAACTTAAAGGCCCAAGGTTTTTCCTTGTGGCGTGGGTCACTTGGAACATACAGAAAAACAGACACGAACACCCATGACATGAGAACAAAAATTCTTTTTACAAAAATATTTTCCCCGACTATTTTCCGAAATATTTTCCAGACAGGGAATCAAACATAGGACCCATCGATCAACAGGGAGCGCCACGTCCAATCAAACAAACCGGCCGTTACTAATAATAATAAAAAAGACAGACATTCTAACAATAATTAAATTAAGCTGTTTAATAAAAAAGGATTTAAAGATATTTAACAAGATTCAGCTGGTGAAATCTGTGCACAAGTGTGAGTGAACACTCATTTCTCACTATACGCTTATAATCCCTGTCGGAGTAGACAGAGAATCATGTGGTTCCAGAACCAATTGAAGCCATGTTTCACATACATCCTGCGAGTTGTTAGATGAAAGATGAGGATAGAATGGTACAGCAAAACCATCGCATCCCATTAACCGGCTATTATGTCTCGTAAAGTTGGCAGTTAGTTTTGTTTTTTTATTTAAAAAAGCTTTTAATCTAGCACATTTATTCTGGAAGTCTGCGAACGAGATCTCGGGGCATCGCGGATGGATGGAAGATATAGTATAACTCTATCTTACGCCAGACTGATGACAGTGACAAGTATGTCGATCGAAGACTTACAGAATAGATGCCTAGTACTTTGTTTCGTACGATCTTATCACTTATCACGCAGTACATAGGACCGATAAAAGGTGCCAGTCTGACAGCTCTTTTATGTTTTTTAGAGAAGTAAGCAAAAATTATTTTGCTTTGCCACAGTAACATTTAGACAGCGCGTGTGTAAAAAAAAAACTATGTTTGAAAACGTTAAAGTAAAACTTAGCTCTAATTTTTATCATTTAATTTAATGTAACATTTACATCCAATTTAAAATTATGGGAAATCGGACTTGTCATTGAACGTGAACTGGACTATGAAACAGTCGAGATAACGCCAATCGAGCATTTCTTTTTGCTCTTGTCTCTTCTTTTCCCGTTCCCGAAGAGTTTGTTAAACATTCTGTCTCATTCGCGGTTTGATTCGAGGTTCTAGAACTCGCGGTCTGATTCTTTTGATGTAAAGAACATCTTTCTACATCTTTCTTTAGATTTAATGTTTTTACATACAATCTACCTTTGCGTATAGTAATAGAATCTAAATATTAAAATGCTGGTCACAAGTATCAATCACCGATACACATACCGAATTAATACCATGTGTGGCGACCGAGTAGATCTTTTTGCAAAAGCAATAAAAAAAAGTCTTAAAAAAATATTATTCTGGAACTGTAGAATTATTAACCCTTTTCTTAATTTAGCTCTGTTTCTTTTTTTTATAATATCAATAAAAGCGACACACTCAAAGGTTTTCCTTGTGTCATAGGTCCTTTGAAACATGCACAAAGACAGACATGAACAGAACACCCATGATCAAAGAAGAAACATCTGCTTTTTACAAAAATATTTGCCCTGACCCAGTACCACTTCCACTCGACCAAACCAGACGTCTACTTTTATACATACAATTATTTTTTTTATAGAGTTTCATTATCTGCCTGATTATCAAATTGTAAGTGTATTCGTACCTTATGTTAATTAGTTGCCTTGTACGAAACCTCTGAAAACGGTTTGTTCCCATACTTCTCTGCCGGCAATCAGAAGGCTAATTACAGCAAAATAATGTCACAAGTAATTGTACAAATTACATTCAAAATATTAATAAACATTTTGAAATCATTTTTCTATAAAGAAAGTTTTTAGATTGTAAATTTAAACACATTTTTGGAAATAAAATTAATTTCAACAATTTGAATTTAAATAAACTATACCACAAGATCATAGCTTGATCCCGTTTTAAGTTTCGCAACGAGGAACCTCATATGTTTATTTTGGATTTTACCCGCATCCCATAGGAACTCTATGATGGGGAAAATAGCTTTGGTGTTTCTATGTTTGCATGTAAAAATATCATTTCTATCCGTGCAGTTGTGAATAAATACATCTGACAATGCCTATGTTAAGAGAGCTTTCTCTATACTTTTTCATTTTTGAAAAATGTTTGTCATTTGAGTTTGCTAAGGAGGTACACGTTCAATCTATAAAAGTTGGTTTTGTAATAAATATACATTAGTATATTTATTTATCGTAGTTTTTTATTAAAATAACATAGGAGGCACAATTTTGCCGTGCCAAGCTGTTTGAATTATTAAAAGCCCCCTTTTACGCTGGAATCATTATTTCTTTGAATAAAAGATGAATCATCTTAAATTCGATTGCTAACTGAAGTCGCATCATAACTTAAGAATCCAATTTCTATTACTTTCACATTCTGTTAATTTTAATATTAAATGGGGATTAGACATGAGTACTCTTACAAGTAAGCTTGTGATTTTCCATGCCTCCATCTTTAATTAAAATTGTTCCTTTCAAAAATAGAAATTGTACCGGTGAAAAACGACATATTTTCTTTTATTTTATTTATGTTTAATTGAAGAAAATGAGAGACTTTTAAATAAAAATAATTTAATAAAGACACGAATAAAAATCCTTAACCAAAAAATACAATAGAATGTATATTTTTGTCACATATCAAATAATCATTCTCAACTGGGTATTGTTACTTAAGTACTATTAAAAATTTTGTGGTATTGTTTGGTTGGGATATTTTTGTACCAGCTTTCCCCCACGACTTCTTCCCGTAGGAATTTTCTTAGTGTTTCTGGAGATTTTATTTCACCAAAATCTTGCCTTTATACTCACAAACACAACAAGTCAAATGTACCATCTAGCGTTTTTAGAACCACATAATGTTCTAGTTTCTTCAACAGTAAGTGTATCGCTATAATGTGTGAGTGTATTGATAATCTGATTTTTACCAAATCAACCAAAATAAACAAGTAAGATTGTAATTTTTTGATACATGCTCCATTTCATTTGTGTGAATATACGGGTGAATTCTAACGAATACTTTAGTTAGAACGTTTTCAGAATACATTATCATTTTATTATTCTCTACATTGCATGTATATACAGCACAAAACTGGCATTATGACATTCGATTACCGATTTGCATCAGAGATATTATCCATTTCGATAAAATAATCATAAAAGCGCCGTTTAGTTTGCCATATCAATTTATATGCTTTTTATGGATTTCTGATTCACAGATGTTAAGATATTTTGTACGTGACTTAAGTCATTAAAACGAAAATTAAATTCGTAATTTTAAACACGCAAAACTTAATTTTAGGTCATTTAGACTATTTGGTTCACTTCTGTTAAACTATGTAATTTTTCCAATCTACGGTGTGTATATTGCCCAGGATTTATTATCTCGAGATATATTAAAGTGCAGATATTTGGGTTAGCTATTGGTCTTGCTTGGTGCTTGGTGCGACATGTCTCCTTTTGATAATTTTCAACTTTGTAATTGAAAGTTTCTGGAACTACCAGTTACAGACTATTTAAAATCACAAATCGACGGGTAGGCCGTGGAGCTCGGCTAGTATTCTTCTAGTCAAGTTCGCCACATGCTTAATCATATGTACACTATACTAAAGCTATTCTAATCTTATATAAAAAAATTGGAGTCACTGACTCATCAACGCCCAGCCCAAACTCTTAAACCTAGAAAGCTGAAATTTGACAAAAAGGTGTCTTTTACGACGTAATCAAGCACTAAGAATGGATTTTTCGAAATTCAGCCCCAAAGGGGGTGAAATGGGGGTTCAAAGTTTGTATGGAGAAAATTTTTTTTTGGCATTTTGACTCGAAACTTTGTCAAGATATACCTTGAAACAAATAAACGGACACGTGTTTTGCGTTTTTTCGGAAATCATCCCGTAAGGGGACAAGAATGAAATGGGTGACTAAAATACTTTTCGCAACCGAAGCCGCGAGAAAAAGGTAGTATAATCTATGGAGCGTCGGAAAATAAGCCCAATACCCACTTTTACCATCAACATGTCTATCAATAACGCGGCACGTATTAAACCCTTTCCAAATATGCATGCACAGAGTTTTGAGTGGAGAATAGCAATCGAATCCGTCGGCGAGAGGAAACCCCTTATATCCGGAGTACGGCGTAATGTTCCAGTAATCCTCTTTTGATTGAAAACGCTGTAAAAAATTGCGTTCGAAAGGGACGAGTCCTCTTAAACACTTTTTATGAAGCTTTTATTTTAAAATAGTGGATTGAAAGGAGATTAATGTTTTCAGTGATTTGATTGGATCTTTTTGGGTACTGCCTAAGATATTATAATTAAATGTATTTCAAAGTAAGAGAACAAATATTAAATAGTTTTTTGTTTTGTTTTTTTTTACTCTAGTTTTTTCATAATTTGTAGTGAACAAGCGGAACAGGCGCAAAGGTTCAGTTTTTAATAAGAAATAGGATATTAGTGTATTAGGAAGGGACTTTATAGTGTTCAAGATAGGCTACACCTATTTTAGGTGAATATTATGTCAAAACATACAGTACATGTCTAACTGCTCCCATACAAAAAAACATGATTTATTTTGCTCGTTTTTATAGATAAGTCTGTCCGAGGCTGTATCCCATGAACCGTGATAGTTAGACAGTTAAAATTTTCACAGATGATGTATTTCGGTTGCTGCTATAACAACAAATACTAAAAAGTAGAATAAATTAAATGTTTAAGGGGTCTCCCATATAACAAACGTGATTTTTAGGTGTTTTATAGGTTGATTCGGATTCGGAACCTTTCGTGCGCGAGTCCGACTCGCACTTGGCAGATCTTATTTTATTTATTTTTTATTTTAACAAATTGGGAAGCATTAAGTAAGTTTCTGGACATAAAACAGCTTAATTAACACAGAAGCTAACAAAGTTTCCAATAATAGTAGATTAACAAGGAGATAAAACAGTGTATTATGTCACGGGCAGCATATTGAAGTCTGAGCGAAATGAAGGATTCTGTAGTTTATTTCCAATTATGGTAAGAATCCTGAATGAAGCGAAGGATTCAAGTGTGCCCAAGACTAAGACACTTTTATCCCCGAGGAGCTTACTTAACTTTATACACCTAATGTGAGGTTAAATAAAAAAGAAATTATAAATTCATCCCATCAATAATGTTTTGAGCCTTCGTTTCTATATCAAAGTCTCTGGAATTACTGGACATTTTTCTCAGATTTCTTCAAAAAACTTACAACAAAACAATCAATTAATTCGCGGTAAAAATCACAGATCGAAAATCATCGAGGACGTTTTCTTATAATATTTAGTTCTGTAGGTAAAGGAAAGTCAATAGCTAAGACATACAGCCAAGTTTTTATGCTAAATATATTTTTTTTTGAAGTAAAGTCTCTTTGATGTGTCAAATTTTATACTTAAAATCTACTTGGACCAAAGGAAGTTAAGCTTTCAACAGCCTTGTTTTTATTTCGAAATTATATTTGATAGAAGTTTTTGTTGACATTTTGGCGTTCCATATTAAAATGTCATTATTACCCAAGGGAAGTTTCATACAACTTTATTTCCCTTGAGCTTTAATGGCTTACTTTAAATAGAGAATACTTGACGTATAATACGTGCTCCAGATGCAGGTGGTGTATAAAATAAAATCTATTACATTACAATACAATACAATACAATACAATATACTTTATTGCACAATTTGAAAAGAAATACAATGATGAGACAATTACAAGTAACTTTACAAAAGGTACAATATAGGCGACCTTATCGCTTCAAGCGATTTCTTCCAGGTAACCTTTAAAACCGCTTTTATTACACAAATATTAAATAGTTTTACCGTCTAAGTTACACATTGTTAAGTGATACATAGGTAAGATTATAATTATAACTACGAAACCAGACTCAGACATAGTTTAAAGTTTAAATAGTATACTTATTTTTGATAAAAATAAACATGTATATAAATATCATATAACTTGTTACACACATTTAATGTTAATGTACGTACAATAAAAGTATAAATATTTTTTTTTGAAAAGACTTATCTAAGTACAATAAAAAATATTGTATGTATGTTTGCTTATACATACAATATTTTTTATTGTACTTAGATAAGTCTTTTCAAAAAAAAAAATTATTGCATTATTTTGGTCAATGAGGTTATAAGGAAAGGACTATAGTGTCAAGACACAGGCTAGGCCTAGTTTGGATGCTAGTATTTTAAAATGTTGTCACCTATATGTGTATTTTAATTGAGAATTATAACATATTCCTTGTGAACAAATATTATGTCAATTTAACATATGACGACTCGCGCTAATTATTGTAGTTAAAACATTGATTAAATGTTAATTATTGTGTGTTGTGTCTTCCGTGCAACGAGGCATTGTGGAAATTTTATTTTACAATCTGTGCTGTTTATTTAAATTACTTAGTCCTGAAATAATGCATTCCAATAAACCATCACTCATAAAACACACAGTAGACGCTGAAACACATGTACGCAATGGATGAAAAAAGAGGAAAACTCAAAATTACCTTATATACTATATGTAAGTGTAATAAAAGCGGTTTCACAAATAAAATGTGATGGCCTAAAGTGCCGGCGTGTGTACCAATGATGGATGGTATTCTCGACACTTCAACAACTACTAAATTGATAAATGGATTGAGCTGTAATTTCGCAATCTGATATAACAATTGGCAAGGATGGGCTGGATGTGTGTCAAGTGAGTGTTAGCTTCAATAACTCCATTGAGTGTTACTGTAGTGTTGATGTATTAGGGCTATTATTTTATTACTCAAGTCACACACGGAGCTAAATCATCAGACAATTTATTTTTTTATTACGAAATAATTCTAAACATCTATAAACACAAAATTTAGATATACACGTCTAAGCCAGAAACTTTAGATTACTTTTACAAATTTTGCATTGTCCTGTTCAAAAGTTTGTTCTAAAGAGAGATGTACAAGCTGTTATTATAGCTATAAGATAAAAAAACTTTGCAAAACGAAAGTAAATCTTTGGAACATTTATAACTCTAAAATAATTTTAAAAAATGTATAACCCCCGACATTTAGGTCCTTTCCACAAAAAATGAAACTAAAACTTAGACAAAGTTTAAAAATAGCTGTATGGACAGTCAAGGAATAAAAAGGTTCGTCACCTTAAGGCGGATTTTTGCTTGCACTAATGCAGGAATCAATTATGCCAACATTCCAGAACAAAATCAGTGCTGCTGACATTTAAAACAATGTGACGTTTGCTATCAATTACAAGGTCCGTCATATAATGTCAGTTTTCTCTTGCGCTTGCACAAGAATCACTCCCGCCAACTTAAACAACACTGCTTGAAGTTTGCTTACAAAATATATTTTGGAATTCTACTCTTTCTGACGTCTTTAACAGTCATTAGATTTCACCTTGTTTTATTCATAGATCTAACCAAAAGAAGTTTTGAGTTTATCAAAACATGTGCGAACTTTTCATGTACGGACAGCCGCAACTCAGGCTACCACACGCGTGCACTTTGTGCTGTTGTGATAAGAGCGGTTTTGCAATGAAAATGGAGTAACCTGATGCGCTGGCCTCTGTACATTTGGATGTGTGGCCCTTAATCCTAGGATCAAAATTCCGAGACATTCATATTTGCATATTAAAATCATTTGTGACGCAATAGTTCAAGAATTATTGGCAAAAAAGTATGGGCCACACATCCAAATGCCTGCGATTCTCAGTAATGAAAATAAGATGAACCGGTTGACGGAGCCCCAATTTTACATTAACACCTACAGTGACGCATAAAAAAATAGGTTCTGGCTATAAATCAACCCAAAAAACCTAATACTTTGGAAAATATTTACATTTATTTTTGGGCCACAGGATTATGTAGGGCCCACTTCATATCTGGAAAACCAGCAGCCCGAGATAAAAATTAACGACGCTGGCTCTATCACATATGATATGTGACAGCATATAGCGGCAAAAATCTTCTTATGAAACTCTCATCAGAGAGAAAAACGTGAATCAAATTCTGAAGCATTTGGATGTGTGGATCACGTTCAAAACCTTTTGCTTCAGCCAATACTGCGTCACATAAGTTGGGAAGGTGTTATAAATGAAGAGAATTTCCGTCACTGAAGGTGAGTATTAAAAAAATTCAAAACATTCAGTATTATAGTAGATATCGAGGTTTCATTTTTGTATTAAAATCGTGAATTAGGGTAACAATGAATAAAAAATGTTGGGATAAATACTAATTTCAAAAATCGAGTTTGTAACTTATGACTCTCCTTTGTACTTAAATCATACACCAGTGTCCAGTTGGAAAGAGTAGCATATTTTACATATTTTTTTGCATTTTATCCTATTGTTTTAGTATTAAGAGAATTCAATTTAATGCTAGTTGTGACGCAGGATGCTTTAAAATGATGATGATGGACTTTTAAATCAGTTTAAACGATGATTTTCTTTTAATTATAATTACTATATACATTTGCAAACTGAAATTTCTCAGAAAGTATATCACTTACGACATTTTGTCAAAAGTATTTGTTGTTTGCAATTATTTTCTTTGTCTACTGGGATATGTTTCATACGTGTACATCAAAAACGCGATTTTTATGTACTTGTATGTACTATCACGTTCATATATGGAGGCATACAAAACGCAGAAAACAAATCGCTTGCGGCTACTCGTATACTCACACATGGACACAAATCAGTATACCGCATACCCCACTACGTCTGTTGCTCTGATAACAAGCATAATTTCACAACACAAAGCATAAGCCTTGGTAGCACAGCGGTAACACCGTCTGCCTGCTGTAGCGAGGCGCAGGTTCGAGCCCAACTGTCGCCTATAGCTACGACGTTTTGTTACATATGTTTTGGTTTTCAAACATTTTTATAGTCGTAATTGAATGCATTGAAGTTAGTTAGATTCGTTCGGTTCGGTGTTCATGAGCAACCCGTTTGTCATTGCTAGATCATTAGCGAAGGTGCTCGTTTGTTCTTACCGTATCGGCAGTTTACTGTGATTTCTTTTTTCGACATGCATACAAATACATATAAGTTTGCAGGAGAGGCAGCGTATTGTTGCGCTGCACGATATAGGATATAATATATAGGATATAATATATCCCAAATTGCTAATGAGACTAGTCTTACTATGAGTATCATACTGTTTACTTAATATTAACACTGTTTTTAAATTTATAATTTATTTAGAGATATTAATGTTATATGTAGTAAGTTTAAGAAAGTAATGAGTAAGTGTTAAAACCTTCAGTCAATGGTAACTTTAGCAATTCTATTGAGACTGACAAAATAAATATTATCTGTGATTTTTATTGTTGTACTTAGTAGATTTAAGAAAACAATAAGTGATCGCAGTTATTGATTAAAATTTTAAAATTTTTTTTCTTCATTTATTAAGAAAAATTGTGACTTTATTTATAATCGGTTGTAAATTGTACCTAAACACGTAATTATTTTATAATGTTATTAACGTCTGATTAACAGCTTACTGTTGTTAGTTACTGTTTCTTAATTTCTCTCTCTAAATAATAAAATCTTTAATTGAACTTACTGTTGTTAATCAGACGTTAATTTCTTTTAAATTGAAGTTGAATTGTATTGTTTTATTGTTATAGATTTTATGTGTAAATATAGCTCCTTTAAAAAAAAAAAAACTTGAAGTATTCTTTTTATTTAATTAAATTTTTGAGAAGTACCGATTCTTAACAATAGCGAAATGGTAAAGTTAATCCATTTACACCAAATTTTGCTGCCATCTTCGTGCAAAAGAAAGGTTGATGAAAGTTTAAACTACCCACACGGTACATACTATGCTGGATAAATAAAATGGATTTTTTACTATTTATTTTTATTTATACGACGAATCATAAAACATGCTTTTAACATGGTCATAAATCACCACCTTAATATAATTTTCCTGTCCTGAAAAAGATTCCTTACAACATTGTCACCCTGACGAATTTTCCATACAAAAATGAAACCTCGATATCTCCTAAAATACTGAATGTTTTGCTTTTTTTTTAATACTCACCTTTAGTAACGGACATTCTCTTCATTTGTAACACCTTCCCAACTTATGTGACGCAGTATTGGCTGAAGCAGAAGGTTTTGAACGTGATCCACACATCCAAATGCTTCAGAATTTGATTCACGTTTTTCTCTCTGATGAGAGTTTCATAAAAAGATTTTTGCCGCTATATGCTGTCACATATCATATGTGATAGAGCCAGCGTCGTTATTTTTTATCTCGGGCTGCTGGTTTTCCAGATATGAAGTGGGCCCTACATAATCCTGTGGCCCAAAAATAAATGTAAATATTTTCCAAAGTATTAGGTTCTTTGGGTTGATTTATAGCCAGAACCGATTTTTTTATGCGTCCCTGTAGATGTTAATGATAAAATTGGGGCTCCGTCAACCGGTTCATCTTATTTTCATTACTGAGAATCGCAGGCATTTGGATGTGTGGCCCATACTTTTTTGCCAATAATTCTTGAACTATTGCGTCACAAATGATTTCAATATGCAAATATGAAGTCTTTTATCCATCACTAAGCGAATGTCTCGGAGTTTTCATCTTAAGATTAAGGGCCACACATCCAAATGTACATAACTTTTCTATGATAATAATCTTCTTATTCACCACAAATCTTGCGCTAAATCAATTTGAACTTTGTAACAGAAACAATAAAGCATAATTTTCTGGGCAACAGCCAGTTCTGTATCAAATTTTCAAAAGGTAATATGTGCTCAGAGCACGATAAAGGAATCAATTTGAAAACCGACGAAGGTTTTCATTCCGTGGCTGGACTTGGATTTTTTTGCCTTTACCGAAAGGAATAAATGCAACAACAACAAAATGACATGAGTCATAAGTAAACATTTTCTAAGTGGTGTTTTGATGTTTTGCGGTAAAGCACTTAATGTTTATAATTATAACTCTTAAATGGCTGAACCAACTTTTATCAAATGTAGCTAAGAACCATCTCGATTATTTCAGCTTAAAAAAAATCGAAATCTTTTGTCGGTTAAAAAGTCTAATGAATCACCAAAAATTACTATGTAAAGCGTGTTTGCAATATTTTATTTCTATGAAAGTCTATTTAATATTAGTACAAACATCACTAAGAAGAGAATAATTGCCCGCTAAAAGCTAAAAATGTCATCGAAGTTTCTTATTTACGTTAAGACACCGTAATTTCTTATGCTAGGCTAGGCTATGTATTTATTTACATACTTAAGTCACTTAATTCTAATAATAATAAAATTTCAAACACACTATGTACTCTTAAAACCCAATAAGTGTATCAAATTGAACCCCGAAGGCTGTATGTTGATAGAATCCATTAGCACCATTTCATTTATGAAACTCAATAGTTTCTGAAAAGCAAGTACTTATTCAGTACCTTTGGAAAATAGTAATTGAATTTTGGGTAGAGCAAACCCTTGGCACAGTGCTGTTTTATTTGCCCTAATCTAACTCTGAAATCACCGAGCTAGAAGGCTGTCAGCCAATTATGCAGAGTAAATTACTCCTCGTAGGCAGCGAACCTTTTTTGATAGGTGCTCTGTTTTAAGCTACACCTGTATAATGTTACGGCTTAACAACATTTTGCACCCACTGTTGATGAAGCACGCCGCCGTCGTCGTCACATTTATTACCTACTTAAAATGTTATAGGTATAAAAAATATCATCAATTTAGTATTTGTGGTGATTTATCATTCATAATGGAAGTTGCAAGATTATTTGATAGTAATCTTAGCTTCAAAGGCGTTAATGGTAAAGACAGATGTCTGTTCTTATTCTGTGTCTATGTTACCTATTCAAAGGAACCTTCTTTGACAGTAAAGGTTACCTTTGATGAAGGTGTTTGAATTTGTGGCGCAGTTACTGATTCCAAGGTGCAATGGAAATATTGTATATAAACTTGTTTTCAAAATTTAATAATAATAAATTCCAACGTGGGATAACCCAACAACCAACCAACGTGGAAACCCAACAATGGGATATCAATGTATGGGTTGATGAACAAAACGTTGCTCATTTAAGAGATTTTCTATAAACATTGTCATCTCCAACTCTCCACACCCCTCCAACTTGCTTGGAGATAAAATTGAAAATCGATTGAAGAAATTTGACAGTTTTGGATAGCATGATGTGCCGTTGTCCCTGTACAAAGTACCCGCTCGCCTTTCACTTCCACTCATTCACATTTATGATAGTAAGAATTCCTAAAATGTTCTAGTTCTAGATTCTTTCACTACTCAATATCTCCACTCGAAGTAAAAAATAAAAATAAATTGAGGGCTGTTTTTGAAAGAGCACTTTTGACGGGTGCGTCGAATTCATTTGTGGCAACAAGTCGGACATGTCTGAAGTTGGCGAACGTGTCAGGAAAGTCAAGATCCGCGGAGTTTGGTGAACTTGTAATAAAATAAAGTTGCCGCTGACGTGGAAGGCCGCGGCATGCAGCTGCTTACCGTATTTTATTCAGTTTATTTATTAGAAAAGTATGACGCATTGAAAAAGGGATTGGTAAAAGTTTGGAGAATCGCGACAGTGTGTTGGGGAGGTTTTTTAAAAACACTATTGTGTTTTTTTAGAATCAATGTAATCAAGATAGTTAATGTAAAGATGGTTATATTACTAATATTCCTTGGAATCCTCGATCTTAGGAATATTACTGTTGAAGGTATTGATCAATAAATATCAAAGCGTTGATTTCGAAAAGCTAATTGAACTGAAGCAATTAAAAGTGTTTGGAGTACACTCTAGCAAACAATTTGTGACGTCGGTTTTAAAGTTCAATTAATTTAACAATCACATTTTCTAACTTCAAATAAAACTGTCTAGCAGTGCGCTGAGTTATCGATTAAAATCTCCATAATTACAGAACCCTCGGTACGCGAATGCAACGCGCATGCAATGAAACGTCTTTTTGATTGCTTTTAAGTTACAATTTCAACACTTGGTGATTTTCATTTAACTTAATGATTGTTTAGTACCTCTACTTTTGTACTCCATACCAATACTCATTTATTGTAATAAAAAAAATAACGGGTTGCACTCCGGGAATGCCGGCAGAAGTGAAAACTTGAACATTAACGTTGTGTATTAATATTTAATTTAATTTTTTCTATGCTGACATCGGATGACATCTTGACTTTTGCAGTTTTAATTTCCTATATTTATCAAACACCCCTCCGTGACATCTGGACTTTTGCAGTTTTAATTTACTATATTTATTAAACACGTGACAGACACGTGACCCTGACGCGAGTTTAACATTTTTTACCCATACTTCAAAGTGCACAACGCCGCTAAAAAAGTTTTCACTTCAAAAACATATCCTACTAATATTGTAAATGCGAAAGTGATGATGATGAGGATGTATGAATGTATGGATGTTTGTTACTCTTTCACGCTCAAACGACTGGACCAATTTTGATAAAATTCGGTGTAATGGTAGCTGATACCCTAGATTATCACATAAGCTACATATTTTCCCAAATTTCCACGGGAATGAAGTCCCAGGCGGTAAACAATTTTTAACATATATTCCCAATAAATCTTGACTAGTCATATGTAAAATGTGGCAAACAAAGCAATGTTGTGTAGGATTTTGAATAAGCATTTTCTTAAACCGAACAGCACAATACCGACCGATATCCATATAGTAAATAAAGACGCCGGCAGCTCGAGGGTTTAAAATGAAACGTCGTCCATTTTTCAGAAGTGTCGTTTGCTCATTCGAGCGCGGACCAATGAAAACGGAGTGTCGGGTGGTGTCGCTGTACAATGTCGGCTGATATATCGATTGTAACAAGTTTATCGTGAATGTTTTATTTATTTTATGATACGTGTCGTTTTTACATTTTTTTATAAATATTTGTCATCATGTAGACTTGATGATATTTTCTCTTTAACCTTTTTAATGTTTTTTAAACATGACATTGTAGGGGCATTTATTATGTCAAAGTGTCACAGTCACAAAAATCATAATTTTACGCATAAATATAATACGAGTATCATATGAAATAAATAAAATAGTGTAATATGTTTAACTATTGATGCAGGGCAGAGACGTAAAAATGGAGATGTTTCTTTTGGCATCCATCCATCCATAGGTACACTCACGCCTATAATCCCATTCGGGGTAGGCAGAACGTCATATGATCTAGAACCACTTGACGCTACATTTGACAATACTATAGAATACGATATACTTTATTGCACACCAACATTATAGAACATGATACAGAGTAAAAGATACATTCTACGTTTTTCTTTCACTCAGTCCAGCGTGGAATCCCCATTATTTAAAATCCATTTAAGGCTTACTTATATACCTAAATTATTCCTAACACACACCATAGCACATTTTACATAAATATTCATGATCATGAACCTTATATGAAATCATGGAAAAGCTTCAACGCATTTTTACGAACATTGAGTTTATTTGAACATGACGCGTTGAACTCTTGCGTATGGGCCTCACGTACAGAGTATTTTATTCAATAGTAGAGAAAATAAATCCAATAGTAAAAGCTAGTCACGCGTTTTTCATCTTTAGTCGTGAAAAAAATGTTAGTGGGTAAGGTCGTTAACATTTACATTGAATCTTATTTAATACTAGTTTTCCACCCGCGACTTCATTCACGTGAAACGAAAACATAAATGAAATAAAAATTGGTTTGTTTGTATGCTTGCACTGAAGTGGCTCAAAAGTATTGATTAATTTTTAAAATTCTTTCACCAATAAAAAACCTTGTTACTAGCGATTATCACAGGTTATATAAGTTTCCCTTTCCAAGGAAATTTATTATAAAAAAAAAACATTTATAAAAACTTTTTAACTAGCGTTCAAAAGGTTTTAAGCATTTTGTAGTATTTTGATTGTAATAAATAATAAAACATATTTATAAACACGGTAACGTTTCTTAAACCAAAAGCAACATGAGTAAAAGAGCAATATGTACGAATATTTTCAAGGACTGTAATTTCATTCCAAATAATATATTCAAGTTTTCCTTTTCAAAGGTAAAGGATATATCTTATGAAAGCAATTTGTATCACAAGTTGAACAGAAGGTGCTAGTCATCGTACATTAGTGTTATTTGCTTTTCGATCCCATGGCAAACATAAAGCAAGACGGGACTGGTTTATGTACGAACACATACAGTCAGCAGCAAAATATTGTAAATATTTAAAATGGCATATCGAAAATTAAAGAATGTGATTCAGTTCGAAAGAAAGCCAAAAGTTGTTCATGACCAATTTGAAAGCACCCAGTTCAGAAAAACGCTGTGAATTAAAAATTACACACACCTAAGAAAAATAATAACATTGGCACAGTAATATGGGATCATTCAACAATTACGTAATCACCGGAAGGGGGGGGGGGTAAGAAGCCATGATTACGTCATCATTTTATAACTTTAATTAACGTATAGCGAAATGAATAAATAAATTATATTTCAATATTTACGTCCAATTTTGAAGTCTATTACTGGTAACACTAACTATTAGATAGATGGAACGGGATTTCCCCTGTTATAGACAAACTGTGGGACAGTGTGACCAGATTCAGGTTTTTTCTACTTTTTCGGCATATTTTATCGACTTTTCCAAGCATCAGTATTGTTATAGGTATATTGGAGGAAGTAAGTATTTTGGGTATATTTTAGGTAAAAAGACCCATAGAAACATAGCATAGGAGTCAGTGCTTATACAGCAAAAATTTTTAACACGGACGGATTACGTAATCAAGGCGGGGGGGGGGGTAAAAACAAAAGATTACGCTGTGATTACATAGGGGGGGGGGGGGGTTAAAAAAACGGCCAAAAATGATCACGTAATTGTTGAACGATCCCTATCATCAAAACACTCATCACATTTATCAAATACATCGGAATAACCAAAATGCTTCTGCAAGCGACGTTTATCCCTTCGTTCAGACATGACGAATCGAGTTACGCTTTGGGATAATATTAGAGGCAAAAATAATATCAGTCCAATAAACTAACGACTTTCAGTTTACTACAAAATGTGTGCTCAGTTATAATCGAAGCATACAGTTTAAGATTCTCGCAATATATTATATCGGGTTCTTACGACGGTATACGTTTTAAATGAGTATTCGATTTCATGCATCATGATCGCGAGATACTTATTTAAAACAAAAATTGTGGTGAGAACCCATTAAACTATATTTAAAACTAGTAAAATCGAACATCCGTTACTTAAATCTATCAGAAAACTTTTTATAGGATTATAGATAACTATAGTTCTCCGCCAGTGATTTAATCCCGTTGGAATTTTGAAGAATCTAGTCTGTTTCATTTTCTATATTTTAAAAGAAATTTTAGATCCAAGAGTTTGGGCTTGGCATTGATGTGATAGAAAGTGAGTCAGGACTTTTTTTTAAATACTTTATAAATTGGAGTGACTTTTAAACGTATCAATACTTGGATATCTGAGCCACTTAGCTAAGCGAAAAAAAATTGCTACTTTTGCTGACTGTACCATGAAGTGTAATTTTATTGTTCTACGTGAACATAATATTGAATGCGCTCGATAGGAAAAGTTTAGACCGCGAACGTGTGGGCGTTACTGCGGTTCTTCGAGACGAATTAACTTCTTTTACACAACTTCCAGAAGCCGTAACCTGGGTGTACTCTCTCCACGTTTACAACCCGTCGAAGACTGCTGTAAAATAAAGAACACTGTGTACGTAAAGACACCTTTTATTACATTTTATAGCACTGGCAGAGCTTTTCTCCACCTTCTTTGTTCCTATTCCCGTCTTGTTCTTTAAAATTGATGGCAATCAGTCGTTTCTAAAACTTCCGTTTTCATTCAGGATAAGTTTGCTCATGATGTCATCACATGTTTCACAATTTCTTAAAAACTTTACCGATTACATGTTATATTAGTCGCAAGACGTCTAGTGTTGAATAAAGGCATGAAAGTAATATTTATTTGATAGAGGACTGGATTTCGGTCTTGTGAAAATGTAACGAAATCCATAGCAATGTATTTTGGGTCCTGAAGGACTTACGGTAAGAAATATAGTAATTATGTATATAATATCTTAAAAGGCTTTCTAGGCGTTTATTACTTTAAGGCTCTTTTTTCTTTTCAATTTTTTTTTGAATTACATACTATTTTTCTTGTTTTTTTTTCTGCCCTGTGGAACTTTAAAATCCACCTACCACTATAAATAAATTACTTTGTTTGGACTACATAATGAAGGTCTGTAATTGGCTTATGTCTAGTTAAATATTGTCGTTTTATAAAAAACATAAAATAAACAGTTGTAGACCTAAGGCCTTTATGTACTGTACGTTAAAGGTTCAGAGGAATAAACTCCTCTGAACCTATCAACATCGTAAAACTGTAGGTAAGTATTGGGAACATAAAAGAAGAAGCAATATTCAGCAGTGAGATTCAAAACCGATAGCCAAGAGAAACAGGACGATATATTGCATGGAAGCACTCTGCACTGCTCTGGTGCGGCTACGAACTTGTTTTACAGAAGAGACTGTTCGCATAAAGTGCGATGCGGCTGCACGGCAATTAGTTAGACAGCTTGCCAAACAGCCGCTGCCTCTGCGATGTTTGCACCTCTCCTCTCGAACAACCCCGCTTACGTGCCCGATCATAACTCCCCCAAATATAATCAAAATTTAATCAACTTTCCTAATTCCGTCTATTCAGGTGGTGTCAATTTCCGTCAATTTTAATTGTCTAGGATTTGTGTGACGGCTGGAAAATATTTTGGAATTTTAGAAGCCATATAAAATCGGGGATAATCTCCCTACACACCACAGTAATTTTAAAAATATTGAATATCAAAGAGCCAGGTACCTTAAATTTAAATTCAAGAGAAACTTTAAAAGCCCAACCCATTTAACTAACAGAAATGCCTAATGGACAGGTCATTACGCGTTCTGGACCACTGGGTAGCACTTCAAAGTTAAAATATTTAGTTTCGTCCACTCAGGTATGGTATTTGATTTACAGCCAAAGTCGATAAAAGGTGAAAACAAATTTAATTTGTTATTTATGTTAAAAGCACATGTCAAACCCATCAACCCGGTCGGGGAGATTTATCCGTGTTTTCAATTCACATTTCAAGCGGAGCACTAAAACGGTGAATAAAAAAGTTGTGGATAGATTAGCTAGGTTGGTGGGGTGCAGTCGGGTCGGCATTTATTGAAAGTCGGGGGCTAGCGCGTGAAGCCATTAGTCCTCTCCCCGCCTGAAAAAGTGTCGCTTTCGCTGAAACATTGCGCCGGGGTGCGCTATTCAATTGGCGAATGTATTTTATTCGGGACCAATCGATCTCTAGACAACAAAACGCACGGCGTGAATGGAGTGTCTCGCGCGGCAATAAATCACCGCCGTCTTCGATACGTTTAATGAAAAGATCTTGTGTTCTCGCCCTGTTTTATTACCATCCAAGGAAGCATTTGTTCGATTTAAACACATAAACCCAACAGCAATGGTTGTTCTGAAGTAAATAGGTATCTTATGTCAGAATCTCCGCTGCACAAACTTTCGTCCATTCCAGCTGGCTTCGATTTATAGCTCAGGCTAGATGTTGACCAACTTTTTATCAACATAAACGATAGCTTTTAGGTAATTGGACAGGTCAGAGTTTGTGCGAACTTCAAAGAAATAATGTGTAACAAAGTTTTCTCATTATATACCAATATATATAACATTTAAAAATATTGTAACAGTCTTACCAATATTACTTATACACTGCTTATAACGACTAAAACAAAAAAAAAATGTGTATATTTATTATTAGTAAGAGCGTTACATTGCAAAGTAAAATTAATTTAAAATATTTAAAATTATCCTGAAAGGTACGATTCGATTGTATTACATTGTTGTCACCACTGCAGACAGACGTTTTTGACGTCTCAAAGGAATTAAGACCAAAACTGGGAAATCGTCTTGAAATCGGAGTTAAATTATTATTCTTATTGTTCCAGATTTCCGTGGTCACTTGAGCGGGAATAAAATGAGGAGAAACGAGCACCAGGTTCTGTAAATAACTCAATTTCGGTATGACGGGGCGGGATCCAATATTAGGAGAGTGGGTTTAAAGATGGCGGGCGAAAGAGGCCGCGGCGCGGTGGTGAAGTGAGCGACTCAGCCTCAACATGCCGCCGCGACTTGCCGCTATACTTCTGTGGCTCGGAGGAAGTAAGTATAGGGCGTTTCAATCTAGTAGCTTACCACCGCAGCCACGACTAGTCGTGTGAAAATGTTTCCTCTACGGACATCCCATTGTCGGCGTGCAAAAAAATCAACTTATTATAACTATTACCTGTGTACGACATCTATTACTAGGCCCTTCAACCATTGTAAAAAACACTGTAAAAGATTTTTATGTAAGTCTACCACCGGCAAACGACATTACTCGTAAATACCTGTCAATGTCATTTGGTTATTAGCACAAGAGACAGATGCACTGACATATTATTTGATGCTTAGTATTGGTCGTAGGGCGCTCCGTTGCAACAAATGAACGAACACGCTTTCACATCCTACTATATCATAAACGTGAAAGTTTGTGAGGATGGAATGGATGGATGGATATTTGTAACACCTTCACGAAAAAACTACTAGATTGATTTTGATAAAATTTTGCAGTAATATAGCTTAGACATTAAAATAACACATAGGCTGGGCACATATTTTTTTTCCCTGAATTTTTTCTTTCCGGGAGGAAAGCTAGTTTACAATATTACCTAAGTAAGGATGATAGACTATTAAGGCTGACACACACAACAAGAATTAGCAGCTAATCTGAGATTTCACAATGTCACTGGCAATTTTCATATTTTTTTATATGTTTTTTGATTTACTACTGATCGCAGGTTATAATAGTGGGTCGAATTATTGGCGTTACATTAATAACCGTAGGAACTCATGTTTATTATAAGATGACTGCGCCTAAATGTAAACGCATTAGCTCAATGACCATTTTAGTCAAGATTTTTAACAATAACAACCTAGTATAGCAATATATATCAAATCAACTTCAAGAGAAACCGATCTAGCGAATTATGTAAAGATTGATTTCTGGCAAAAAAACAGTCGTGAAAAAAAATAAATACTTTTAAGCCTTTTTATTAAACTTTTGATTAAACAGTTAGTGAGTCTTTTTGCATTAAACTGTGACAGTCTCTCTGAGTATTTCCAACTGAAAACAAATACGAGACTGAAATAAGAAACAAAGATTAAATATAGACGGAGCAACAAGAAGTATCTTTTGTCCCTAACTTTACACAAAATTGCTTTCAAAACTTTACCTCGGTAATTTAAAGTTGTGTTCTAAATTTCTAATTCAGTGATATAATTGACAAATTTCCGAAGCAGTGATTGCTCTTAAATAATGAGTTATTAATGAATTAGCAGTGCCTTGAACGAACGATACTTCGAAGCTTTGAATTCTACGTCTAGGTATCTAATTTTTGTGATGTAAGATGACAGGCGAACTAACCTTACCCTGGTGTCAAAGTTTGAAAATCGCCAACGCCGACGTTTATATATTTGCTTCAACTGGGAATCGAACCCAGGACCCGTCGATCAAGATGCAGCGTCACTACCATTCGATCAAACCGGCCATCAGTGGTTAAACATTTAATATGAAAATAGATGACTTTAAAAATGTAGGTATTTAAAAATTTCTCAGTGAAGTAATAAAATTTTATTAATCGATGGCTTTGATAGATGCATTGGGGTCATCGATCCTTGCACTCTTGGCGCATGAGTTGCGAAACAAGACGTTTTGAATGATGGATTTAAGATTCATATTTCCAAGGCATAATGGTTCTGAAAAGTAATGCTCTTGCCGAGTGATTGATGGAAAGCCGGAGAAGATTGTGATTCGAGAGTGTATGTTTACGGACCTTTATCTATCTATCTATCAATACACTCACGTCTGTAATCCCTTTTGGGGTAGACGGAACATGATGTGGAACGGCCTTTTGCTGAATATGTCACCGGAAAATTTCTTTGTATAAATAAATGCAAATTAGTGATCGAGTATTGGTCGGTCTTGTGTACTGTACAAAAAATTAAACTAATAAACAATCGTTTTGTTAATGTTATCGTTTCATTTATCTTTGCTAAGAAAGAAAAAACATTTACATAAAACAGCAAAGTTCTGTTAGAAATCACAAATGAAATGTAAACTGTGCCAAGGGCCAAAGAGGAAGTCTCATCTTTTTGTCTTTAATTTTGCTTACTCAAATAAACTGTGCCACGTTTCCTATAAATGAAAGCTGACATTTTTCTTTGAAAGGTTAAAAATATTCTCCCGGAAATTGTGTCGAGGATGCTGATAGATTTACACATACTCTCAACGATCAGAAGGATAGAAGGTAATACGAAAACTTTAAAAAAAATGAAGAAAATAAATATATCAATAAATACCCAGTCAGGGTTAGTCAAGTTCGCCACATACTTGACTATACCTACTGGATAAGAAAAAGAAGAATAAATACCAAGTAGAAGATCATTGTGCGTAACATATTAACAAAAAAAAAACTTTTAAAACTGCATAATAGACCAAACTTTCTCAATAGCCTATAAAAATATAAATAGTCTTTGAGTCAATTACCGCAGTAGTTTTGTGATGTAAAACCACAAAAGTATTAAAATCAAATCATGTGACAGAATCCTAAGATGATAGTTTCTTCTTCTTCCTAGCGCTTAGTCCCGTTTCTAATTCGGAGTACGCTTGACCATGACCCAAGATTTTGGCAGGTCAAGTCATTACAGTGGAGCGACTGCCTAAGATGATAGTTTAATAAAAGAAAAGAAAACCCCTCTAGGCTAACCTTACCATCTAGTACAGAGAAGACAAAATCCACTTGTCTATTTAATTTAACGTTAGTCTAACAGTAACAATATCAAACACAATGACAATTACAAATGTTTGGATATTAAAAGTACAATCGTCCTAGGCTTTGATAAAGTACATTATAGATTCTTCTGCAGGGAAGAATATAAAATGTGCTACCTACAAGAAAAAGCTAACCCACAATCAGATCCTTCATCTAAAGGCGGAATAAATGTACAAAAGTAATGAATTATTAAAATCACTCTGGATACAATTGAGTTTCGAATCCAATCCCTTAAGTAAAGCTGATTATCGGAGTTTTCCCGAGAGCTCTGCAGTTCTCGAAAAATTTTGTAAAGTGCCAATATTGCTTCGGCGAGAGATCTCAAATTATTGGTTCAGAACACGCAGGACCATTCATTTATTATACATGGCCGACGTGAGCGACGTAAGCGAGGCTCGCGGTTCGTTTCTCCTCCGTCAACCCAATCCTTCGCTAAACTTTTAGTGAATTATTTGCCTCCTTGACATTTATGGCCAACTAAGAGAAATGTATTTGGAAATTAAGTAACCAGATTACGGCAGCGGTTTTGTTGATGAGACGGGAAGCTAGGGGCTATAAACCTATTTTTTGGAAGAAATTTACTGCCGAAAGGGTTGCGATGTGAATGAATTGAACGACGAAGTTTACAGCATTAATACTTCTCAGCTCTATTATGTTACTTGGTAACTTTAAAAATAGATCTAAAGTTCTTGAATGCTGCCGTTAGCATCTTTTTTTATAAGTACTGTAATAAGTAGCCATTTGGCGGTTTGAAAACTTTAACGCTTATCTAAGTATTCAAGTTGGCCACGTTTTTGAATAAGCCTCAGACTAAAAATTGTGGTAAGTAGCTACTTCAACGAAAATAAAATATATTGATAGATCAAGGCTCTTATAAGTATAAAATATCTTTTTACTCAATTAATGAAGTCTACTATCTCTTTAAAAAACAGATTCTAAAGGGAAATCTTATTTCGTAGCCTACTAGTAACTTCAATAGTTGAAAATTGGCTCATTTATAAATGCTTTAGACTAAAATCTGGCATAAACATACGACTGAAGTGTACATTTATCCTTATTCAAACATAAAGCGGGGGTGAAATGAATTCGCGTACGAGCGGGAACGAACTGGGCAGATGAAATATTATGATGTGGCTGAACCGTAAATTGAATTTGGTTAAATTGTAATGAGTTCATGTCGACGGGAATTGTGTATTGATCTTGAATTCGATCACGTAGACTTCACTTGATTTATGTATTCCGACCACCTTACTGTAACAGTATCTGAAGGCCTGGAGGCGAAGATTTGATTACTCTAGAGCCGGAATTCTGCTCAGCGAACCGATAACGGGCCGACCGCAAACTTGCCCCTTAAAAAGTGGTAGGTCCACGTTTCACAAACAGGGGGTCCTTATTTATAAATGGCGTATTTTAAGTGGTCAGTTGAGAGCATGAGTGGGAGCACGGCTTTCCATTTGCGTTTCTATTCAAATTTCCGTGATTTGAATAAAGATATTTTCATATTTTTCATATTTTCCCTTTTATTATATTTCTTTCACGCTTCCCTTTAAACATAGTGTTGCCAATAGAAAAATGTAATGACAAAAGGAACACATCAACACAAAGACGCAATAACTGTGTTGAAGTCGTTATCCTGATTTCCTTAGTTACGACAGTTAATTAACTACTTTAATTAGATTTGGTAGTGTAGAAACAGAGGCCTATATTCGGAACAAATTGCTTGTTCTTAATAAGGATATAATTTGTGTTTGTACTTGTAGGTAGAAACGTATTTAAATTTTGTATAGTGTAAAACTGTATATAAAAGGAACACACAAAAGTTAAACAACGACTCATGAAAAGCAACGCTCCTGGGCCTTGCCGCTCTCTGCTCAGAATCAAGTGCTAAAGTTACACTACGTACGTGAGGGGCGATGCATCTTGATGGATATAGCAAAAATGTGAATTTATTACGAGCTTTTATATGATTTGTTGACTATAAATTGTGCCCAATTAGAGAAACACAAGAAAGTTATAGAAAACAACCTCAAATAACAAACCAAACAAGGTTGATAGTAGTTGGACTTTAAATATAGCTCTAAGGCATGCTGAATGAATCTTAATTGTTTAGCCAAAACATGACTGACCTATTTTAATGTTATGAAACCTAGTTAATTATTGATTTTTACCTTTCCTTCAGGCGTGCTAGGTCTTCGCGACATCCAGTTGAATGTACCTGAGGCCGTGGGAGTGGGTGCCAGCGCCACCCTGGGCTGCCGCTGGGCTCTGGACTCTGGGGAACAGCTGTACACCGTCAAATGGTACCACGGAGCCCAGGAGTTCTTCCGCTTCGTGCCCAAGGAACTGCCCAATACACGCGTCTTCTCGCAGACCGGCATCAGTGTCGATGTAAGTGCCGTTTGAATTGGGTGCCACAGGGTAGCGAATAGCTTAGATTTCGTATTGCTTTCCTAAAAAAATGTAATTACAAACCCGCCTCATGAACTCAAGAATGATGAATTGTGAAAACACCTATTCTTCAAGCGTTAATTACTCAAAACGAACATCAAAGAAAAAACTAAAAGCGTAACAAAGACAAGTGGAATCTCCTCTAAAAGAAAACTTTTACCTTATAGTCATCTTGTTTTCAGAAGTAAATAAGAAAATAAAAACAAATAGAGATCCTTAAGCAAATGGCTCACTTACGGCGGGGCGATAAACAACGTCATAACTGTGATTATATATGGGTCAATGGCTCTGCGACATCTTGCTGTTAGTTCGTTAAACTGCCTTCAGAGTGCTGCAAAAAATCACTTAAGAATCTCGTCGGCGGGCACGTTAAACCTTTAGCTGTTGGCACGCCGCCACGCCCGCGCTATAACATCGTGCCAAAATAATACATTAAAAACCCTTTCACAGAATAACGAACACACAAGTTTGCATCGGCGTAAGTCAAAACGATCTCGAATGTGACGCAGGCGGTCCTCGGGAATCGGGTCAGGCGTCTGTGGAGCGCGAGACGGGCATGATTTAGTTCGACGGTTTCTCAAAGTGGACCGACGTTTTGTAAGATGGATCGAAGCTTTTAGCTCAATTTGAGTAGCTCCCAGCTGCGTACGGTGGACTGCACACGACGCCCGGCTTCTTGTAATGGGATTACTGACTGGCTCGCGTATAAATTACGCATGAGCGCGCCTCGCGACTACTACCTGATCAAAGATGAATTGATTTCGAATCCCGGACCAATTTTATAGTAGAAAATAGCTTTAACATTTACTTGTCTCCTCTTGAACTCGTTAAAGTACGATTCAAGAAGCTCGCCTTAGTTTGTAAAGCTAGCGGAAAATGCTTTGAGACTACCAACTCTATATTTTACAATAGTTTAATCGTACAACGAATGAAACTTGTAGCTACGGATTATAGGATAGAAAGACAATTTTCTAAAAACGCTTTGTGCTGTGTTTTCATTGCTCGATTGAACTTCAAAGACAATATGTTACAAAATATAACTTCATCTAGCTTTACCTATTACGTTTTGCATAACAAAGCTATGAATGAAAAACATCTATTACGTATATATTTTGTGCATAACTACATCCCTGACGGGATAGGTAGAGTATTATATAAAAATACAAAATATAATTAAGTTCCAAAGTATCTTACATTCTACTCGTTCCTAGCCGACTTAAGCCCACACTTATTAGCTTCATTTTTGACACGTACACAGCATGTAAATGAATGAGGAACAGTTAGCCTTCCTTACCATAATATGTCACTCTGCATAATCAACAAACACTCAATTTCACTCAAAGCTAACAGTAATCTAAGCAGGTTCAAGTTTGTACCTGGGTTAAGTCCTAAGAATGATGAGGTTACAGGCCGTTGGGTAAGATACGCGGTAAGACAAATGCGAGGGCGCGACGGAATTTTGGTCATTTCGCAGAAATCCTGTGTTACCTTCGCATAAGTAATGTAACTTCAAGCTTCGGATTCTACGGCATTCTTTGTTAAACTTTTACGTTGCTTTTCTTTTAAACTTATTTTTACGTTTATAAATAAAATTTTACTTACTTAAAAGTGGTTTTAAACTTGGTTCTAAATCTGAAAAATGCTGTCCGAAATACACTACAGGTTATATAATACGTATTCGAAATCATTCAATTGACTTCGAAAGATAAGACTATACCTGTCACTGTCACTTGAATAGCGCAAGAGAGAGATGCACTGAGCCTTTTTGACCATTGGTATCGAATCGTATGGAGTAAAATACTTTTTTCTGATTCGGGTTTTGTCATCCGATTTCTCGTTGAAATAGCCTATCATCATTTTGAACAGCATTTTTTGTCAATTCGGTTGATAAATCTTTTCTGATTTTTAAGATTTTTGGGAGCGTTTTCTTGTTTGTGTAGGTGTCACGGTCAGGGGCGCAGCAAGTGGTTTTGCGAGGGGCCACTCGCAGTCTCAGTGGGCGCTACCGGTGTGAAGTATCCGCCGATGCGCCCTTCTTCCACACTGTCTACAAGAGCGCCCACATGCGCGTTGTTGGTTAGTATCCAATAGGGAATATGCATGAATTTTTTTCATTGCATTGATTAACAAAATATGAAAATACCGTAGTTGAGATGACAAAAGTGAAATTAAAATTAAAATCGGCCAAGAAATACGGCCGATATATGCATTTAAAACTATTATTTACGCACCGATTAGACAGAGAGATCCGACATGGACTGTGACGTCACATGTCACTACGTCCATACAAACTCCGTGTTAAATTTCGTTTTGCTAGAAAGAGATATATACAGGGTGGCCGGGAAGTTGACGTTTAAAAAAAAATTTTAGATCTCTCGTGTATCCGAATCACCCCTATGTATGTTCCGCGATTTTTTGTAGTTTTCGAGTTACGATTTTTTTTCTGAATTTTCGAGAAATTTCGACCTGACCCGTTTAAAATTTTTTTTTTTTAAAGTTGAAGACTTTTTCGTAATTTTTTTTTTGCAACTGAATCTTTATGAGTTGTTCTTTTATGAATAAAATAATCAGCTTCGTAACTTTGATAAAAGTTATGAAAATGTTGGTGAAAAGTGAAAAAATTACGTTCGGTGAATTGTGACTTAAATTTTCAACTTTAAATTAAAAATCGAAACAGGTGACTCCATGGCTTCTAAGTAGGCCGAAAGAATGCGCCGTGCCCTCAGTTTTAATAATAATAGTAAAAAAGTGGTACTTAAGGGGGCTACTTTTGCTAATATCGGTCTTCAAAGACAGCAAGGTGGAAAATTCTTGAAAGTAGCCAACTGAATTTAAAAAATGTTTTTTGGTGATTTTATAAAAAATGTTTTTTGGGAGCTGCGATAGGCTCTCCAGTCGTTTTCTGCTGCCCGCGCTCATACGTCGCCCCGCTGTGACCCCGCTTGCCTGTTACACTCTGAGCAATAGCTGTTACACGATTGTTATTTAACATGCTGTTAATTAAGTGTGATGTAATTTAACATGCACCTAAAGGAATGATAAAATCACCAAAAAACATTTTTTAAATTCAGTTGGCTACTTTCAAGAATTTTCCACCTTGCTGTCTTTGAAGACCGATATTAGCAAAAGTAGCCCCCTTAAGTACCACTTTTTTACTATTATTATTAAAACTGAGAGCACGGCGCATTCTTTAGGCCCACTTAGAAGCCATGGAGTCACCTGTTTCGATTTTTATTTTTAAGTTGAAAATTTAAGTCACAATTCACCGAACGTAATTTTTTCACTTTTCACCAACATTTATCAAAGTTGCGAAGCTGATTATTTTATTCATAAAAGAACAACTCATAAAGACTCAGTTGCAAAAAAAATTACGAAAAAGTCTTCAACTTTAAAAAAAAAAAAAATTTAAACGGGTCAGGTCGAAATTTCTCGAAAATTCAGAAAAAATCGTAACTCGAAAACTACAAAAAATCGCGGAACATACATAGGGGTGTTTCGGATACCCCACGACACGAGGGATCTAAATTTTTTTTTTAAACGTCAACTTCCCGGCCACCCTGTATATAAATCTTCGATGGCTTATATCTTTTTAATTTTATATTTATACGCAAAATAGTTTAACTAAACTGTTCATTACATGAATGAGGATTATTTTTTTAAATAAAAAAAGTTTTAAACCCAAGTTTTAAATTTACATGAATTTAAAACTTGGGTCCCCTTTTAAGAATATTACGCGTAGAGATTCATGTCGAAGTTATGTTTATACGGAAGAGAAGTGTAGAAAGCTGAAATATCTTGATCTAGACTAACAGAGGCCACTAGTACAATTTACCTTGAAATGGGACAAAAGTTTACAGTGGCAGATTCTGAGTTAAACTGTAATTTGCTATACACATATGCTGTGAGAGCTACTCGCAACCTCAACAGTCGTTATTGATCAGTCCCAAGGTTCCTTGAGGAAAGTTGTTCAGTTTCATGGGGTGAATCATTCCCTAAACTTTCGCCAACTGATTTAAATTCAGCCTATATAATGTAACAGCAGGCAAATGTTTATTCTTAAGATGAAAGTACTGTGTACTTATTCATTTGGTTGACGATACTAGAGAAACCTAGGCAAAAGCTCGTGAGTGTGTGGTATAAAGGCAATAACAGAAGCCAATACAGGTTAATGGGGTTCTCTTTGATTAACTTGTCATCATTATTTCAAACCAACAGTGGTTTAATTAAGCACGAAATGCGGATCGATATCGTGATATTACCAAGCATTGAGCTGATGTACAAATAACATGTTAATAGAAGTTGAGGGTTGATCATTATCTGAAATGTGCAAGAGATTTAATAGTAACAATGCGTTTTAAATAGCAAATTGCTTTTTTGATTACTATTTAGTGTGGTAAATCCGAAATTAATTACCAAACAATTAAATAATATTGCGTGTCTTTAAATTATACTATATTCAACCCACTAAACAAACAAACAAAAAACTCGCCTTGCCCCATAAAACTTGTGTGATCAGCTGATTGTTTTTTATGGAAAGACGATTTTTAAAAAGATTTTCTACGGGTTCCTTGGAGAAATTTAATTTTCAATTCTCATTATTATTTCTCACCCCATAGAAGGATCAAAACTACTAGATTTTACGATAATTTGCCTCAAGGTTGGCAACACTGCCTTATCGCTCTCTCCCTCGTATCGTATTGTGTTGATTAGCCGTCTGAACTTCTCAACTACGACGTCGCTACGATGAGATGGTAGAGATCGGAATATTGAGATAGTGTTACGGTTTTGGTAACTCCCTTTCAATACGTCATGTTCGGTGAATCAAGTTGCCAATAACTATATATTCCAGCTACAAATATTATATTATAAACACGAAAGTTTGTGAGGATGTTTTGATGAAATAAACCTGATTCAGAGGCTAAAGTATTAATATGCTTTTACGTGAAGGTATAACATGGCAGCAAACACATTTAACTGACTAGTCACGGCTTGGCAAACAAAATAGAGTTACTTCATGTCCCTGCTTTAATAATACAGGAAACACAAATTTTACTCAAAAAAAATATTGTAATATAGAAAAAGCGTTTAAATAATCAAAAGTCTAAACAAAAAGATAGTTTTCCAAGAAATCTATCACATTTTGTAAACATAATTTCCTTCTTATTGTGTAGGTATGTCAAGCGTGTGGCAAAGTTTTCAAACCGCACAATAGCCTCTGACTTGGTTTTAACGACTGTAGTCAATCGGCAACAGCCGGGACCGACGACTTAACGTGCCCTCCGAAGCACGGAAGCGCTCGTGATAAATTGCCACTTTAGTCACCCATCAGGTTTCCTGCCTCTGTGTACGTTACTTAACCTCACTGATCGATTGAGATCAGCGGGCGCCACTGGACTGCGAGCGCTAAAAAAAAATAAAAATTAGATACTTAACCGCATTTTATAAAGCTTTTAATGATGCTAGGTAAATGTATATCTCTGTTTTAAATCGAGTTGTCAGACTACAATAACAGGAACGGGCTGAACGGACAAAATGCAATATCAAATGGTAAATTATTGCATTACGGGTCCGGTCTTTAGTTAGGCACATTAAACCCACCAATCCCCTGGCGGAAATTGAATTTGCATTCTGTGAATTGTCTAAAGTGGATCTGAGAGCCGATAGTTATTGATTTGCTGTTTAGACTCGGCGCTTACTGAACTAAAGACACTATAAAGACCTGGCCAGAGTACCTATTCAATGTAACGGCCAGGTTTTATATGGATTTTATCGTGAAAAACCCACAAAACTACTAAGCGGACATTCAATACCTGTTTGATAATTATGATAAAAAATTTCCTTGATTTTGGTAGGTGTGCCTGCGCACGTAAGTAAGGTTATTTATACATTTATAATTACATACAATTCCTGATTTCAAACATTCCCAGGAATCAATCGGAGGCTTTTCAAAATACTTTTTTACTTTATTATGCTGATCATGTACGCCGTAGTGGGCGATTTGTAAGGAAGTTATTAATTTTACCGCAAAAGTCAACTTTCTCTCCAAGGAATACTATGTAAAGTTCGATTTCTTTTTTAAAATTTTGAATTGATTCGTAAAGATCGGAGATCGAAAATATATGTATAATATAGAGCTAACTTCTATTATACAATCTAGTGAAATCTAAAAAGCGCTCAAAACAGACTTCAGTTTATACCATAGAGTACTTACTGTACGATTTCCACTAACATTTCGCAACCTGCTGCCTCAACTGGGTAGTGTTAATAACAAGCAATCAACATATAAATAATAGGAACAATCCCGGAGGCCCGCGCAATCCTAAATCGTAAATCAGAACTATTGTTAGGCAATAAACGCGAATCGAACACAGGGGGTGTTTGATTAAGGTTTATCTTGGTTAATTTACGGTTATTGTATTGGAGCACTAGCACCGCGCTAACGTGATAGATTCTGGTTTACTTGTAATCTAGTTCAAGGCAGTTGTCAAGCTGCCAAAGCTTAGCCATATTGGATTTTGCTGAAGTATCCCGCACAAAGTGCAAGTTTAACTTAGTAAAACTACTTAGTTCTTTATGTTTTTTTTTTCAAAGAAATACTTACATAACATTTGTTGTCAATGAGTATCTCATAAGCACAATTCAATTTTTGGAGAGTGTGTTTAGAAGTTCTATGACTCAATTCTATAATCTCCTTTTATTATCGATGGTAGTGAACTCACTCGAATTTGGTCGCCATTCCTTTCATTCTCAAAATCCTTTCTTATAGGCAGTTAGTTATGTACAGGGACAACAGCACATCATGCTATCCAAAACTGTCAAATTTCTTCAATCGATTTTTAATTTTATTTCCAAGCATTAGAGTTTACTATCCATTGGGGAAATTTAACAGTTTGTGGTAACCAGATGTGCCGTTGACTACGGTACACGAACGGTCAAAGATTGGAACTCCCCGTCTAAGTCGCGTTGGTATTTCCGCGCGCAAACGGAGATCTCTAACTCGTTTAAACAGATCTTTGTTTTAGAAAATAAGTATTTTCTGGATAAAAACACTTAATCGTTGATCTTAATTAAGGTCCTATTTATATTCAGTCTGTGTGTGCTTATAACATAACATGGATAAAGATGTGTTTTGTGTGTTCAAAAATTGCAAAAATCCAACAGTTTTAGTAGTTTTAACCCTTACATAACTTCTATATCAGTTAGATGCTTTGAAGATAGAATAGATACCATTACTATAGCTTTGTAATTCACAAACAAGTCACATATCGCCACATATTAGTGGCTCATTAAAATGGGCTCGGTGTGTTGGTACAAGTAGCGATATTTCCCCCCGACTGGCTCGGACTAGGCATGTTCGAGGGCGCTTCACACCCGCGGTGACACCCATAATTTCCCATTTGTCAAATACACGTGCTAGTGTCGCATTGCTCACGATCATGAATAATAAAGTTTGAAGGGTCACACCACATAACAGGTGAAGCGATGCAGTGACCCACTCGACCCAATTATACCCACTGCCAATTTCTAACAAGATAATAAGCGAATTTCATGTCCGCTGTTCACCCAAGTTTAATGACACAAACGCGACGAACACAAACGGTGACACGGCTATTTACTGCAGCTTCTAGCACGATAACGACAAACTCGCGCTCGGCTCTTGCTGAAACTTCACTTTGATTGCGCGAGGGTCTCGCGCAAACATTTTGACATAGGACCGCGGTGTTGTCGCGGCGCTGTCACTATCGTACTCGGCCTGGTGTTCAACGCACTAAGTATACTTGAAACTTTTTAATCGCAAGTGACGAACGTAAACCCAAAAAGAAAACTTGAGTCATTCGTATTACTCGTTATCGAAGAAAGACCGTTAATCTTTTGTTTATTCCAATATTTGTCTTTCGATAAACAATAAACAACTTGGCCCATAACAAGCCAAGTTTTTGGCAACTCTTGTCGATTTGAATAAACACTAAAGTACATCCGGACGGCCGAATTAAACGAGGTGCTGAAAACTCCCTGCGTTCCCATTAAGTAGAATTGGCAAAAAGCGACAGAACAGGAATGTAAACACTTAAAAGTTTGAGCGGCGCGGAGTTTTGCCGCCGCCTCAACGTAATAGAGGGCGCTGTTGGCAAACAAAAGCGTGTAGAATTTTAGTTTTGAGCCACCCGCGCCATTTTGTCTGTTCGGCGTTTTAGCGATCGTATACGAAAATCGGGAAAATGGAACGCGTATGAAAGATGAATATGCAACGTCGACGTCCGTCGCGCTAAAACGCATGCAGCCTGTGTTAATATATTGGCATCAGTATTTCTCCTTCGAATCGGCACCTCTGCAACTTTGTTTACGTGTGCAGGGCGACAGTCCCTAATATGTATGTCCGTTTCTCGCAACGCGTTCAAGGTAATTTAATTAGTCTGTAACCACCGCGCATAAATCAGATAGCAGGGAATGATTTATAGGACGTCTTGCACTACTTGGCGCTTAATTTAAGAATATATATATTGGTGGGAGTAGAGAATATTATGCAAGAGATCATAGTAAAGAAGTTTGGTGCTCAGTGCTCGGTTCTTAATTAAAACATTTTGGTGCAGATCTACCCGAAAGTGGGCCTAGTGTACGGGCAGCCAAGAGTTGGTATTCAGCGGGAGATATGCTGCGTGCCAACTGCTCAGCAGCTCCCGCGGATCCTGCTGCCAATCTCACCTGGCTTCTTAATGGACAAGAGGTACCTGTTTTAAACCACTTCATCTTATTTTAAATCAATTTATATTCGATCTAAAATACATAGTACTAAGCCACTTTGTCATTTCAGAGCTTTTAGTACTCCACGCAAATGAATACGTAATCATAATAATGCCCGAGATTATCCCCTTTAAATCCGTACATCCTTTGTAGACGAACGTATAATAACATAATCAATACTTATCAGTATTCTTAATCCATCTCACGGCGCGGATATTTGCTGTAAACCTCATGCATATAAAGATGTAATAATAAAGTGTTAATATTGCGTTGTTCGTAGGTGAAGGGGCTAGATATCCCGATACATGATGGCGGTTATGTGCAAACGAAGAAGCCCGTGTTGAGTGACTCATCATTGGAAGATGTGAATAGGATAATATTCAGCCCGTGGGATACACTGTCGGGATACGAGGAGACGGCGACCGACGTTATAGACATCCCGGGCAATATCCGAGAACTCACCGACTCCGACGACGCCAATCGGAAAAACAAGACGGAGAACCGCTCTAGCCCAGAGCAAATAGCGAATAAATTGAACATTAGTACTGAAGAAGAGAAATCTAATAAATCATCCTCCTTCAGCCAGCTTGTTATGAGAGTGCAGTCGGTACACTTCCACAAAGTAAGTAAAACGTATTTTAAATTGATCATGAATTTTTAATTTTATCTCAAAGGAATGAAGACATGGAGTTGAAAACAGACGTTGCAAGATAATGGTTGTACTTTTAAGTTTATATAATGCTTTGTTTGTTTGTTCATTGTGCAGCATCAGTACATTTAGATAAAATTGCTAGTTTTACGTGAGCTAGTATATTACCAAAATTATTGTTCCATTTTGCAACCAGCAGAAACCGGATTGCGATCCAGTTTTTCGAAGTGAAATTGATGATGTTCGTATCGCAGTTTTCCAAAAGGAAAAAATGTCTGCAGTAAAAATCTCGCAGGTCATATTTCGGAATATTCCAATCAACTGCGCCAGACGTCCGTGTCGGAAAAAATGCGATGTAGTATTCAAACATTTCATTTCAAAAAAATATCGAAAAAAGTGTTTTAAAGAGACGCCATTAAATTTTGCTGTCGAAACCTTATCGGAATTCATGGATTTCCAAATTAAGGGTATCAATACGACTTATTACTGTACGGTATTTAATATCTGGAAATACAGAAGCGAAAATCTATTTCCAATTCAAAATAAGTTCAGATTTTCATTGAGATACTTTAATAAAATACCTCATGAATAGTATTAAAATATCATGCGTGTACGTTAAGACTACTTTATTTTTTATTTCTACATAGTTTACTTAATTTTCAAATTATCATATTTTTCATGGCTAGATATACATATTTTTAATAACATAGGTTATTGATGTAGATATAACTGTCAAATACCTAGTTTTCTTCAAAACAACCTGAGGTTGGGTGAGATGTTATTCATGACTACAATATACTGTAAAACATCATATTGGAATTAATGTCGAAAAAATGATATATTTTTTAAATAATTTTTTCGCAAGATTAACAGTTTTGTTAATAGGTTAATTGTGAATTGGAACTATATTGATTACAAATCTTTACATTTAAACTCATATTGTACAAAATGTATTAATATTTGGAAAAAAATTAAATAAATTTTTCGCAAGATTAACAGTTTTGTTAATAGGTAAGTACGAGATAATGAATTGGAACTATATTAATTACAAATCTTTACATTGAAACTTTCCTCAGAAATATTGTACGAAATATATTTATATTTAGAAAATATGTCATTTTACAATATCAACCAACAAATGCTTTGAAACCATATTGACAAAGGTAAGATTTCTTTTGAAAAGTTAAGAAAACTATGACGCGTATGTACATAGATGTGGTCGTATCAGTTTGTTAGTATTTCTGCCTTTACTAATGCTCAGTGGGCTCATTTATAAAGGCTCAGTTTATGAGTTAGCAAAACATCTTATTCCCAAGCGTTGCATTAGTCACTAATGTTTTGCCTCTGTTTTACCCTCGTCTTCGAGCCGAACCTTTTGACAGGGATAAAAAGTAGCGCATGAAGTTTTTCATCTACATAATACCCAGCTATATCAAAACGAAGCAAATTTCATAACCTTTCATCGAAATTTTCTCATTTATAATGCAAAATTTCATATTGCCCCGAACTTTGTTTGTATGTCTAGCCTAGCCTATTGTCTTAGAGTAATATTATACGCTAAGTGGATTTCGTAGCCAAATCAGAGGTCGTTTGGCGGCTTTGAAAATTGCGACATAGATAATTTGTTTTCAGAATACTAATACTTAGGTACAGTGCTTCTAATTTCAATAAATTTCGTGATTGGGCTGTCGTCGGTTTAGACATAGTCGTTAAACACTTTAAAATCACTTTTTAACTTCTAAAAACATTTTAGCTCAGCTTAATATAAATGCAAAATGAGCCTTAATTTCCTTCGCTTAAAATTCGGGTATTGTTTTTTCACATTTGTACCTTTAAAAAAAATTGAGTTAGAACAAATCGAAGTCAAAATGAACATATCAAATGCTAAATGATATCAAGATAGACTTTGGCGCCTTCTTCTTACGCCATTTTGACATGGAGACGTAAGGTACAATGGGAACAACCAAAAACAGAATGTAATGCAAAGGAGTTACGGCTTATTTTGCATTGTTATTGAACAGTGTCTCCTGATCCTAAAATAATACCTATATAAAAAGTTAATATTCGTGTGCATTCGGAAAATTGATGTTTTCTGAAACACCAATAAGAAATTGAAAGCATTGTACTTAGTTACTTATGGCTTAAAAGACGAAAGATTAAAAACACTTTTTTAATTTGGGTTGGCGATCACAGTTAGTGTGCCTACATCATTGTAATGTTGCTACCCTAAGCTTTTGGTGATTAATGGAACATAGAACCCATAGTCGCGTCTAACGACACTCAAGGGAAGGACGAGGTTGGCGACAAATTGTATTCTAATCACCACACAGCATTTATAAAGTGACCTGAAGCTTCAGCACAACGTGAAAACAACGCGTTCAAATGTCAAAAAAGTGTCGAAATGACTACACCAGTAGAGGGTGAGCAAGTCTTTTTGTGGTGCCCTCCCGCAATCAATGTTCTGCCGTGTGGTGATCGGTTGAAAATAACACCACCCCATCTCTTTCCGTGGGTGTTGTAAGAGGCGACTAAGGAAACACAAATGAGACCTGCCTCCTAGTAATCCATCCCAGGCAACGACACTTCATAGACGACAATCTGAGGTATCGTCCTATGATCTCATGCGGTGTGGTAGTCTCTGTAAACGGCCGTGTGGTTCGCGGCATTTTCTGGATTAACTTGCTTCATCGTCGACCTCATCTTTGACCTTTATGGTCAAGATTGAGGTCAAGAGTTAACCCATCTTATAATAAAAAAAAATGTTTTCCGCGGGTCGTACTAGCTAGCACAACATAATGTTTCTTATAAACTTCAAATTTTTTTTTAGGGTCGTCTGAATGTGACGTGTGTGGCACGAGTCTTGTCAGTGTGGTCAGCCAGTGGAGTCCTTCTATTGGACGAGGAACGGCCACAAATAGCTCCCGTGATGGGCAGTCGAGACTCCAATTCAGGTACAGTACGATTATGTTAAGGAAAAATAAGATACATTTTTAATTTTCACTGTTATGATACCGACTCTGTACATAGTAGTTTATACACACGCCCCATTATGTTGACTTTTTCTTTTGTGCCGGCAGTTAATCAGGCTTAATTTTGAGACAAGGGCCCAGATTCTGCAACATTAGATTCTAAACCGAGAAACGGAAAGGCTCAATGCATCACTGTTCAATGCATCATTAGTATCGTGCGGAATGAAGGAATAATCGTGCGTGATAATGAAGGATTGGATTCCTCTTTCGTACTATATCCAGATAACAGTGACTGTGATAGTGATAGGTACTTACATGCTTGTCGAAAGTCACAGGTAATTCAAATGATCCAGAACAAAGGGGTAGAAGGCGACAGCCTAAAATATTGATCGCTATTAAGTATATTGGATTTATAAATTATTGAACTGAAAACCGTATCAAAATCCTATTTGCGAGTTTAATGACTATTTGAATTTTAATTGTAAATTAGATGATCGCTAAGACAAGACAAGCGTAATTAAAACGACATCTTATTTCTACTCAAAGCGATGCTTCGTGCTCCATGAAGGCCTAAAGTAAATTGCCTTAGGACAGTGTAAATAAATATCTGTTTTTAACATCAAAAAATGTAACAAGAGCAAAATAAGAGAATCGCTTCGCAAATAGATGTTCGATAAGGTAATTTGCCTAACTTCCTCAGTTTCATTTTACGATCAAGATGACGAAGTCGCATAGTCGCATATAAGATAGAATAACATTATTAAGGGTGTAATGTAAGGGTGGTAGGTACAACGGAATCTTTGTAAGTCTACTTGAAAATTATAGAATAAAAATGAATCGTATATTTCTCTATCACAAACAAGTAAATTAATTACACATATATGATTAACACACATTGTGAGAGACTGGGAGCCTAAACTTGGCTTACATCTGTACCTTAAAAGGCCAGTTTTTTCAAACCTAAAAGTATTTAGGTAAGCCTATGAGTTTCAACGATGAGTTTAACGTTCCTTTACACTGTAAAATAATGCTTAATGAAAACTTTCCGAAGTGTTTTAACTTAAAGACACATCAGAATACACCATCGATAATTTTCAAGCAATAAGAAAATAAGACAACTTTTTTTTCTGATAACAGGTCTTCAGCTGTCCAAATCACGTGTTGGGGGGCTTCTATTGTTTGTCTGTATAGTTCAATGGTAAGTTATACCTTTATACATGTATATCATTTTGTTTTGAGACTTGCATTTTGATATTAGATTTTTTTGTTATTTTTTATTCTTCATTGTCTTTATAATTAAACTGAATAATCCATAATAATAAGGCCAACTTTTATCCATTCCCATAAAGAGTATTGACTTTTTCTAACTGTTTTACTAATATATTATAATTTTCAAGATAATGGTATCACATTAAATTTGATAATTCGCTTTAAAATTAGAGATAATAAAGAGGTGGCCTAAAAATACAATTTCTTTAAAATAAGAAGTATTTCTTCTGAACTTGGACCTTTGAAATCCGAAAAAAGAATTCAACGAAAGTAAACGCAATTAACATTGATTGCTCGCGGATAAAAGTAAGGAATGTTTTTTTTCTTTCAGGTCTCTCCGATGATCAGAAGCGTAACTATGATCAAATCTTCTAATTTTTTAATCTCAAATCAGTGTTAGACTAACAAAGTTTAGTGATTGAAAATTAATTGAAAACTATGCAGGTACATAAAAGGAATTTTATCAAGATACATGGAGTTGGATGTAGTGGGTTTTATACTTGTAAATAATTAGATTTATATTAATAGAACTTCTAAGGAAAATAGTGATGTTTTGCTTGACGAACTTTATGTACGTAAATGTTATTTCAAACATAAGAGTCGTAAAATAAAGGAATCCCTGTTTTTATATTGTTGTATTAATTTATACTCTTTCGCTTTGTAGCTTTAGAAAAGAAAAATGAGGAATTATTCGATTGAAGTGATGTGTTTTCCTTGTGTTCTCTGAATTAGTAAAAAAATATTACGAACCTTTTTTGAATTTATTCTAATAAGTTTACTTTATTACCAACTGACTACAGTTAGGAACTAACAGCGATGTTAATCATTATGTTTTCATAAAGTTACCAACCAATATTTCTTTTATGGTACTTAAAATTATTTTGCGAAACTTTTAAACGGGAGTAGAAATTTTACAGATTCATTCATTTGTAATCAGGCGATTTTTTTTTCATAATTACATATTTCGGCTTACGTTCTTAAATACATTCATGTGAACTATCTTGCACGTCCATGATGTTCGTTAGCTAATTTAAAATCGTTCAAAATACTTTCAACATTTCCTTATATAGTTCTTTTTTAAAAAATTGGTCGACTCGTGTTAGACGCTTTCCGAAATCCGAGTTCCAATTATCATATTATCGGTTTTAAGCTCCTTTTTCCGAAGCCAGCCGCCCCTCGTTCAGCTTGAGTCGTGATTTGAAAGTCAATCGCGTTAAAAATAGCACCCTAAAAAGGAGAAATGTTAGCTAATCCGAGAATTTCGGTTTTATTTTGCAATAAAGAAATACGTACTGCATATAGTGGAATTTACTTCGTTCAGTTAGATAACATCTTTTTACCTAATACTTCAAGTCTGAAATACTATTTTTATACTGACCCCGCTATTAATTGTATCCTCGAAGCCGGATACCTACTTTTGAACTTTCTACTCTTAAATCTATTATTTTATAACAGTAAAATGGCGTGTGGCGGAGATAAACATAAAAAAGAGATTTGTTTTTCTGGGCGACTAACGATATTTTAATTTTAAAAATACGTGTGTAGTTTGTGATTTCAATAGACATATCCCTCATGAAATCAATTAACTTAATAAAATTGTGGTAAAAATTGAACAATTTCCGAATTAAAAGCCTACATGAGTGAAAAATCGTTACTAACCAACTTTAAATCGTCATAGATTCTAAACGGTAATTTTTGTTGAAAAATGATATGAGAAACCTAACAATGATTTTTAGACACTGATTTTAGACACCTATATCGTTGAATAGTTCGTCCATTTTAATATTTTTCTTTTTCACATTATGGCGTCCACAATCGGCCATTTTGAATTTTCAAATTTTTTATACTTTCTATAACACTTGCGCCGTCATGACGAATCCAAAGACGTACCATTCATCAAAATCGGCCCATACCACGCGTTTAATCTAAATAGTGCCACTAAGGTACAAACATACATACATAGGCTGATAAACACATTAACCTCCTTTGCGTCGCGCAGTCGGGTAAAAAGGCCCATTATCTCACGCTCTTGATAGTTCTGTAGGATCTCTGTATCATTCAATACCTACTTTAGAAATTCTATGAATGTTTTCTTTTAAAGTTGCAATGAAATCCCGCCAATCAGACTGGAATCACGTAACAAGCTGTACAAAAGAAATTGCTTGATAAACGAAGCCTTAGAGCCCCTTGGCAGATCTTTGATAAGGCGGTATGATGGATGGTGTTGAAATTAAATATTTCCCTATGTAATTTTTTTAGCATGCACATTTTTCTGGAAGTAAAAATATAATTTTGATTATCATTGGTTTGACAGCTTTGTAAAACTAAATAGCTGCTACAAATATGACTGAAAATTTGAAAAAAAAATTATGCCGTTCTTGTTTACTGCTGTGCCCACATCTCAGTAATTGTAAAAGTCCTGATTTTTAATTCAAATTCAAAGTTCTATAGCAAAAGTTTTTGAATCCGTGAGAAAATCAATCATTGCTTATTTACTCTTATTATTTAATAAAAGACGTTTTTGCCTTAAGCCTGATGAAATTAAACTTTCGACCCCTTAATAACTTCGGGGGCTAAGGGGAACTTTATTATTAATGGCTTCAATAATTATCGTAATTTAACTTTTCAATGCCAAGCGTACTGTATAGGAAAATGTTAATAAATCAACGAAAAACAAATATTCTGAAAAGCTTTTAAACTCTAAGGATCGATGAGCAACACGACAATTTGATACACATAAAAACAGATTGTAGTCTAAGGCCCGTATTACAGAAGAAAACTCAAGTCTTGGTCCATACTTAAGTATTGACTATCTCTTTCTCTCACTATCAAAATGACAAAGACGACTGCTACTCAAGTATAGTTAAGTGTCTATCGAATGCTCATTTAAAACAAAAATCGTGATAAAAATCCGTTATATAATTTTGTTTAAAATTAGATTTTTTGTATTATTTCAATAGTATAATACAAAAAATCTAATTTTTCGCTGGCGTCTCATTGGTGGGTCGGCGATTGTACTGTGGTAGATAGTGTAATAAGAATGTTGTGAAGTGTAGAGTGCTTGGCATTGGATGTAAAGTCACTCTATCACGATAATTTTAAAATTATAGATCGGTAACTTCTACAGTTTAACAGATAAAATTATTCTACTTTTAATAGGAATGTTGTAACACCTTATACCTACGTGACTTGCAAAAATAATATTGAATATTCTGATTTCAATGTAGTTAATTTAAAAAATGCCTTATCTACCATGGGAACAGAATATACTATCTTAGAAAGAATGTCAAGTAATAGGTAAGCTTCCTCTGGCTAGGCCGGCGCTGCAACACTGCACATAGAAATAAAAGAGGTTGAAACATAAAATCTGACAATGCCAACTCTACCCAGAGTAGTTGACCTAAACACGCAAGAAGACTCCGTCGGTGAGCACAATCTTGGAACAATTAAGCTTAAATATTAGTGAATCTTATGTGATAGTAAATAAAGTCGATTTTCCACAAAAGAAATAAACCTGATAGTATCGCATGTACGTGCACAAAACATGTCCTTGCGGGTAAATCTCACTACTCTAAAAGCTTTGTGAACTAAGCTGAGTTGAATCGTTCAGCGCAAGCGAATATAGAGATGTAGTAAAGCCTTATAAAGATATATATATATATATATAGAATATCTAGATTAGAAAAATCTAAATTAAATTACAGTGATATTATTTTTTTTATTTTAAATAGGAAGATCACGTTGTTTAAAATAACGTTTTCCAGTGTCATCTTGGTAGATTATGTTATTCATGTGAGATATTATTCTAGGTAACTTTTGTTTAACACCAAAAATGATAAAAAGTATTAGTAGCATCAAATGATGATCAACAAATAGTAACGGCTGGTAATCTTATACATATTTCAAGCTCTTATCAGAGAAGTACCTTCCATTTTGGTTTCGATTTCAATGAACAATAAAAGAAATTATAAAAATGAAAAATTCAAAAATACAATAATTTTAAAAAATATAATAATAAAACTGAAAAAAAATCTCCTAAACCCAATTAAACAGGTTTATAGGTGACAAGGGGTGGTTTATTTGACTGATTTAAATAATTTAAGTTTTTGATATAATATGTTTTTTACAAATACTTAATGAATATTTAATAAACGTTTTTAATAGTAAATTAAACTGGTTGTTTTCAAAATGTTTATGATATTTTTTTTAGGAGGACTTACTAAAATAACACTTGATAAAAAAACTAAATAAATTAGAAAATCAAATCTTTTCTTAAAGCTGATTTTACACGAAAGCATTGAAATAAAGATTAAGCAGAAAAAGTATTCCATGACAAAACAAAACAACCGATATTCGTTCGAACTGGTGTTTCATTCACGAAAAGTAAACATTTGCGGACATTTAATGAAAAGGCAAACGGGCCACGTACATTAATTACTTCAGCGGAGTGCAAAATGGAATGCACATAGAGAGATGACGTTGAAAATTCAACGAGGCCACTAATTAAACACAGACAAGCAAGCTCTAGAGATGGCGCTAATAAAAATTCAGCTGTCATATCAACAAGGACGTGTAAATAGTTTGCGAACTCATTGAGATGAGATTTGAAAATGTGGTGAGATCTTTGAGTAAGAACCTTGGAGCTTGATTGACCCAAACACTTCCATGGCTTTTTCATTTTGCTAAACATCAAAAGTTAAAGCTTAAATTTATCTATCTGCAGGTAAGCTTAATGATCAATCGTCACTGAGTTAAACGAGTAAGACTTCAAGATTTATGTATTAGGTCTTACAAATATGCAGTTAAATGACTTACTTATTGGTAAATATGTATCAGGTACTGTAGAACTTTGTTTCATAATTTTTGAATGTTTAGCGGCCAAAGTAGATCTACTTGGGTTGTTTAATAATCATTTTAAAAACTGTGACTATAATTACAATCTGGCATTCAATCGTGTCCTTTAATTTCGACTCAAATTTTTATTTAAAACATTCTGCCACCGCTTTTTCACTTTAATAGCGTGGCTTTAGCGATATTAATTTCTGGATCGCTTCAAAATTACGGATTTACGATCCCGAGTGTACTACGAGTAAATATTAATTATTAATCTTAAGACAATATTTTGCTGAAATTCGAGCGAAATTTGAATTACAATGTTAGTGATTTTGATTTATAGTAGGTTATAGAGTTAGCTAGTGGCATGGATTCGGTTGTCTAGCTTGAAGTGAATAGATAAGCAACACGACTCCGGGATACATAGTAATGTGATTCGAAGTACCGCAGGATGGAGACGATTTCACTCAAAATTCATTTTTTTCGTATCCACATATGTAGTTTCACACTCAACACTCAATTGCAGAAACGTTAAATAAGGTTGAAGCTTCTCGTCGCGCGCTTGTTTACACGCCGCCGTGCGATACAAATCCTGCACACCCGGTGTGCATAAATCGCGTGAGGGTTTAAATGTCAAGTCATCCTTGTTTACGTCAAAAAGACAGAAAGTGACAGTTTGATAACTTTAATAGATGTTACGGCAACTCGGGCGTTAGAGGTCGTATGGCTCAAGCCTATTTTTTCCTACCTTTTTTTGGAAAATATTGTGTTGTGTTCTATGATGCTGGCTATTTCCCAAAATTTTGATTTCATAAAAAATTGTGAACCAAAATTACCTCTACAGCTTATTGAAAAACCAGATTTTTTATTTTATTTATATGAATTCCTCGCAAAGTTGTCAACTTCGTGTGCAGATTCATAACCTAAAGTTTGGCTAGTTATAACTAATTCAGAGTCACCCTGTACAATGAAATGCAATATACTTTATTGCACAATTAAAAAATACAAGGCTTACAAATAACATCAGCATAAAGGTACAATATATACCACCTTATCGCTTCATATATAACCAGGAGTGGGTGCAATATTTAAACTTAATAAATGCAAAAACATAAGTTTCAATTGAAGTTTAAAAAAATCATTCAAAATATACGGCAAGTTAAACACATTCGCTTTGTGTACAGTCAAAACCAGAATACAAGCCAAAGGTTTTCGCAATACCCACAACTGAACTAGAGGGAACAAAGGTTCGAAACTCGCCAACCAAAGAGAGGTCTAAACTGGTGGGCCCAAGCAATTCCGTTTGCTCTATTTATCTCACGGAGTTAGAGTTTACAGAATCGACAGTCAAAGATCATTTTATAAGACAAAAATAGTTAAAATACGTGTCATGAAAGTAAAGAGAGGAAATAAATAAGATAAGTTGAAGAAAAGAGAACGTGTCAACTTACTAAAACTGGGTTATAGCAACGGCAATGGCCTTACAGCAATGAAGCGGAAAAAATAGCAAACATTTTTATCAATTTTATTAACCCCCGAAAAAAAGAGGGGTGTTATAAGTTTCACATGTGTATCTGTGTGTCTGTCAGTAGCATCGTTAGCTCCTAAACGAATGCATCGAGTTCGATGCGGTATTTTTATTTGAAAGCTCAAGTAATTGAGATAATTCTTAGCTATATTTTATCAAAATGCAATCGAATGTCGGAGGTGATAATTTTTATTTTTTATTTTAGAGTCATTTCTTTATGGTATGGCCCTAAATGTCGGGGGTTATACATTTTATTTCATTTAAGAGTTATCATTATCACTCATTGCTGCAGCACCGCTGAGCGCAAAGCAAACTTTACATGGAATGAAACGAAGCATGGAAGCGCCCTTAATATATTTTCACTACGGTGCATCGTCTGAGTTAGTTGCTTAATCGCAATGATCCTTCCCAAAGAGGCTAAAAACCCTTCATTCGCTGTATTCAGAGTGGACATACCTAAGTAGTTTTGATTCGCAAATACCACACCTAGCAGTGTTTTGTATATCCATGGTGTCTATTCATCTATGCCCGTCACAACCTTCAATCAACGCTCGCTTGTCACAGGCACAGGCGGTACTTTCACCTTCTGTATATGTGATTTACACAGTCTACAGTTCTAGGTTCCTATCCAAAAAAAAACTATAATTATGTAATAGGACACTGTTAACAGTGCAATCGGTCACTTTATTCACGATAGATACATAAATCTGCTAAAATACGCCAAACCACATCCAAATAAAATCAAAAGATTTACCAACACATCACCGCGGAATTTTAATTTTTTTAATTTTGAATAGAAGCTATGCAGAAAACCAAACGGCCAGTGTCATTTCTTTGAATATCGAAATAAGAAGTTTTTGAATTTTGGCATACCTAATGCCTTCTATCGTACTATTCAAAATTAAAAAAATAAACCAGCAGACATGTGAAGAATTTTAATAAAAATTTCCTCCTGTAAGAGTGAACGGCGTATTTTCTTGGGAATATTTTTACGTTTTGCGTATATGTAGTACGTACGTCCAGTTTTTGTACCCGCAATGAGGCCTTTTCTGACAGCTCAGGATTTTAGTTCAATAGATGGCGATGTAAAAGTGAATGCAGATAATTTTACAAAAATCTAATTCCGGAATAAATAATAAATATATTAATCACAATTTCGTTTATCCTTAAACTATTGCTGAATATTCTTCAGAAGTTTAATTGGCAGCCGAAAAATCTCTCATATCAAGAAAAGCAATTCTAAAATAAATATATGATTTATAATAAAAAATGCAAAGAGGTTGATTTTGTCTTCACAACCTTTTCAATTTACGTGGAGTGCAGGAAATATAGCTGAGATTCCTGTCAGAGACGAGATCTGATATAGGCAGCTTATATCCGCCAAAAGGAAAGCGAGTACCTATGGAAAATATGTGAGTAAAGAAAATACTTATTTGTTAGATTTTTTATATTAGTTGTTTGTTTTTAGGTGGTTAGTTCTCGAGCTCTTCCAAGCTCAATGCATTTGCTTTAATACTATTAAAGGTGGGTAGATGCTGCTGCTCTAAATAAATTATATGATTTGCTCATACTTTTTTGTTTTACCACATTGACACGGATTAAGCGAGGAATAAGTAATCAATTTATTTTATCTTAACTTTTGAACATGACGGGATGTTTTTAGTAGTGGTCGCAATAGTCTGCCTAATGATGATGCTGCTACCATAGTATCAAAAGGGGAAGTAGGTTATCTTCATACCAACGCACAGCGCGCGGCTTGTATGTGTGCGCCATAGTATCTATGCGTCGCCGCACGCACACTCGAACCTTGTGCGTTACTGGCGGACTGCGAAACACGCCGAGATTTTATTGAGTGTGCGTGCGGCGACGCATAGATACTATGGCGCACACATACAAGCCACGCGCGGTGGTTTGTATGAAGATAACCTACTTCCCCGTTTTTTATATTATGCTGCTATCCATCTTCGTATCGTATGTTTAATTGCACATTATAAATCCCATAGTCGCCCCTTACTACACCAACGGAGAGAACTGGGGCAGTGAATTATATTCTTATTTGCCGTCATGACACGGCTCTACTGAATATAAAATAATTATATTTTTAGGACTGCTAAAATTACTATTGAAAGTCAGAATAACACAGCAAAGGAGTTTAAGCACAGATTAATAAATAGTTACTGTTTAAGGGTGACTTAGCTTACCGCCTAAAACTTCATTTGCGTGGAAAAGTTGTCCATTACACTTACGGGCCCTTAATTAACTCTGTGCTCCGTTACGACGTAAAGAAAAGACAAAAGATCAAACACGCTTTAACAGTTACGATATTAGTATGGATAAATAGTTTTAGAGACACAGTTTCCCCATTAAGTAGAGAATCCCATCATGTTTCCTGCACTTTTAAATAACATCACCGAAACAACTTTTGGAATCGCTCCAAGCTATTTTTTGCAAGAATAAAAGTGCAATTTAATTAAATTTACGGAAAGAGAAGATTAAGTGCAAAGTTAATCCAAAGTTATATAGTGCAGGTAAATTCAAATGGCCTTTAAAAGAGAGAGGATTTGATTAAGTTCTTTTAGTTGCAGTAACTAAATTGCCCTCGATGACCTGGAAGCACTAGAACGAACACAACTTGCATTTAATGAGCACTGAAACCGCTATCAATACGAGAAGTGGGCTATTGCCTTTGTAAAGAGATCGTTAGACGAGTACTACAAAAATGTTTTATCAGTTTTACTATTGAGTGGAAAGTGATTTTAGATAAAATTATTGAGAGATGTTCACTTTAAAGATCAAGTAAATAGGCATATTGCACTGCTTTACCCCAATGCAAAATTGTGGCAACTGCGAAATTAATAATAAACAAAAAAACAAAAACCTAATCTTTGCTGTAGTTCTAAGAAGCACTTAATAAAAATACAAACATCTCTTTAAATAATTGTTTTACTATTTTTGGGTTCCATTACGTCTGTCGTTAGAAAATAGTATCGAAATCATACTTTATTTTGTTTGAACAAGAAATAGAATAAGAATTGCCTGTCTTGTCAAATCAGCTACTCTTGATGTCAATGCTCGTGTAATATGATATCGTTGTTTTTGACAAAAGATAAAGTTTATAAAAGTTTATGTCAAGTTAAAATTACTCAGATCACTTCTGACCTTCGAAAAACCTTAATTTTTTTTGTAATATATTGCATGATATTACAAATTTAATTTTTAATTGTACGTTTAATTTCAAGATAATAAGGAACCAGCTAATTATCGCGATGAGTCGTGTTTTATTCATATAGGAAGGAGGATTTCAGTCGGAATAATATTAATGAATTTGGTTTCCGTCGAGTTTCATTTCGTAAGGCGACGTAACTGGTAGAGGATTAACACTTCCACGAAAAAATGTATTTTTTCTATGGGATTAACTCTACATATTATATTAGCTACCTTTCCCTCATGTGCTACCAATTCTTTTAATCTAGATATTTTATATCGGTTTTCAGCGTGGGCGATAAATTTAGAGAACCTTTCTCATAAGACAGTTCAGAAACCTAACAGGAAAAATAAGTCTAACAAAACTTTCTCTATTTCTTTAATTGATTTTAAACCATCAAATAAATAAAAGAGAAGAAATTCAAAACACGCTTTCACGCCAGAAAAATAGGAATTTTTAAAAGCGTTCCAAAGAGCGCATGGGAAATTCCTAGCTTTTTTCAAAGAGATAGATCGTTCCTCGCGCCGGACTAAACAAATATATATTTGTCTCGCTCTGGACAGGTAATTACTGGGGATATAAATTATTCTGTCTCATCGAGTAATTCAACACACGCTGATCCGCCGCAATCCTATCCGTACTTACAGCCCTGAACATAATTGCCTTGGAAATAATAGATACTTGTGCTGAAGCTAAGCCTGGGAGCTAAGTGAAGACGCTCTCAGAAAACGTTTAATATTCATCAACCGTTGCCAATAATAGGTTCTCAGAATTTCTCTGTTAATAATATTATTTCACTAAATATTGTATTAGCATTTAATTTTGTTTGCATTGTCACATTTGTTTGCACATACACGCAAACGCACGCACACACACACACACACACACACACACACATATATATATATATATATATATGTATATACATACACATCTACCAAACGAAAGTACCATGCAGTTTCTTTTTCTTTTTATATATATATATATATTTTATTTTTTATTTTTTACGTTTTCCATTGTAATTAGACAACTTAAAGTCACGGTCGGACACTGTCTACCAAGATACAGGTTTTTACCTAGTTTGGTGCGACAGGGAACTATGTTTATGTAAACTGTCTAAAACAATAAAGAGTTTTTATTTTTTTTATTTATTTATTTTATAAACAACAAATAAATTGACGATTGTCTAGTCTGACAAAGTAACAGCGTACGTATACACATGTATATGCACTAAATATCTTGTAAATCACAAACACTATGTAATTACTACGAAGCGTCCCAGTTACCACAAGTGAAAGAAACATGTGAAATAAAATTAGTCTTATTATCACATAACTACACATACTTACTTATGTATCAATTGCCTGTCATGTTTTTTTGGAATTAAAAACTGGTCATATGTTGGGTGATTTTAAGTTAGTCAGCGAAAATCAAGGACGAAACTGATAAACTTTCTCCAAGGAAATAGGTCGAAATACGAAATAAATTATTCGTCTTTGCATACAACTTTCATGCAACAATCAGCTTATTTACCTTTGTATTGAAAATCGAAATTTTTTTACAAGAATTTCATAGGTTCCTTAGATATAGACATAAACAACGTTTATTTTTGCATCTTCAGCACACACAAATTTAGTAACATATTAACAATATTGCACTAAAAATTATCTTAAAGACTACATTTAAGTGTGTGCTGCAGTGACAAAAAAGGGTCCCAGCTCAGCATATTGCTCTTCCGCACAGGTAGAAGCGCTGATATTCTGTTGAGACCGATGAGTTGCTTGTGTGTTTGTAATAGATTAATGATTAGTGTGAGTGTTCCTTGTGGTGCCTACCAATATTATTAGTACATATGTATATATAAATTTTTGTATAGAAATAGAATTACAAAACAAATAAAAATATGTTGACATACATTAATGCTTGAGCAGATACTAACATTACATATGATGGATGTTAGTATCTGCTCAAGCATTTATGTATTGGGAAAAACTGTTTAGTTTCATGAGGAGGATCGCCCCCTAAAGTTTCGCTAACTAATTTAAAATAACCCCATTATATGTAAAGTACTCAACTAGAAGTTGCCCGAAACTTCGTTGCAGTGGGAATTTCATAAAATCCTTCTTTATTCCTTGCTAACGTTATAAAGGACCTTTTTTAGCTTTCTAGGTTTAGGCTGAGCGTTGAAAAGTCAGTGAGGCAGTACCTTCAATTTTATATAATTAAGATTTTTTTATATCCGTGTATTACTTTGGTATTAAAGGGTCTTCTCTATAGGATTTTAAAACGATTTTAAACAGTGGATGTACAGTATTTTGCGATGAAGGTGTTTTACAACTTAGGAGCTGTTTGAAAAATCCTCGCGATTGAAGCCACGGGAAAAAATCGTTCTTATTGGAAGTTGAAAACTACTCCAATAGGCAAGGTTTACTTTAAAACTTTTAATACACTTACAACTTTATTTCTTTTCATAATGAAGGCACTATCTTAATCCTGGTTTGGTCGAGTAGTAGTGGCTCTTCCTCTTGATCAATGGGTCCTGGGTTCGATTCCCAATCACGGAAAATATTTTGTGTAACAATCAGATGTTCGTTCTCGGGTCATGGGTGTTCGTGTATCTTCGTGTATGTTTCAAGGGATCCACGCCCACGCCACGAGAGAAAACCTTACTGTGGACCTACGAGTATGTAGCGTCTATTAAAAAAATATATATGTAATTAATATTTCAGTATGTTTCGACGTGACGTGTTTCATTCTCAAATTGTGACTTTGTAATTGTATACCCTGTGTAGCTTTTTTCGTACAAAGTCTTTGATGTCAACAGTTTAGGTACCTGATTTATTCAGCATCTCAAGAGTAATTTAGGTAAAGGTCGTGTAAATACAAAATTGAGTAAAACAATTTTGTAGCTTGTCATGAAATTCTACCTTCAAAGTAATAGGTAGTCTGTTATTCAAGTTTTTATTAGTAGTACCTAATCTTATGTTTTTTCTAGATAAAGATATTTGGGCCTCTTGTGATCAGCTCATTGGAAACAACTTATTATATACTAGCTTTCCGCCCGCGGCTCCGCCCGCGTGGACTACAGGTTATATCGTGCCCAACTGTGGGATAAAATGTAGCCTATGTCCTTTCCCAGGCATGAAAAACTTTCTCTGCACCAAATTTCATCGAAATCGGTTCTGTAGTTTAGGCGTGAAAGACTGACAGACAGACAGAGTTACTTTCGCATTTATAATATTAGTAGGGAGTATCTACACTTTACATTATAAAGAGGAAATATTTGTATGTTTGTAACGAATAAGCCCAGAAACTACTGGACCGATTTCAAAAATTATTTCACTATTAGAATGCTACATTTTCCCTGAGTAACTTAGACATGAATTTTCCCGGATTCCCACAGAAATGTAGTCCGGGTCGAGAACTAGTCTTAAATAAATATAGAAAGTCAAAACTGTCCAGGATTTGTATCCGAGGATATTAGTCTAAGGCAGAGGTTCCCAAACTTTTTTTTCTCATGGACCACTTTCAAAATTTTGCTGGTTTCGGTGGACCCCCTCTCTACAGCTAAATTTCTACCATATTCCCAAAACTCGACAAAAAATGTGAAGATTAGATCTAGTTAAAAGAATTTGCGTTGCGGCTGAGTTTCAACCACGAATTAACAATTTTCGAAAAAAATGCGAGAATTGATTGGTTTATTAATTAATTGATTGTGCTGTGAGTGGATGTCAAAAAAGTAAAGGTGGCCAATCAAAAAAGTTATTCCATCTAACTTTACATTTTTGAGATTACTTACAGCACAAGGAGCATTTTAGTTTTCCACTATCGAAAACAGATACATTTTTGTGGACCCCGCTTATACGAATTGTGAACCCCCATTTTTTTGTCACACCAACGTAGACCCCCTTCGAGTCTCCCGTGGACCCCTGGGGGTCCACCTGGACCACTTTGGGAATCAATGGTCTAAGGTGACGATCATAAGTTTGGTTCAGTCCAATATACCTTATCATTAAATTCCAAATAAAATAACGTCCATTCCAAACCAATTTTGTTCTTTAAATAAATTAACAAGTTGTTTTTATTGATTTAAAAACTCATGTAAATTACATAAAATACCAAAATAGTAAGTAGTAGAATCTATACTACTAATATTATCAAGAAGAAAGATTTGATTGTTTATTTGTTTGCATTGAATAGACTCCGAAAATCTGGACCAATTTGAAAAATTCTTTCACCAAGAATCCTACATTATCCGTGATGAACATAGGTTGTTATTAGTAGTACATGATTGTCCCGAATTCCCACGGGAACGAAGTCCCCGTAGTAATAAAATCTTAATACGCCTGAACCAGGTGAAACCTGTTTCAGGCAGTACACGACGCACGAGTAAACAATAAGTTCACATATAAGACACTGATTTGTCTAATTAGTACTCATTTGCATGCATACGGTATGTTAGAATCTATTCATACATACAATTAGCAAAACTAAATAAATGTTTGAGTATGGCTAGGAATTGGTCCTAGAGAGCTCCCTTTACGACGTAAACAAGAAATCTTTAAATGTATTTGAAGTAAGAAAATGTGTTTGTTTGTTCCTCTTCCTTGGAGGGCTGGAAAGAGGCATATAATATTTAGGCTACTTTACAGGCAAGCGTCATTCTTTTTGCTCCTCTAGAAGAAAAATCGGGAAAAAATATTGGAAAGTGTGAGTATGGCGTATTTTTTAGAAAGTTTTTATCATCTAATCATCTAAATTTGTTGATATATTGTGACAGCACAAAAGAGAATCAGCGTAAGTATATTTTTTAATTGTACAAGATTATTAATTAAAAATAAGTTTAAAATTAAATACACTGTACTTCAAAAGCCTGCATGAGCAAAATGAAACTATCAGTAAAACACAGATAAAGAACAATAAAGGTTTATTCCCGCTGGCGGCAGGTAGAGACGGAGGCCCTTTGTGCGTGACTTGGAGTGCCTCGCTAACGAGGGTCCCGCACAAAGGCCGCCTCGCGAGACTAACCGACGCTATTCGTTCAGATGAAAACTATTCCGCCCTGGACATACCTTAACTATTCGTATATTCATCCATTAATTACGGACAGAAAAAGACAGCAATTTACCAGAGTTTCCGCTCACCTTTATTTTAACGCAATATTTAGGCACTTAGTGACGTCAAAGTTTCTTAATGAACGAATGAAATTCTCGAAAACTTAGGTGACAGATACAGAGTTGTTTAATGACAAGTTGGAGGGTCACAACTGTAGATTTTAGGAGCTGAAACACGAAATTTTCCTCAATCGAACGGAACTCGCTATAACTTTGGCATCGAGGAAGTTTTTGAGGAGAAATTGTGAGTGCAGTGCAGATAATTTGAAGAAGGGGCCGACGTTGAAGCAGGCGGGTGTTGTAAGCGGTTCTCACGAGTTCTCGAGAGCGACTGCGAGCGGCCTGCAGCTGTTATCGCGACTTCCAAACTACACGTCAAGCAAAACGTGCTCCCAACCAACTTGCAATACATAAATCTTCCATTTTATATGTTTATTACGACAGTCGAGAGCCAAGACTTTCCTAAATCCTTTTGTTTCTCAAGTCTCTCGAGGAGACGCGCATTTGCTATGCTTATTTTCTAGGAAACACGAAATGTTTTTGCTAAGGGAATAATTTTTACATATCCCTAAGGAGACCCTTGCCCGTTAGTCCATTAGAGTTGATAATTATCTTGTTTTGAGGGATCTATTTTATTCCCTATACGGTTTTACGTGATTATGTTTTTGGGGCCTATTCTAAAACGTTAAATGGGAAATCTTAAGAAGTCATTGATCACTTGCTCCGTTGATAAAATTAAAGCTTGCACACATTGAAATATCCTACATACTTGACCGCTTCCTCATCATCATGATATGCTAGCTATTGTAAGCTACAGAAAAGGGACAACGCTTTCCATTATAACATAATGAATGTTGTTGCAACGGGTCTCTAAAAGACCGATTTTTCCAAAAAAACTGCAACTTTCTAACGAGGCTGTATGCGTCTCGTTCCCAACCTTTTTCATATAATTTTCTTGTTCGGATTCCTATTTTGAATTCAAAATACCTGCATTTTATCTGCCATTCCAAAAGTGACGCAAGCATTTAGCTTTAGTTGGCGCCTGAGCTCACAGCCTGGGCCCACCTTGTTAGAATTGCTTTAATACATGTCTTTATTATTGCGTTAAACTGATCACGTTAAATTATAGTATTTTTAAAACGCTCACCCACATAAAGGGATTTTTATTCCCTTTATGTAGGAAAGCGTTTTGTTAATTACTTAAATAAATAAAGAAGTTTCACTGCGATCAGTTTTTTTAAGAAGAACTTCCACCGACTAAGTCACTCGCACTTTAATTTGTGTCAAAATTTTATATGAAACATGCACCTATAAAGTATTTCATCTGAACTTCATCTGGCTCATGACTTGAACGCTCAATTAAATCCCGATATTTAATTTACACATAGCACTAATTACTAATTTAACACATAACACAGCTGTGCATGTGCATGGCTACATAGCTTTTTAACCTCCGACAAAATAAGAGGAGTGTTATAAGTTTTACGTGTATATCTTTGTGTCTGTCTGTGGCATCGAGCTCCTAAACGAATGGACCAATTTCGATGCAGTTTTTTTGGAAAACTGACATTATCTAGATGATTTTTAACTTTATTTAATAAAAATCGGTTCAGCCGTTGAAAAGTTCTAAGCAATCCAATGTCGAGTTATAGTAGAAACAAGCAACAGATCTCGTCAAAGTTTTATTCCTCTTAAGCGTCTGCTGTTCCTAGTTTCATTGGCAGGTCGTCGCGCCGTGTGCGGTAAGGTAAGGTAACGGTGCGCATTTGCGGGTAAACTTGCAGCGAAGTTGAGGGGATGTCGCCGCGCACTTGTTATCTCGACACTTGGACTCGACCGCGCGGCGCGAACGGCGAACGCTGCTATGGAACCACCCGATAAAAAGCATAAAATTTATCTGCCCGGAACATTTTGGTCGTTAGCTCCTTTCTTGGATACTGAAACGGCCAAAGACGAAAGTTCGCTATACTCTGGAAGAAACTGTAGGAAACTCTGCGGTGTAGTAGCGGTGCAGTAAAGTTAGTAAGAGGATGTTTGATTTAAGGAGATTCATAGAGTAGACAGCGGTTTGACGGCCAAGTGTTTTTGGTCAAGTGTTTCTAGTCGCTGCCTTTTGATCGACGGGTCCTGAGTTCGATTCCCAGTCGAGGCAAATGTTTGTGTAAAAAGCGTATTTTTGTTCTCGGGTCATGGATGTGTCTGTCTTTACATATGTTCCAAGGGACCCCGACACTAGGGAAAACCTTCAAAAATCAAAAAAAAATCTAAAAATGTTCATACATACAATTAGTATTCGATATAAGGATATTGTATTCGAAGGCAGATTTTTTGGAAGAACTACTGAGTACCTAATCCCCGTCCTCAACAATGTGAATTTTAGAGATCTGATATTATTGATGAAACATAATAAAAACACGTTGCCTTCTACGATTTTAACGCCTTTAAATTAGTTTTAAAAAATAGCAAAAAAAATTCCCGAGGAACATATGTCAAAATAGTTAAAAAATTGTTGTCGCCTCTCTATGCAACTTTTGTGATCAGCAGCCTTTGCATGGGCCATCAACATTTTTTTTAATTTCAAGTTGTTCAGTATAATAAAGGAGAATCACCCCGTATAGTTTCACTGAATAATTTAAAGTCCCCCTACATACGAAGAATGAAAGGTGAGGTTACAAACTCTTAGGTACTAAAGATATTAAGATAAGATACGCAAGTCCAAAACACCGTGTTTAACTTAACAAACAAGTGCCGACTTGGCCACAGAGTAGATATTGTTATACTTGGCGGCTTGTCGAACTGCCAGTGCCTGAGAAGCTGTCGCAGCTACTTACCAACTCTGTTAGTTTAGATAGCCATTGTTGACACTTGCGTGGTAGCAAGGTTATGATTCTAGTATGTTATCTTATTTAAATACATAAGTATGTGGGTTCCAAACAGTATAGTAGCCGACATTGGACGGCCGGTTTGGTCGAATGAAAGTGGCGCTGCCTCTTGATCGACGGGTCCTGGGTTCGATTCCTAATCAGGGCAAATATTTGTGTAAAAAGCAGATGTTTGTTCTCGAATCATGAGTGTTTGTGTCTGTCTTTATGACATGTGTGTTCCGAGGGAGCACACGACACAAGGAAAAACCTTTGTAAGGGCCTTTGAGTGTGTAGCGTGAATACTAATGTATCTGGGAAACGAAGCTAGAAATCGTTTTTGGTTTTAGAAAATTACTCTGCCTTCTGCGATAACAGTCTTGAGTTCATAATTAAATTCTGAAACGGGTCTAAATTCACGTATACGTATAGTCTTGAGTTCAATCTGAGGTCGGGGTTTGGATGCCTTTGTATATGTGTTTAAGTGTACAAAAGACCAACGATACAAAGGAAACTTATATATCAAGGACATTCGAGAGCCTGGCGCATTTATCCACTGAAGTAGCACCGCACCCATACATCATCCTCAAAAGAGTTACTTTCTGGTCTACGATCTCCGAATTTCATTGCCAAGGAAGCGCTCGTAGCCCAGTGGTGCTCGCTGATCTCAACCGGTCAGTGAGGTAAAGCAACGTACACAGAGGCAGGGAACCTGATGGGTGACCAAAGTGGCAATTTACCACGAGCGTTTCCGTGCTTCGGAGGGCACGTTAAGCTGTCGGTCCCGGCTGTTGTCGATTGACTACAGTCGTTAAAACCAAGTCAGAGGCCATTGTGCGGTTTGAAAACTCTAACACCAGGGTTAGCCAAGTTCGCCACATACTTGACTATACCTACACGATAACAAGAAGATTGCCAAGGTAGATTAATAAATAAGTAAACTCTACACACTCATAAGCCTACACTCCAGTTTTCCCTTGTATCGTGGGAAAATAATACTCACCGCTTTAACCGTAGTCACACCTACTGCTTGTGCAGATTTTCTATCGGTTAAATTTGTTAGAGAAAGCTTTGTACTCCATACATAGCAAGTACCCTGCCTGCCTCAGTACTGTGTAAGTTCTGTGCCAAGATTATGCAGCCACGCGTGTTTCGGATTTACTTATAAAACAAACACCTGTGCACTGTAAAAGGTAAAAATTGTAATTTTACAAATTGTTTTTGTATAATCCACCAATATGGACCTAACTTGGGTTACGATTTTCTAATGAACATTTAAAAAGGTTTCTTTTTGAGTCCTCTTTCCAAATAAAACAACATTTAATTTTGTATATCATATCCTTGTATTTCTTCAGATCATAGTTATAAAGTATTCTTAGTCCCTAAGAGCGCGTCTAAAGGACTAAGAATGAAATATAATTGGTGAGGTGGCTACAGAAACAATATCTTCTTTTAAGTAACTTCTACTTAACAGAAGATATTGTTTTTCACCTTGAAGGCTTCTGTAGCCACCTCATTTAAAATTTGCTAAATTATCAGAACTAGTTACTGTAGTGGGTGCAACTTGCATCAACTACAGTTTTTCAACTAGAGTGGTGGCAGTTGTGAGATGCAGTCTCACCTTAGAAGAGCAAACACATCCCTCTCAAAACATGGTAACTCAGTGAAATCTGTAATTGGCCTAATTTTAATATAACGCCTATTTATTTTATTTCAGTCTTTTGCTCTGTGCTGTTGATTTTCTGAATAAACAATTTAAATCTTATCACTGCGTATAAACTACTAATAGACTGAGATCCCAGGGCCGCCAGACCTTACTTATTTTCTCATGAATCAAATGTGTGGGAAATAATAGTGCTAGACTAGTAACGTATGAATACCAGCTAACCTGGGCCACGGCCAATTTTCTGCTACCAGGTTCTGAAGGTACTTCCAAAAAATTTTCACTTGTCTTGAAGTTTGTCTTAAAGTCGACAGCTCTTAATCTTATTAGATAAATCATTATTTTACTACTACTTATATGCTAGTGTTTTCGAATTGTAATAAATAATATCACTATATTCACCCTACTAAAACGACTATAATTTTGAAATTTACTTATTTTACTTGTACGTATAAATTCAGATAAAATAATTAATCCACATGTGAAAAAATCCTGAACAAAAAGTTTAATCAAATATTTATCTGCAAAATTTCCAAATAGGGTCCATAATAAAAGCATTTCAAAAATGAATATCAAAGTGTACCCCGGACGAAATGGAGCGGGTGTCAAAAGTTTTGCCCTCATGTCGTTCTTTTAAAAGATAAGCGAATCATTAATTATAAAGTTTGGGGTAACATTCATCGAGATAATTTTTTCCCCTCCATCACTTACTTACGTTAGGTCTCCCATTTTAAAATTATCTGTCAGAGAGATTATTTTAAATGAATGATACTTTGAATTGGCTTGGGTAAAAGATAACTGTGTATTTTAAGACAGATTCAAAATACAAATCTTAATTATAAAACATTTTATCCTACGCGATAGTTTCATCCATATCTTTCTGGGTACCATACCCTCATGCTATCCCTAATGCGCCTGCGCATTTTTTTTATTATGAGATGGGGTTAACCCTTGACTTCAACCTTGTCCAAGGTCATAGATGAGGTCGACGATGGAGCTAACCGAGACAATAATGCCTGATAAGGCACTGGTACTCCTACGCACCCATGGAACACAGCAAGCTATTTGGCGTCAGACTTCGGTAGGGAGTGGTGGCGAACCAGACGGCCCTTTACAGAGCCTACCACACTGCATGAGACCATAGGACGCCACTTCAGATTCAGAACAAATTGAGCCTAGGATGAATTGGTTGGAGGCATATCTCATTAATTTGTGATTCCTTAGTTGTTTGTTACCACACCCACGGAATGAGATGAGGTAGTGATCACCACTCGACGCAATTTATTTTTCTCAATATATACAGGGTGTAAAAGGCAGCTTAGCAAAAACTGAAACCCTGGACTCAGACAATAATTCTGAATGATTTTCCAGTGGAATTTTTCTTTGGATTTTTATTTTTTTTTTATGTTTTCTGCTTGATTTTTTATCATTTAATCGAATACACTTCATTTTGCAATAAAAAGTAATCATAACAACGTAAAACACGAAAACCAGCTCCGATAGCATTGCCGCGCGTGGGGATCGCGCGTGGGGCGTGGTTTCACGATACGTTGCGTAGCGCCAAAGAAGGTAAATAATGAAAACTCCTTAACATGACTTTTCTGGGACAAAATAATTACTTTAGCTATGGGTAGATTACACCATTTAAGTATTTGCTAAGCTGTCCTTTCACTGATTCCCCGATACCCAAGTTGCCCAACCTAAAAACCCTTCAGATCTAGAGGACTATGCAGAAGTTTTCTTTTCGATCTGGTTTTAGAAAGGTGGCTGAAAAAAGGTTATATTGAAATTCTTGCGAGAACAAAATCTCTACAATCTTTCGTTTAGAATTCTAGCTTTATTTAACCAAACAATGTAATTTATAATTATGTAATCTTTCAAATACACTGATTAATAAGATTTATTAAAATAAAGGCAAAAAATACTAAAGAGCACTAAAAATAAATTAAAGTTGAAAACTCTAAAACGGCAAAAACAAAAGAGAAGCCGAAAATAAAAGCACACAATGCCGCTAGTTAATTATGTAACTTGTTAAAAAGTTTGACTTTGTATTATATTTATGTTATTAATATAATACATTAATATAACACTTGGCTGATTCACGATAATGTAAAGGTAACTTTAAAATCATGACCTAGCGAAGGTTATGTCTTAAAAAAATATTATTCGTTGAGCAGTCTATCTTACTGGAATGTCTATCGAAACTTACGTCGTAGATGTTTCTAGATACAAGTACAGGTATAATGTCTCAGGATAGTTTTTAGGGTTTCGTTCCCAAAGGGAAAAAACGGGACCCTATTACTAAGGCTCCGCTGTCCGTCCGTCCGTCTGTCACCAGTCTGTATCTCATGAACCGTGATAGATAGACAGTTGTTATTTTCACAGATGCTTTATTTCTATTGGTCCTATAACAACAAATACTAAAAACTAGAATAAAACAAATATTTAAGGGGGCTCCCATACAAAAAACGTGATTTTTTGCTCGTTTTTACAGATCTGTCCGAGTCTGTCCGAGGCTGTACCCATGAACTGTGATAGTTACACAGTTGAAATTTTCATAGATGATGTATTTCGGTTGCTGCTATAACAACAAATACTAAAAAGTAGAATAAATTAAATATTTTACAATGCAGTTGCTCGGAAATGGCCCCGTAACATGTTATGTAATTTTAAAATGAAAAGAAGATTTTGAAAAGATAAAAAATATTTGAACTAATGAGCCATTTTTCATATACCAAAATTCAACTTCAGTGACTATTCTATGATCCAGTAAAGTTATTTTTCTTATCAAATGATACATAAAAAGTTCGCAAAAAGTGAATAAAATGGTCTTAGTATTTTCTCTTTAAAATACTGAAAAAAATGTATGAAGCAATAAAGAGTAGCTGATATGATAATTCAGTGACCCTTTTGACTAGTAAGAGTAACCTTTTTCATAAAGCTTCATACTGGCGGTATAGAATGACAGCAAAGAGTTTTTTATGCCTGACAAAATAATTATTTCTGACGAAAATCTTGATTTTCAGTGACATAAAATATAAAAGTATTTTTTTTATTTTACTTTTTCAATAAAACAAATCTGATTTTTAACAAATAATTTAATAATTTCTGTAGGCGCAATTGGCATTTTATTTATTGCCTCATAATTGTGGAAAAATATTTTGCTCGCCATTGTTTTGCCCGCCAATTGAAATTATTTGTTCAACAAAATCATTTTTGTCTTATAAAAATGTTTTCCTTAATGTTTTGTGTTTAATTATAAAATATTAGTGAACATTGTTCAATTGTAACACATTTTCAGTAAATTTTGATTGGAAATACCATCTTTTAAGAACTTTGGATGTACCTATACGATGTAAGTTTTTGAAAACACTTTTTTTAGTTTCGTTTTCTCGGCTACTGCATTGTAAAACGTTGAACAATATACGTGCCTTAGATAATGTGTAACTGGAGCCCTATAAAACACTCGCTTCGCTCGTGTTTCAAATGGGCTCACGTTACACATTACCTACGACACTAATTTCGTTAACTATAAGGGGGCTCCCATACAACAAACGTGATTTTTTGCCGTTTTTTATAGAGATAATGGTTTTTATAGAGTCCGACTCGCATTTGGCCGGTATAATAGGTAATGGTACGGAACCCTTCGTGCGCGAGTCCGACTCGCACTTGCCCGTTTTATTTATAATTTAATTTGATAGGTAACCAGCAGGCCGAGTACGATAGTGACATCGCCGCGACAACACCGCGGTCCTATGTCAAAATGCCAACATTGACAACGCCATAGGGCGAGCAAGTCTTTGCGCGGGACCCTCGCGCAGTCAAAGTGAAGTTTCAGCGTGAGCCCAGCGCGAGTTTTTCGTTATCGTGCTAGAGCTGCTGCTGTAGTTATTATTGATAGACTGAAGAATATTTTTGCGATACACATTTTTTAGAGAAAAAACCGGCCAAGTGCGAGTCGGACTCGCGCACCGAGGGTTCCGTACAAACCTAGCTTAAAGGTATTGTAGACCTGAGTATTTGATATGAATTTCAATTTAATACCTCAACGCGTTCATGAGGAAAGGGGTAGTAAGTTTAAAAATATTAAAAATATTTTTATGATATGATGTAATTAAAAATTTATGGTTTTCGCAATTTTTCCTTTATCTGTGCTATAAGACGTTGCTTCGTACCAAATTTCAAGATTCTGTGTTCACGGGAAGTACCCTGTAGGTTTTGATTCCTTTGCGAGTGTCGAAAATTTGCGGAAATTTGCGGCATAAACGGCTGTATCTTTTGATTGCGTTGGCTTAGAAGTTTGATTTTTTCACAGCTTCAAGGGACAATAGACCTGAGTAATTGATATAAATTTCAGCTTCATACCTCCACGCGTTCCTGAGAAAAAGGGTCTTGACAGACGGACGGACGGACGGACAGACGGACAACAAAGTGATCCTATAAGGGTTCCGTTTTTTCCTTTTGAGGTACGGAACCCTAAAAAATGACACTTGCTCAATTTTTGTTTCCTGCGTAAAAGACTGTTCGACAAAAGTTAAAAAAATAACTCTAAAGTAATAAATTATACATTCAGATAAAATAAGGTTCTCTTTTAAATGACAAAGGATTACTTAACTATTCTTAAACATGGAATAGAGATTTTATTTACATTTAATAATCCTATTCAAAGCTGCTCAAATAATAATACATTTAAACTTTTAATCTTAAAATATGAATATAAGATCAAGCACTTAGTTGGAGACAATTTTCCAATAAACTTTCATTACTTCTCGAGACAATTTTCAAATAAACTTTCATATTCATTTCAATGGAATTGCATAGAATTTTAATAAAACTGAATTAATCATTAAGAGTTTCAAACACAGAGCTATTACAGTAAAGGATCCCAATATAGTGCTAGATCGGTGTGATTCTTTATGCTATTATATACTTAAACTAAACTACACAACAACGCGGCAAAATATTATTTATTAGGTATAATGAATCTGTATTTAATGAGGCTGCATTTCCGAGCTCCGATAATCTGAAAGTTCTTTTGGGTGAGCTTGTTACTTCATTGAATACATATTTCTTTGATAAGCATAAGTAGTACGCTTTATAACTACCCACTAAAACCGTGATCAAAGTCACCATTTATTTCAAAGTAACTCCAGTCCATGGCATTTGTAAATTGGTCTGAGGAGAGTAGCCAACCTTTGGATATGGGGTGGTTGTCGCTGCATGCTCGTTTCCTCGATATGAATTTCATACAAAACGGTAGTATTACGTACAATGGGCACGGAGGCGGCACGATTCTCAGTAACATTTCTTATCTCGTACGTATTGGCGCACTTACCGCTCTCCATAGCGAGTGTAAAGCGTTATTGAGCCCTCACAGCTCGATATTGGACTTGGAACAGTGATATCCCACCACAGTGTCCGGAAAGGCGCCAGTATTTTAATATTCATATCGAGATGGTAATCAATGCTCGTGATACTAGGATACGGGCTCTCTGTGAGCCCGCGCTTTGTTGGGTCACTTGCCCCAACTTTGTTTTTACTACGCTTTGGTAGTGCACTTGACGTGTTGTGTGGGTTACTTCGATTTTCTGCCGTTCTCAAACAAAAACATACAGTAACGTATTTTATTTGTTCTAGGGATTTTTTGTTGTGTAGAACCCTACGTTACTTTAAAAATAGTAATTTCTTCACGTCAGTCGATTTTCTTAAGACAGCAGGCCGAGTACGATAGTGACAGCGCCACGACAACACCGCGGTCCTATGTCAAAATGTTAACATTGACAACACCATAGGGCGAGCAAGCCTTTGCGCGGGACCTTCGCGCAATCAAAGTGAAGTTTTAGCGTGAGCCGAGCGCGAGTTTGTCGTTATCGTGCCAGAGCTGCAGGATTAAAGGTTATTGTTTAGGATATTGTCTACCTCCGCATCCCTACAAATCCTTTAAGAGGCTATGCCTTTTAAACTTTATTACATAGCAAGTAAGATTACGGCAAAACTTCTGTTTACCTTAGTCTTATATTCCGAAATGTAGGTAGAAACAAACAAGTAATAACAGTTCCTTTAATGACTTTTACAAGCTTACCAACAGTTCCCGTTCCTAATAGCTTTACAAGAATTTGTCCACATGACGTAACTGTACGGAGCTCGTATAGGCAGAGGTTCTCTTAACGTTTTCAAATTACATTTGGAGGCGTGTGAAGATCGCTCGGCGGCTGCGGGTTATCTAAACGAGGCGGCCCCGCTTCCTTTGCTACCTACTTTACAGTATGTTTCACAAACAAACGCTGTTTTATTTACCTCTGCTATCTTTCAAACTGATTCTGAGAGAAGTACGCTGTTACTACTTCAACGAACCAATCAATTCGAAAATAGAAGCAGACCTGTGTTGTACAAGTATATTGATCAGTATGGCATACGAAAGCGCACCTCGGGCGAGCAAGTGGTCTGAATTTCAAATAACGAATGACCCGACTCGCTAATAAAAAGAAGATAATTACGATCGACCACTACACTCCATCTTCGCGCCGAACTAGCCTCGAAGAATATTCTTGTACGTATTTTATGATCGGATTAACTTTCTTATCTCAATTTTCCTCACGACTGATCGCTCATTCAGCTCCGAAAAGTTTTCCAAAGCTCAAATTGCGTATAAAATGTAGAGCTTACTGACTACTAGTACCGAAAATGTTGAATTATATTATTACCGTTTTCGATAGTCTACCGGTTAAGAATTAGTACGCTAATTTAAGATGGTTTTATAATTGAAATTCGTAACGAGTAGAGTCGAGGATTATGCGGACGCAAAATTAAAGGTAAGGTTTTCTCGACAAAGAAGAAAGGAATTATCCGATTATTCAGGAAGATTCAATTTCCCGTCCTGTGCAATGGATGATTTGATAAATTAACCGATTTAAAATCAAGTCATGATTTTGTGAAGTGGTTGAGAACAACCGGCTTTGTGTCTTTAAAGCGTATATTTTAATTGTTTCGTAGAGGTAGAGGCAAAGTTTAGATATTTTGGTGAGATTTTATTTTATTTGACATGGTTTTATTAGCTTTTGAGCAAGAAGAGCCGCTGGGGGTCGCAGGAAGTCATAAATATCTCGCGCGTCCCCGATTCCTCCAAACTTCGGGCTCTCGGCTATGCTAACCCGTTATATATTTTCACTTTGCTTACATTTTATCCAATATAATGAAAATGTAGTGAACCTTTAAAATGTTTTACAGGAAAATAGCTTTTCGTTGTAAAGACTGCCGTTTTATTGTGTTTATAGTTTATACCAACTATACAAGTTTCAATAAATGTTAGAGTAAATAAAAAAATATTCGTTTTGTGTTTTTGTTGATAATTTTCAAATGGACTACTTTACAAGGGTTTTTATATCAAATAAATCTTAGGCGTTTCTTGGGAAATAAGAAAAAGGATAGGCAAGAGTTGACATAGGATTAAGATAAATACTACACAGCAGGAGTACCCATGCCCAGTAGTGGTATCAAATGGCTTTGAAGATGTTTTTTCTTTGCGTTCCATTTAACGTTTGACTTCGACATGTATAAACTTAGAACAAAGTTGTCTATCCGTCCCCGTGGTCCCATCTCAAGGTATTAACCGCACCTGTGTGGCCTGCATATATTATTTAACGCCGGTACTGCTTCCTTTTACTAATAACCTGCTAGATACGTTATTTATGTTGGCTTTCGAACCCCCTTATACATATTTATTATATATGTATGTATATAGTACATATTTATTATTACTTGTAATGGTAGATAATTTATCCAATGAATTTACCGGACGTCTGATTGCATGGCCTAGTACACATCTTATCATCATCGTATATCTTTACTAGGAAATAATTCAATCAGGCTTGACTCTAAATATACACACATAGATGTATCTACACTACGTAAAGCTAAAGGCTTCATGTGAGCGAACCGCCGAGAAAATCCACTAGGTAATTGAGGTATAATAGAGGATTAGGTACCAAATGCCTGGGAGATAGACGGGACCGGACGGAATCCGCGCCCCTTGGGATCCCGGCCAACCAAAAAAACCGGGACCGTACCGCATTAAATATACCAATTCTTTCACCTTCATCGGGGAAAAACTCCTCTGCTAATGTGCTTTACGAATTCATTTCAAGACAAATAAGGTGAACTTTTCTATGTAAAGTAATACTTCAGAGAAAGGAAATGGAATCTACATACCTAGTTCAATGGGGAGTTAAATTACTGAATAGAAGTTTTATTTGATCAAATCTGATGTCATATAGTTCTATGACCACATGAAGCTCTGACTTCTTTTATTTTATTTTATTATAAGATATTATAAGATTATAAGATTAACTCTTGACCTCAATCTTGACCATAAGGTCAAAGATGAGATCGATGATGGAGCGAGTTAAGGAAGGCTTTTCTGACCTGACTCAGTGACTCATCAACGCTGTAATTTGACACAAACGTTCCCTTAAATGAGTAGAAAGGGAAATAGAGATTTTATAAAATTATCTCAAAAATGAAGTCCCGAGCATCCTCTATGCATGTATATTTTATATACTTCCTTGCTGGACTGGTAGTAAAAGAAAAACGTTCACAAAGAAAACGAAAACGTTACAAATTCTGCCTTGCCGTGCCGTTCGAATTATAAAGTGCCAGCTGCCTACTTTTCCCAGGCATACTGTTATAGTCAGTAAGTGGGATACGAGGGTTTTGCTGTATTGTGGGCGAAAGGTTGACAATCTCTCAATATCATACATCATATATCATCTAATAACCCTTGGATTGTATGTCAAAAGTGCCATCAAGTGTTTTTAGAACCATGGATGATGGTCTGCCTACCTCGTATGGGATTACAGGCGTGAGCTTATGTGTGTGTGTATGTGTAGGTATACATATATAATGTCGTAGTTTCGTAATGAATTGATGAAGATGAAGGGAGAATTTTATTAAATAATATATTCTAGGAATACTATTAGTATTACTTAGGCAAGTAAACATTTCTAAACTTTCTTGTCTAGACGTATCAATAACTTAATATTTTTGTGTCTTTCTTTATTGGACTGTAAATTACCTATCAAAACTTATCCAATAAATAATTTTATTTTATCACCATACTATCTATATTATAAAACAAAATCCCCCGCCGCCGCTTTCTATCTATCTGTCTGAACGTGATAAACTCAAAAACTACAGAACAGATTTTCATACGATGTTTACTAATGGACGGAGTGTTTCAAGAGGAAGGTTTATATGTATAATTTATTCCCAAAGTTCCCAAGGGAACAAAGTCTCGGGCAGGAAGCTAGTACATATCTATATAAACTTTCCCCAAACTTTTCTATTCTTTAATTAGTACCTTATTAGTACGTTATTATTTAGTACGTTATTTAGTATGATAATGGTAATTAGATACTTATAGGTATGGGTACTTAGATAAGTATCCTACGGCTATAAAGGAAGGTCATTTAGTAAAATGACGATGGGAGAGTACTCCCATCCTGTGTCTTTGTCGTTGCCTCATTTCCTTCCTCCACAGGAAATTATTCGGAATTTTATTAATTTCTCTTCAAAATGCCATTTAATTCTATTTTAACCTTCCTTATTCATTAACTTTTTTAAAATCTATCTAGAGAGGTATCCATCTATTAACCTACAATTCGGAGCTAATAGGCCTTTTTACAATTCGAAAACGACACGGCAAAAGTGTATTACCATTGCCTCCTATGTATTATTTATTCTAGAAGCTAGGAACATAAGAGGCAATGGTAATACAAATTCTGCCGTGCCGTGCCGTTCGAATTATAAAAAGGCTATTTGTATTATAAGTTTTAATTTATTTTGCGTTTTAATTTGGACATGCGTCGTTTTAGCAATTCAAGATCATTTGCCAACGTCATTTGAATGCAAAAGAAATACAACCTTCTGAACAAACATTAAAAGTTATGTTTTTCTCGGTAATCAACTATCATGATGGTAAAGTCTCATTGCTTATGCTAGGGCAGCCGCTAGCATACTCTATGAGATTTCTCTCTATAAACTTCTGAAGGGAATGGGATCCTATTTGTATTCAGAGAAGTTTTAGTTTCTTTTGCGTTTTTAATTGGATATGCGTCGTTTCATCAATTCAAGATCATTTGTCAACGTCAATCGAATGCAAAAGAAATGCAAGTTTCTAGTGTCATTTTTAATGTTATGTTTTCCTTGGCAATCAACACTTATGAGAGTGAAATCTCATTGCATATGCTAGGGCAACTGGGCGGCTATTCCAGTAATCAATGACGTTTCATACATTTGATGACAGCTACCTTGACTGACGGCGCCACCGCCAATTAGTTTGCGACATAACTTTCAGTTGGCAGAGGGGCTACTGGTCGGGCGGTTGTCATCCAATATGTAGGTTTCGATAGTTTTCAATTTTGCCACCTGAAATCCGTTCAGGTTCAATCAATGGTTCAGGTTCAATGTTCATCATTCCACTAATCGATGAGACGCCAGATGTAACGAATATTTTAATGCTTAATATTACGTATTTGTCATGCTGTCACAAATAGCACCAACTCATTCATTTTATATCTTGAGGCCATTTTTGAAAAAAAAAATTGGCAGTGAGAGGCGGAATGCTAGAAAACTAGCATTCCGCCCGGGACTTCGTTCCCGTACGAATTCGGGAAAATAGCGAAGCCTATGTTACTCAGGGATAATGTAGCATTCCAATGGTGAAATAATTTTACAAATCAATCCAGTAGTTTCGGAGCCTATTCAATGCAAACAAACAATAAATTATTTCCTCTTTATAATATTAGTATAGATAAATTTAAAAAAATACTTCAGTAAAGAATAGAATATAGAAAAAATCTCTATTTTAGAGGACATTCAGGATGCCACTTAAAACAAGTCAAGATTACATGAAATACATACAAACAAACATTAAATGATGTAAATACATACATACGCATTCGTTCTATTGACCCTACTGACTCTACGCCTATTCGCAAAGGTAGAATGAACTGCTCTTCTCTATTAGAGAAGAACAGGCAAGAAATTCTGAGGGTGCTCTTTTTAATCGTATTATAAATTTTCTTATTTTCTAATTTTAACTAACTCTGAAATAACTCTAGAGCTGAGCAGTTCATTCCCATGGCTGCTTGTCAGTTAGGTAATCAGAAATTTTGTAATAGCCCTTTTTGCAAAGTTTTTGTTTAATTACTGTCTTAAATTTGTCTAAAGGTAATGCACATGGGATTCTTATTATAGAAATGATACATTGACCCATAAAAGAGTTCGTGACCTTGTAGAGACGACTGTCTAGTACATCCAGTTTATGCTTGGTCCTAGTATTTACATTGTGCTTATAAAAAGCACTCAATACAAGAATCACTTAAAATAACGGTAACTTCCCAACAAAATGACTTTCACAACGAACTAACCTTGTATATTACTTAATAAGAAATGAAATTTCAAAGCAGTATGCTGAGCCAGCGCAGGTTTTGATTTAGCATTAAGTTCTGTAATTAAAATTAAGCAGCATTTGAATTTAGATTCATCCATTCATTCAATAAGGAATATTTTCAAACTATTTCAAACAAAATAAGTATATCAACCATTATTCAGAACAGGAAAATAGCAGTCAAACACAAGAAACGGTTTTATAATTTTCAAGAATTTACACGAAGCTTCCGTAACATAATTTACATTCTACCTTTGTCAAATAAGCGCCTCTAAAAGATTACTTTCCGCAGGAGAAATTCGTAGGAATGTGGTTGAAGTAGACTTAAAGTATGCACATCTTTTCCTTTTCCGCTGCTGCATAGCAAATTCGATTTTACGAACAGCTTATTTTAGTTCTCGAGAAGTTTTGCTCAGTGGGTAACGTTTACTTTATGAATAGCCGTTACTTGTTATGTCGCGTACTTACTCGAAGGATATTTTACCGGCTGGGCTATTAGTCTCCGCCAGAGACTCAAACCCACACTAGAGAGAAACGACCGATCCTAATGCGAGCACATTCCTCCCGTATTTTTCAAGTCAGCTGCTTTGAGGAGAATAAGATGTTTATACTAACTTTGAAATAGTGCGGTAACTCACTGTTAGTGTTAAGTTGGGTAGTGGTGGGGCGTTTATTTGAGTTAGGTGGGCGGTGGTGAGATTTGAAAGCGTTCCGTAGTTTTGAGATGACAGGTATATCACTTAGATATTATAAATCTAAATTCCCGTTGTTTTTTGTCTGCTTGAGCTTATGACGGAAAACATAGTAAGTAGTATGGATATTATACCCATTTGATACACTAATATTGAACAGGTTTACATACAATAAAAAAATTATACTACAGCATTGTAGCTTTGTTTTAAGTCGCGTGAATATTCAAATTTAATTTATTTAATAATGATCATACACCGTCAATTAGAATAAATACATTACAAACGTAGTAATATAATATGAAACTAAATATTATTAATTAATTAAAATTATATGAACATGAAAGTTGCCCTTTGAGGCTACTCATAAAAGTGAACACTCCCTGTTTCGAAGCGATCGTATTTAATCAAGTGACAAATAATGTGAAAGGGTCCACAATTAATAGGTTGGTGACTAATATCAAGAGTCAAAAATATAAGAAACCGGTACCTTCAAAAATAGTTTTAGATAACGTTTTATTTCAGAATGGTAGCGAGATCTCTGTTTTGCTGACAAATTTTGTTTTCAAGCAACAAAATAATGGCATCGAAAAAGTAACCTTTTTTGTGTTATTATTAGCAACCACAGACTTAATGTCCGTGTCCTTGTCTAGATTATGTAAACTTAAAGTAAATTAAAAGTAAACTTTGAGTAAACTTTAAGCTATAAAAATTTTGATGATAGGGTATCTATTTAGTTTTAATAGGCTGAGCATACAAAAATCTTAACATTTTTTTTTTTTTTTTATATCGGAGTCGTTTTCTAGGGATTTGGAATCAGTGGGATAAAGAAAATGTCACTCAGTTTTGAATCCAAGACAGCGAAATTCGGTTTTTTAGCAAATTTTGTATTAAATTTTTCTTGCTTTATGCCTTTTTAATTTCTTTTAGAACCCAGTTATAATTATTTTTAGCAGTCAAGTCATTACTTTTAGGAGCCCATTCATGATTTCGATGGCCTCGTTTATTATATTTGATACCTTTTGTTACCGTTTTGTTGCAGATACTTCTCGATTTATTTATCCGCATCGGACAAAAGTCACAAAAGTCACCGAGCTAATTAAATAGTTTCAAAATTATTTTATCAATGCCAGATTATTTTTAGCAGCTTACTGCAGTCACCCGCATAACTAATTTTTGTCCTCAAAAGTTATATGCCGTTTAGAAGTTAAAGATATTCCTTTGACCTTTTACGGACCAAAGAATCCATATTACTTATTACTTATACTTATTTACTTTTGATAAATGCAAAAGTAACTCTGTCTGTCTGTCTTTCACGCCTAAACTACTGAACCGATTTTGATGAAATGTGGTACAGAGATAGATTAGAGCTTGGGAAAGGACATAGGCTACATTTTATCCCACAGTTGGGTGCGATATAACCTGTAGTCTACGCGGAGCCGCGGGTGAAAAGCTAGTTATGCTATACATAACTTAACTTCATCAAGTATGCAAAGTTACAAGTCTAAATAGAATGCGAAAAAAAATCGGAATTCCACAAAAAACTACCTAATTTCGCAATCAAAATAATTACGTTTAATCATGAATTCGATTTGCATCGAAACAATGAGAATAAGCGGAAAACCTTTAGCGGTCGAGTCAGAGTTACATTTAGGAGGAAAAATGTTGCCACAATATAGTAATTGAGGTGCATTTATTCGGCAATTGGCCGTCCCGCGTCCTGAGTCCCGCGTTTCCGTTCGTTAGCCGCTCGGAAATGTCCGGGAAAATTGTCCCGATTCTCACAGAGAACTACCACCCTCTATGTAAAGCGAGTAAGACGTGCCCTCTATTTTGGCTCACGTTTATTCGAGGTAACTTTATAAATTAGTTACTTACTAAAATGTTACATTTGTTAATTTTAAAGCAAAAACGGCTCTTTTTTAAAGCTTTTTATTAAATGCAACGTGTGTATGAAAGTATGTTTGTATGTATTTAAGGATATGTATGTAAGTACACATGGCAGCACATCAGGCTGTACAAGTTGACCTTGACGTCGCTCTTATCTCGCTCGAAATAACGCTGACTTTCGTAATGCAAATGGGTAACCAGACGTGCTGCTGTCTGTACATAAGTTCGGGTCAAATTTTCAAACGAATTTAATTGCAGCTACCCGCAACTGATTGAGTTGAAATTTTCTATGCGCGTTTAGTTTGGATGACAATGCATGGTTAGCTAGTAGGCCTATGTCAATCTGAATCCAATATGGCTCATATGTTATTTTATTTTGCACTGCCATAATAGAGGTAACAAAAGAAAGGGTTTGCTGAAAAGAAAACAAAAAAACATACAAGTAAAAGCTGGTTTTTAAAAAAATTTTTTACTTATTAACTTGTTAATCCTACCACTGCATATTTCTCGTACGTACGGTTATTTTTTTTTACTGAGCAAATTCAGTTAATTAAATTTTTTGATTAATAAGTTTCAGTGTACGCAAAAATACCATCTGAAAATGAAACCAAACCGTAATCTCATAAAATAGATATACATTTACGAGTTTAAATGATATTAGCCGAATGGAATAGCAGCAACGAACAAAGCGAGGCCGTAGCTTCCCCAATAAGTGTTTTTGTGTGTGCTCATAACAATAATTGTCGTGTCAGTAACGACCCCGGCAGATGTTGCTGTTTAATTAAAACTTTGAGCCATAGCTACCAACCCTTCGACGTTATTGGACCTTCTGAACCACTCTTAAGCTATCTATAAAGTTACCGAATCGCTCGAATCTGCGGATAAAATTCCCCGTTTTCAATAATAACCTCCCACCTGGATCTCGATTGTACGTAACTGTAACTCGTTACGTCTAATGTAACAAGTGAAATGAGTTTCGAGCGATCTAGCTGCGGAGTTATCCAGTTAGGAAAATTCATCAAGCAGTCAGATTTGAAAGTTCAGGCCGTGACTGGGAAGGGCGGGTAATGGATAACAATTACTAGTGTTGGGCTCTGCGACCCTAATTAGGAGGGATCTTGTTGCGAACCCCTTTTCTTAATTCAAAGTCTGTGACAGTACGACGCTACGATGTCTTAAAACTTTCGTCCTTATCTGTTTAAAATTTTGTTGATAAAATCACGAACACACTTAGTTCCGAATCTTTGTATGAATTTTTAGATAGAATTACGGAACGAGCTTCACAATGTGCGCAAAACTAGAGTATCACGGCCAGCGCTCGATGCACTTTTGTCGTCAGACCGTAATGGGCAGTACAAGCTTCAAAGCGCAACCCGTCGCTTCATTGCATACAAAATTGTAAACTAGAACAACAGGATTTTTGGGAGTTTACTTGTGCAGGCTCTTAAACGTGAGACGTCACAGCCGCTGCTATGCGAAGGATTTTCCTGAAAACCATTTCATACGGTGAACGTCGAAAGGTGCTTTATCTCACGTAGACGATAGCTTAAGTTAAATTATGTTGTAGACTGACAAAATCATGTAATACGTGAAAATCCTGAAAAAAGAAGGATTAACTTTTTAATCACACGCGTCAATGATATTCGTCTATTTTCCTTCGGTTTTAGATTAATCTCTGATAAGATCAGGATGTAGCGTTTTCGGCCAAAACCCATTTGTTTCTTAATTTTAGAAGGTCGAGATTATAAATTGAAGAATTTAGGTGCCGGGATGCTCATTATAAACTTTTATGAGTTTCGTCAAGTTCGTGTATGTACTCACCCACTTATTGCGAACAGATTGACGTCTGAATTTTAATGACTTATTGTGGACCTCCGTTGTTCCGTAAGCTGATACAACCACAGAGTCTGGAAATTGAAATCTATTGTCTCGAGTTTGCAGCCAGAATTTCCATTCGAAATTGCTTTAAATAAGTTTTTGGAATTTAAACAAGTTTCTTATAAAATTGTCTCTGATGAGCATAGTCGATGCCTTGGGGTCTAATAACTTTAACATTCGAGTTAACTTTTTCAGTTATTGTTTTCCGAATCCCATACGGAAAAAGTTTCTTATATCTTATTATAATCACATTTTAATAATTACTTCCTTGCTCGACAGAAAATGTATCAACTCTTCCCAGGCATACTGTAAAAGTAATAGGGTCGCGAGAGTTTTGCTGTACTGTGGGCGAAAGGCTGACAACCTTTCACTACTATACATAATGTTTCATCTAAAGCCCCTTAGAATTTATGTCAAACGTGGCATCAAGTGGTTCAGAACCATTGATGATCTGCCTACCCCGTATGGAATTACAGGCGTGAGTGTAGGTAATGTAATGATTACTCAATTTAGTTAGGAGAAATGGATGACCAGAATAATTTACTAAACTGGTCATCTTCTAAGAACATAATAAAAAAAAAAATATAACTTCTCCAATGTGTGATCAACTGATGAAACTAATATTAGGTTGGGGAAAAAGTATTTTCGCATTTTATATCAAAATTCAAAACATTTTTTAATAAAGTTTATTTACATTTAACTAAAGTATGTAGGTGCCATTTTGTTCAATAACTTTTTGCCATCTTTTAGGTAGAGACATGATCCCCTTACTATAGAAATTTTGGGACTTCTGATCAAAAAACCGCGACAAGTGGTTTTGGCAGTCCTCTCGTAATGTTAACCTGACACTGCCTCAAGAATTCTGAAGAGACCGAAACAGGTGGAAATCTGAAGGTGCAAGGTCAGGACTATACGGTGGAAAGTAATACTTTTCAACCCTAGGGAGAATCGTTTTCAACTAACAGCTGTCAAATTATAAAAAAAATGTTCCAACTTTCTATACAGCCACTCAATTACAGCGCGATGTAAAATTGAAATAAAAAAAATTAAGTACCTATTCATTGGAGAATAAAATTTTTAAATGACTTTATTATAATTTACTTTTAGCTATTTCTTTAAAATAACACCGATTTGGGCAAAATATTTACCATCTTTTCAATGATTAAAATTAAAAATAATGATTGAATAGCGGGCCGGCTACAGAAAAAGAAACAAAATAAGCGGGAAAGTGGCAATCCGATCTTCGTTTATTTTTTCGAGTTGTAGAGTTTTGTTTATACTTACTTCCGCATAGCAGAGATTTTTAATAAATACAATGAGTTCAGCATATTCATGTTTTTATTTTTACTTTCCTTATATTCGTAATGAAAAGCACAATGTTTACCTTGGGTTAAAAACTTATTTAGTCCCTAGAAATATGCTAGAAATATGGCTCCCTCGTAACGCTCGGTCGCCAAACCCAGTCTCGGGACATAAATAAGTTACTTTCACCCCTAAAGTAACAATGTACTGTTTTGTAGCCAAGGTACAACATTTTTCTTTTAACATTGTGAGAAAAAAATACCTTGTGAGAAGTACGCCATTAATTTTTGTTTCACGTATTTCCAACTAATTGTAATTTATTACATTAAGGCTTAAAAATTGCAGAAATAATCGCTGCTTAATATTTGTTTACTATTCATATCCCGTCGGCGCGGCGGTCGAATGCGAAAGGCTCGTATATTTTGTTGGGAACCAGCAGCGAATTAAGAGCAATTCACATAGGCCGATTTTCTGTCGTTGGGCTACGTGGCACGACAATCCAATTAATAAGCAAACCTTTCGTATTCACAACGAATATCAAATGTTTGTACGGTAGCCAATTGTCCGTTCAAATAAAATATTCATATTATAACATTGTTGGCCGTGATTGGCGCACGTCCTCTGCGCGTTAATTTTGTAAATGTTTTCCAATTGTTACCAAATCAACACCAACTCGGCGTACTAACAAATCGGAGCTGTGATAGGCAATTAGGCACGTAGTCGGAAAGTTTGAAAAATTAATTTGGCGAAATCAAGTCATTAAAACTTTTCGTTGTTCTTGCAATTACCTTTTACCTTTAAATTAATTCTGCAATAGCAGACAGGTTAATGCTTAAATATTACTTAATAAAGATCTTATTGTCAGTTAAATTCTCGATAGTATTGAACGGAATATTAAAGGAATGAGAAGGATAGAAAAATAAATTTTATTTATAAACAAGACTCCAGACTCCAGTTTTTGCATGTTTTTTAGATTTGTCCAAGGCCTTTGACCTAGTGTCATACGGGGTGCTGTGGGATAAATTAAAAAAGGAAACAACCCTACCACCCGAACTGATATCTTTGTTTAGCCACTGGTACAGTCACCAAAACAATCAAATAAGGTGGGGGGAATATTTTTCTGAGAAGTATAGGTTGGAGTGCGGGGTAAGGCAGGGTGGTCTCACCTCACCAAAGTTATTTAACTTGTATATGAACAAGCTGATCGAGGAGCTCAGCAATACCAAAGTAGGTTGCCATATTAATGGAGTGTGCATAAATAATATTAGTTATGCCGACGATATGGTGCTGCTGAGCCCCTCGATTGGTGCTTTGAGAAAACTTTTGTCAATTTGTGAAGCCTATGCCAGGGCCCATGGCCTCAAATATAACGCCCGTAAGAGCGAATTTATGGTTTTCAGAGCAGGTTCTAAAACCTACTCTGATATCCCGGATATATCGCTCTGCGGCTCACCGTTAAGTCGCGTTGATAAATTTAAATATTTGGGGCACTGGGTTCTGGAGGACTTAAAAGATGGTTTGGACATAGAGCGGGAGCGCAGGTCGTTGGCTGTCAGATGTAACATGCTCATCCGCAGGTTTGCACGGTGTGCAAAACAAGTGAAGGTTACACTTTTTAAGGCATACTGCCAGTCCTTCTACACGTGCAGCCTGTGGACTGGTTTCACGCAGCGGACATACAGCGACCTGCGCGTCCAGTACAATAACGCCTTCAGGATGCTGATGGGGCTGCCCAGGCACTGCAGTGCTTCCGGAATGTTCGCGGAGCATCGTGTCGACGACTTTCCTACTATAATAAGGAAGCGTTGCGCTTCCTTATTAAGTCGCACGAGGAGCAGCAACAACAGCATCCTGACGGCGTTATCTGACCGGTGGGACTCCCCCCTCTTTAAGAGGTGGATGGAGGTCCACACGGTTAGAAATACTATTATTAAATGTAATTATGTACCCTACTAACATTAGTTTTCTAAGAAAAATTGTATACTAACACTTTTATGGGCTCTGCCCGAAATAAACGATTTATTATTATTATTATTATTATTATTCCTCCTTCCTCCATGTTCCAACTGAGAAACCAATCGACTTGATTTTTTGCAAAGGGGTAGTTAAGGGTTGACGAGGGATATAGGTTAGGTATTTACCCACGTGAACAAAAATAGCGGGCGGAAAACTTACGAAAGAATTTAGACCATTTTATAGTCTTGCTTCGTGATCGGCTCTGTTCCTTAGATGCACAAACATACTTTCTCACACAGATTTCTAATCACACCTTACATCCGTAACCTGATTTTAATGTTTCATAAAAAGTTTATATCTGAATCTAACTACAGTTTGAGTCTGAATTCGATTACGCCAAAACAATTTAAACAATTTTATAGAGATGAAGAAAGTTTCCCAAAAGCTGACTTTTCAAAGGATTAAATACTTATTTTAACTTCCTCTCTGAAGGCAAAGGAAAATAATTTGTAACAAAACTAATTTTCTGAAATACTATTATTCCGATTAAATATTTTCATGGTCGGTTCATAGCACAATCTCTGTAACACCCTGAAATTAAGTGCTCATAGCCCTGAAAGTACTCAAGTAGTGTTGATAGTAACTTGCAGAAACATTCGCATTTGAGCATTCTGTGTTGTTTGCTCTTAGTTTTTTTTTTTTCTACTCCCATCTTATCTTTTGTAGGTTTTGTTGCTTCTTCATGGAACTTCAAGATATTTTATTAAAATACATGACTTGTCACTTAGTCACTGGTCCTAGTTTAATATGATTGTGTAGTACCGGTTTTGACTTTGTCCTTGTCATATCTTTCGTAATCGTCATATACCTCCAAAAAATCGAAGGAGTGAATGAAATAGTAGTCTTTCAATATTGAACAAAGACCCTAGGCCTCTTTTGATCACATCTCGCTATCTAGGTTTGGCCTTTTTCGTAATTTACGACCATTTATGTATAATGTATACCGATACTTTGTCCATTGTTGTAGACCTCTGAGGTGAGGTGGTGTAGAATGTTTGTAGGTTCCTGATGACGAATGGGTAGGTCTAGATATACTGGTTCGCAGATATAACAGATTGCTCGGTCGCGGCAGCCCTGATTTCCCACAAGATTACCGCAATGAGGGTAAGAAGTCAACCGCACTTCTTGCGATGTTTCTACCTCAGTTATTATGTTTCTAATTTTGTTTCTCGCTCCATCAATCTTGCAATGTATGGTCCTGAATATTTTATTCTTTATTTTGTTTTATGCGATACATTGACTTGTGTTTCTGTAGAATCAAGTATAGTCAAAGTCAAAAACAGTTTTATTTCATAGAGCATTCAGGATGTTACTTAAAATAAGTAGAGTAGTGAATTACATTAGTTCTTTTAACTCTATGCCTATTCGCAAACGTACAGTCTTGTCCAGAGAAGAATATGCAAAAAACTCCCAAGGTTTCCTGCTTATTCTCTCGAACGATTGGAGTCGCTCAATGTTTTTGAAAGAAGTAAATGACAAATATAATAAAATAAAGATTTTCATTATTTCTCATGTATTATCCATTGTAGTGTAGGTGTTATGTCCATAGACGTCACAGAAGGAGGGAGTTCAAGTGAAACGATTAAATTCAGTTCACGAAAGTCCGGGTATATTGTTACTTAAAACATACAAGATTGTTACAATTTTGGTTGTCGGAAAATATATGTATGTAATCGCTAACGCGTGTGCGCGCGACAGGCGAAGGCAGGACGACTGAATCCGCGAGCCGAGCCGCTTGCGCACGTTCCTGACTATACTTATACATATATATGTGCTAGATAGGTCGCTACAGTAGCATTCTCAAGTGGGAATAAAAAATTATACTTACTAGCATTAATAGCCGTGTACTATTAAAAGGGTAACCTGTCATGGTGCACAGTAAGACCTTCTGTTAGGTACTTTCAAATTCTGCCACCAGTTTGTGAAACTGTTATCTTATTAATATCTGGGTCCTGAAAATATATTTCTCGATTCATTAAATTGTGTGAGCTAAAACGTGTCTAAAGGTGAACATTAATAATTGAAAACTAATGCATGACTTAAGCATGTGAAAGCCAAGGAGACACTTATTATTTATACAAGTAACATTCAAGTTAACAATCATGTAACCTTCGGAATATGTGCTATTATCAATAGTACTAATGACCAACTACATATTATTTCTGTCTACTCTGATATACAATGTGAGTAAACGTGTTTTACGTACCACAGCTAAACCTCTAGTCCTAAAGTAGTCATTAGGGACTCGTCTGTTAATTTATGTACATTTTTATGTTTGCGTTTAACTATCTACTCTTTGAGCAGACTTTTATTTCTAGGAAAAATTTATGACGTGCCTCGCTGAAGGGGTAGAGTTCCAACAATTCTCCTTTGACTACAATGTCTGCTTCGTACAATCAAAATGACGAACTGAATTTCACGAGAAACACTAAACTATACAACAGAATCAACTGACTGCGTCACTTGTAGTAAACATTGTTAGGACTATTTCATATTATTGTTAGAATAAATATTTTTAGGGTAAATTTATTATATTTTCTTCAATTCTCTATTGTAAAATACAAAATTTAGATTGCTTTAAAAAGATAAATTCAAGCTTTAAGCGCTTTTGAGCGTACTAGGTCAAAAATCTAGAACCAGTGGTTAGTGGTTCTAGAACCAGCTATGTTCTGCCTACGGGATTATAGTAAGCGTATGTATGTAGGTCAGAAATGTAGTATATACTAGACTAATAAACAATAAAAATTCCCAGTAACATGATTTTGTGTAAACATAACCACGATGACCCATTTTGACTCCTAATCATAATATTTATTAAACGTTTTATAACCGCTGTAAAACCAACGAATAGTTTTGGGACTCTGTAAATAACTTCAACAAGTATTTTTCAATTAACTGATACATTTTCTCACCCATGTCCCGTCCTGATGCTGAACTGTGAAATGCATCGGGAGAGTTCCTGTTAAATGCAAATGGCTTGTCTGGTGCTCACACCAAATGCAAGAAACAATTGAATTATCGATCGGGGTATCGGAGAAGGGGCAGCCCACGATAATAAAGGGTGAAATAAAAAAATAAAAAATATATATCTAATTTTACGAGTAAAGCAGTAAGAGCATTACGTGTGCAGTGAGGTTTAACCGTCTATGTGGTTAAACCTCACTGCACACGTAATGCATTAAGGTTTAACCGTCTATGTGGGTAACGAGGGATCGATGGGTAAAAAGACCTAATAACAATCTTTTGAACAAGGCTAATATAATAGTATGATCAATATAAAGCTGTGACGACTAAAATTTTAAGCTTGTTCGTAGTTGTTCACCAAGTGATACATAAGTTTTTCGCTAGGCACTACTATGTTACTTCTTTATTAGTCGCCTTCGGCCTGCCGCCAGTAAATATATTCCCCTATTATATGCTTGCGTTTTAATAGATTCTTATACTCGTATAATTACCATTTTAGAGTAAATGTTCTGTGAACACGACTTTACTTAGTGGAGTTCACTTGCAGGATGCCAGTACATTCGGGCCCTCAGCGCGTCTCTCGTTAAAGTTTTACTACCCTACGCTGCAGTGTTACCATAATTTGTCACTGTTAACATTACGCGATTAATATACTAACATTGTAAGCTAGTATCAAGCAGTATCAAGCAGCGCTCCTCAATGTATCCTTTCTCCTGTTCCCTGTTTATGTCTTTCTTTCCAACATGACTTGATGATACCTACAAAATTTTATTTACCGATCTTTTACCTTTTAAAATAACTACCAGGACACGAATGTCCTTGGCCCGCCTGGAAGATACTAACTAAATAGGTTGCGCCCTCAGGTTGGCAGATGTAAACTAAATCTGTCTAGGTAGTTCTACATTGATTCTAAAACTAAATTCGGTGCGTGCGGTGCATCTCTACAAAGTACGGACCACTAAACTCAATAAAGGTTGCCAAGCATCGGTCCACAAAAAATGATGTTTTGCAGATGAAAAGCTTATCTTTTATTCAGCCAAATACCAACAAACCGTGCGATTTTTCATAATAAATATAATACATGATTACGTTAGATTTTTTTTATTAGATGATCTGTTAAATCTTTACCTTAATGTTGACCAAGGTCATAGGTAAGGTCGACGATGGAGCGAACTTACCCAGAAAATGCTATTAAGTACTCCCACGCACCGTCGGAAAAGCAAACTGTTTATGTTTGGTATCGGACTTTGGTAGAGGGTGGACGTTACCTCAAATTTAAAACAAATTGACGCGTTGTTGCGTAGGATGGATTATAGGAGACTGGTCTCATTTGTGTACGAGTTTTAAGTGTATTAAACAGTCATATATGTATAATTGTTAATTAATTATACTTATGACGTCTGCGGTCCTGCCCCTTTCGACCGGTGTTTAATCATCATAATCCTTGTACAGTTGAACAAAAAGCAGTACAGTCACTGACATATTAATAAAATAATTTTAGGGTTTTGTAAGCGCATATTTTCTGTAAGTAGAAGTAATACATAGTTTCTTCCAGTTTCCTCTGCATATATTGGTTGTGTCATTGTTCACTCTCTTCTTCTAGTTAAATTCTCTTAGGACCTTGGATGTCCTCATGCTCGACGCGCAATTTTTAACCAGTTAATATTTGTTCAGCTTTTGTATCCTGTCTCTTCAGTCGGCAGAATTTTTATAGTTTTGTTTCTTATATGCTATGCCATGGTCCGTTGGTGATCTGCAAGTTTATATCCGTGCATGAACCTAAAGTTTAAAATCAATAATCGTACGCTTTCAATAGTACCTAAGAAGTACTGTTAAAAAATGACAAGCTGAAAAACAGCGCTGCATGGAGCCACGGTTCCACTGTAGCACAAGCTGAGTTTGTTCCCTTTGTCACAGTGAATTATTAAAACTAAGTATACGATTATTTGTATTTTGTGACATTAAACGATTTATTATTTAGGTATTTATAAATAAAAATCTGATATTTTAATGGCCTTTAAATACTTTTAATGACCTCGATCCGAACTTCGTATTTTGTTTTTCAAAGCAGAGCCCCAAGATATATTGCATTCTCTACTTTTAATATTGTTTGTCTACTTGAATAACTAGTTTACTGCAGTCGGTGCTCAGTGTAAGACGATATATCTTCATCTGTTAATCCTGGGGAATGCTCACGCAATAAAAATTCCCGAGCGACACGACCCTACGCTAAATTACTTTTATTAACGTCAAGACGATTTAATTTTGTGCCTCTGTGTCATTCTACCGATGTGACATTTTTGACACTCTCACGGCGGGTTGAGAGCACATTACAGAGTATAATATATTCTTTAATTCGGAGCATCGGACATTTAAAAAAAAATATAACTGACACTGTCATATGATAGCGCAAGCAGAGTTGTACATATGATGATTCGAAGTATCGATCGTAGATTTATAGAGAAGATTCAAGTGCCTTTTAATATTCATATAATTTTACAATAAATTAATTGTACACATATAAAAGAACAACCGCTACGGAACATGATACAAAATTATTTTTGTATTTAGTACATTATTTCAATATAATGTGAATAAGTTAGCGAAATATGTGTTTAGTAAATATATGAATGTAAGCATTATACAACCGATTTGTTCTGTAATGCTAATGTGAAAAACAAAAAAATGAAGTTTATGTATCTAAAGTATTTAAAAATTCACAGATTTCGTGCCTCACACGAGTATCGAGCACATAGGAAATGAATCTACGGAATTTGAAAAAATGTCGTTCTGACTTTTAACCCGATCGTCTTTGTTTTAGGCTCAAATTGTAGCTGACTAAATTTTCAAGAGGAATTTTACACAAATTTTTGATATCATTCTTCATTTCCAAAATATCCAGCGTCAAAATCAAAAATTCGGAAAAAAATGTTTTTTTTTTTTCATTTTTTTGGCCATAACAAACCTCCAAATTCGTTATTTCAATTTTTTTACAATATAAGTAGGTAAGTAGGTTCCAATTTACCTCAATGAAGTTACAAAGAAAATCCGTAGTTTTATCACAAACAAATTCGGTAATTCTCAGTAAATGAATCTATTGGAGATAACCTATTCGTGTATTACGACTATATTCTATCTAGTACCTCCAACAAGACATCATACTACCCTCCTTTCACTGTAGTGTAAAAGAGAGTAGATAACGAGCGAAGTGGGAGGTCGCTCAGCGGATAATACGCGATTAGTGGCCATTGATGCAGCGACATGGCCGCTATTCTTCAAAAATAACTCACTGTAGGGTCACCGACCAGTTTTTGAGACGGAAAAAGAAAAGACTGACAGACAAATAACTAGCTGATTTACCTGTAGAAGTATTAGGAAAAGTTAGTTAATTTAAAACTAAAAAAATAGACTGTAAGACATAACAATGCATGTAAGGCATAAGAACGTCAAAAGGTAGGCAGCAAAGTCACTGAACCTACCTAGACCAAACGTATATGTGATTGAGGGACTTTAAATAAGATGGCGAAAATTAAGGATATGAAACTAAATACAGGGTGGAATGTTGTAATGCCACCTGAAGGGTTTCTTTATAAGGAAACATTCCTTTATTTTTGAAAAGAAAGAAAACTGCATTCAAGGATTTTCGAAAATTTGCTTGCCACACCCGGGAATCGAACCAACTAAAATCTATAAGAATACCCTGTACTTTTATTGCATCGATCGTTAGGATCAATTGTTTGGTAAATTAAATGAAATCAAAAAGTACAGGGTGTAATTCTTACAAATTTTAGTCGGTTCGATTCCCGGGTGTGGCAAGCGAATTTCCGAAAATCCTTGAATGCAGTTTTCTTTCTTTTCAAAAATAAAGGAATGTTTTCTTTGAGAACAATTTTCTATCTACAGTATTAAGAGTACTTTTCCTTCAGGTGGCATTAAAAATTCCACTCTGTATATTTTCTCAAGGAACATGTGAGTGAAAGGTTGAACGAAAAAATAAAAAACACCTCGTCGTCTAACTTGAGCAATCAGCTAATTGCCCTACTATGAGAAATCGAAACTTATTCAGTTTTATGGGGAGAAAAAGAATCGCTAACAAATTTAAAGGCACCCCATATACGTAATAGTTACTCAAAGAGCCTTTACCGCAACCTTGTGGAGGAATTTCTTTTACACAATTTACATTACACCACAGAATCGAAGGGCTCAGAGGTAATAAACAACATTTTCATTTCTATAAACTGATTAGATACGTTACCTGAATAAAATATTTTGTAGATAGGTTGTGAAAGGTTCTCTACCTCTGATATCCCAAGGGTTGCTTCGTTGGCCTTTCTTTGTCCTTTTACATAAATATAAGGAGAGTTTCGAAGTTATTGGCCAAATATCAAACCTTGATTCATCAGGATTATTGCATGTTGTTGACATATCCCTCAGCTCGCATAGCTTTATTAAATTTTGTCATAGAAGTTGAGGATGTGTTGGCTGGAAAATTAAATTTTGTATCTTTTATATAATATTAATTTTAAGTTTTTTATAGATAATTTGTTTTCAATAGTAGTTGTATTTAAATAAAAGCGATTTTCGGCGTAAGATTTAATAAAAAATAAATACGTGAATTATGTTCGCTATCAAAAGATTCTAGTTTCGTTGATATTTGAATATTACCTCATTATTTTTGCCTTTTTTATGTAAAAAGGTTGCAATTATGTGTAAAACGATACTTAGTAGACTAATTCAGTAGTAAGGCAGATATCTATTAATCAAGTATTTTAAACTATAAAGAAAGATTTACATAAAGTTTTAGACGATTGGAAAACTTTCTATTTGCTTTTAAACTAAGATAAAGAAGTTTAATAAGAGTTTCATTTGCAATTAAAAATGATTTAACCATTGCTGTAGCGTAAAGGCTTAATAACTTGCTTTTTATGCTACTTATATTTATATTTTCTATCAATAAAAAAACAGCTTTAGCAAAAAGATTTCACTTACAAATCTTTGAACCTCCCTAGTTTTCAATTTTACTTATGTAACACAATAACATAATTATGGTCAAATGACACAATTTGGTTTGAGTTTCAGAACATATGTAAAGCAAAGCAAAGGTCAGAAGTATAATATCCCAGATTCGTGGAATCTATAGTCAGTCTTCATCCTGATTAATATGTTATGATAGGACTCTCATTTGCAGAACCGACTGCAAATAATGTCAGTATATAAACCCGCTCTCTGTGGATATTAACTTATCACAGTGATGCAAATATCGGAATTCGGAATTATTCTTGAAATATTCGGATGGTTCGTTCGTGCATACCCGTAAAGTATGTACGAACGAACCTTAGATTACTCAACAAGTAGCTTAACTTTTAGGTAGTCCGAAAAAAAATCCGTTTAAATAAATAAATAATCTCTTTTGTGTTTCGAAGGGAGGCTCGGTAGGGACGTTTATGGGCTGTTAAAAAAAATGTTTTTGTTGTCACGGATGTTGAGGATAGCAGGAGCTGGTTAATTTAAAACATATGTCCATATATATTTAATAATTGTAAAAACACCCTTGAGCCTTGGCCGCCTGTTGAAAGCTTTGCCGAGGTTTCTTCTACCACTCCCTCCTTCATTTGAATAAAAAAAACGTACACACTTACTCATTTACCCATACATTTAGAAAACACAATCTGCACAAACTGTAGTAACCTAAACAGAAGATCAATAAAATATTTTATGTGTAGATACTGGAAATACACACCCAAATACATATGCTCATGCCTATAATCCTTTTTGGGGTAGGCAGAGCATAAGATAAAATACCGTTCGAAAGTCCGACTGAAATAATAAATAAAAATCTTTGTAGAACAAAAATTATATTGCCTTGATTGGTTTATTTAGTAGCTATACGTCTATGAAGAACGTACGCTCTTTCTCTGAAGGGGACATAAATTTGCACCGGGCCGATTAAGCGCTTCAAGACACCGCAATCAAATAAATTCACCCTTCTGCCATTCTCTTAAGAAATATTGATTCTGGGACTGTTTCCCTACTGCGGCAATTAACGGAAAAGCTTGACATACAAAAGTGTTATTTATTGAATACCACGCTTTCTTTATTAAATATCGTAAGTTATGAGTGTTGTATCCTTTTCGGTTATGTGATGGAAACCCAATTACTTCCGAAATCATGGATTTATATTAACTTACTATTATAATTACCCGTTTATTTATGTTACGATGAAACGCACTGACAAGATATTTAAAAACGATAATCTGTCAGTTAACTGACAGATTATCGTTGGTTAGTTTATTTATTCCGCTAAGATCGTTTTATTGTAACAACTATGTTTTTTTTTTTCTATTTAACGTTTTTTACTGGACTGAAAATGAAAAAAAATAATTAAAGATTTTTATTTATTATGCTATAGTTTTATTCTTAACCTCAATCTGTCACGACGCTGAAGCGAGCTAACCCAAAAAACTATTTAAAGTTCGAGTAAAAAATCATCTTCTGGATGAGCTAGCCACACCCTCGGCCACACTTCACCCTCGGGCTAGATTGTGGTCAAGAGCGAACCCATTCTCTATAAAAACATTTTATACCATTCCCCCTCTAAAAAATTCTTTTGCTCCCGCAAAACACGTAAAAAAAGAGCACTTTTTTTGTCAATTTTGGTGTTTGAATTTCGAACACTCCAATGTATAGACATATGACCTCCATCGCAAAGAATATTCGAAATTCAAACTCCTTGCGCAGATGTCTATTTCTGCTTAAATATTTCTTTTTCTCGAGGTCATGGTATAAAACATAATGTGCAAATCTTGAATAAAACGAATTTTCATCGAGGGCTATGAATCACTCGCGTCATTCAGGATTCAAACACTTGAATCACTCGCTTGGACTCGTGATTCAATAATTTAGAATCCTTCATTTGCTCGTGATCCAACTTTTGCCCTCTCTTAAAATCCGTCTTTTATTCCCGAGTTGCACAATATACTATTATTAAATCGTGGGCGAAAAGCTAACACCACTCAAGATCCATCTTGTAACTCAGAATGTTTGTCAAATGTGGCGTCAAGTAATACCAAGATTAGTCAAGCTCACCACATACTTTATTATCTATGTACTACACCATAAAGAAGGACATTTAAGGTTTCAACACATTGCAACAATGTGACAGATAAGCTGAGCGAAATATTTATCTTTGAAAGTTCTATTCGAGTCGCGAATTCAAGATTTTTCCAAACAGAAGCTTAGCGTCCGTGGAACTGTTCCATAAATATTTAAAAATCCCCGGGTAAGGCGATTTGTGGTGACGTCATATCGACATCGACGTACGAAATATTAGTTTGAGAATTATAAAGGGTGTGACAAAAATAACAGATGCCATTTAGAAGATTAAGAAAAAGTAAAGATAAGGTGTGTTAAGTAGATAATAGTAAAAATACAGTAACAGTCTTGCTAAATAAAACTTACACACTTCGTAGTACAAGGTAATAAAGACTAAAAACAAAGGGAAATACTGTATTTTCGCATGTTATGCGCAGTATAGAATTTATTATTAGTAAGACCGTAAGAATATAGGATACGAGTAAATGGATTTAATGGATAAGCCCTCGCCTATTGATCTGAAAGTTGCGGCTTCGATTTCCGACCAACACAAAATCGTATTCTAGGAATGTAAAGAAGTGTTGTCTATAATATTATGTATCTATTTATATAAAAATACAAGTCTAACCTCTCCTTATCGATAACTATCTATGTTACTTTTTAACTGTCTAAGATAAATTGGTGGGCTGGCGAGTCACATAGGCTTCCATCGTTCCATGTTGGAAATTATTTGGCGTCAACTGTAAAATTTTTACATATAGAGTCCTTAATAAACTCCGAAACAAATTCATTTGTGTTATTTTCTCCTTCAAACAAATAGATTGGAATAAGCAGTGCGGAAAATCAATTTCAAATTGCTTTGATCCCTAAGTAAGGTACAACAGAAGGTACGACACGTGTAGCAAAATGCTACGCCGTAGCGCCTGTCTACGAAGATTGCTGGGTTTGATGTTGGGAAGATTAAAGACACAATATTTGTGTATAACGTAAAGGTACAATAATACGTGCTTGTGCGTTTCACAGCTTTTTAGATTACGTAAGAAAAGTTTTTATATTTACATTATTTAATATTTTTGTTAAACTTTATATTTTTACTTTCTAAAGGATCTGAATAGAATAATGTAATTAAACATAATAGAAGGTAATGTAATATTAAGTATAAATATTTTGCATATTTATTTTCACGTTTGTAGAAACTATTTTTCATCACAAATTGTTATTTAAGTATTTTGTAATAAGAGTGATATGTACATCTGTAATAATAGAATGTATCACTAAATTGTATTCCTTAGAAAGGTTCTATAAAATGTAAAATGCATGTGATGTAGACATTTTATATTAAATAAATATATAAAAAATATCTTTTTAAGTATTTCGTTTCTGACGGTCAAGAATGATACCACCCTATCTTATCTGGAAGGTCTGCTGTTAGATATTGCAAACAGAACAACTGACGTAAAGTTTAAAATGTATGACTGTAGCCTTGTTCAGTCTGGCAAGCTGTGATGTGTAAATTAATTAAATACCTAAAGCTGCACGAAAAAATAAACTCATTTACGTCATCTATTAACGTCATTAACGTCATAATTTTTTTCATATGTTTTAACTTTGCGTTGGAGCTTCTTGGTGTAGTCATGTGCTTTAGTATTAACTAGCTTTCCGCCAGGGACTTCGTTTCCGTGTGAATTTGGAAAAATTACGTAACCTGTGTGTTAAACCCGGGTGCCAGCTACCTCCATACCAAATTTTATCAAAATTGGTCAGACTTTTTGAGCGTGAAGAAGTAAAAAACATACACATCCATTCACAAACTTTCGTTATTATAATTTAAGGGTGAATTAATCATTATTACGTTTTATTTTGTACTTTGCGTTGGCGTGCAATACAATTATTAATCTATAAACATCGGGTATTCGTAGTTAAAGATCCGAATAAACACTGGCATCAGGTAAAAAATGGAAAAAAATTAGAACAAACTAATTTAACATCGTCGAAATATCAGAAAATAGGGTAAGAACTATAAGTAGGCAACTTTTTGAACTCGACTGTAGGTAGTTAAGAGTACCGCTAATGTTGCTCTAAAGTTGCACTGAATAACTTTAAGCACTCTCCAGCAGTTGTCGCTATCCGGTACAAGACTCAGCAACTTTTTAATTGGCCAGCCTTACAGATTGAAAAAAAAATGCCAAGAGCCCTTTCAACTTAATTAAATTCACTCTTCAGCTTGTGAGCGACCGAGATTTTTTTTCAATGTTTCCTTTTATTCTGAGTCGAAAACAGAACTCAATTAAGACATATAAAGTAAAGCTGCTTTGTTTATACAATCAAATCTGAATTCAATTTTTGAGGAGACGGCGGATGTTTTTAGTCACTCTCTAGATTCATGTTGATTTTTTTATTTTTGAAGTGAAAACTTCTTTAGCAGCGTTGTGCATTTGAAGTATGGGTAAAAAATGTTAAGCTCGCGTCAAGACACGTGACCTGATCGAAAATTCGTAAGACGGAGGGAGAGTAGACCGCAAGGAAGTAATATATGTTCAAGTTTTCACTTTTGCCGGCACTCCCGGAGTGCAACCCGTTGTTTTTTTATAGATCTAGCCCAGGGGTGCAGATGTGGATATTTTAACAAGGCATACTGTAATTTTGGAAAACACAAAAATAAATTCTGCGGGTGACTACAGAAAGCTGAAAAAATAATAATCTATAAACAATAAAAATAAACTAGCGACTATTATATTTACTCAGCGACAAAATTGAAAAAATTCCATTAGAAAATAATTCTGAATGATGGTCTGAAATTAGGGTTTCAGTTTTTGCTAAGCTGTTCTTTACACCCTGTATATGTAGATTACCTACTTATTGAAAAGCATCATAGCTATCAGGGGCAGGGTCACTAATAGGTATTAAATCAAAACTGTCGTCACTAAACTGTGGAAGGAAACGTAGAGTTACAATTTATCGCTTTGAAAAATTATTACACACATGACATAATTTTGTCTCGATCCGACCCCTTGTTCTAATGCATAGCGTCTTACATAGTCTTACACAGACCTCGATTTTACACAATTATCTCACGCGTGTATGGTAGCCCCGCTGGTGTACATTATTTTTAACCGACTTAAAAAAAAGAGTAGGTTCTTAGTTCGAGTACTTAATCCGCCAATTGTTGGCCGATTTTCTAAGTTCTTTTTTGTTCTCTTTCTTGAGGTGGTCTCATATAAATGCTATCGAAACTGATTTAACAAAAAAATAAAAATTATTTACAAAACAAAACGTCTTGGTTTATGGTTATCTGCTAATAGGCGTTGCTGGGATTGAAGTCGGTGATTCAGATGTTTTTTAACCCCGACAAAAAAGAGGGGTGTTTTAAGTTAGATGTGTGTATCTGTGTTTCTATATGTTTGTGTATTTGTGAGTCTGTCTGTGGCAGCACAGCTCCTAAACAAATGGATCGATTGCGATGCGTTTTTTTTTGTTTGAAAGCTAAAGTATTCGAGATGATTTCTAAGCTATATTTGATCAAAATTGAGTTATGAAAAAGTTGTAAGCAATTGAATGTCGAGGGTGATATATTTTTTAAATTTTCATAGTTATTAACGTGCGAGTGAATAGGCTTCTTCTGGGTGAACTCGCTACATCCTCGACCACATCTTTGCCGTAAGCTAGATTGTGGTCAAGAGCGAACCCATTTTTAATAAAAAATAAATAAAATAAAACAATTATCTTTATATTACACACTTGTAGAACTCGATACCTAATTCTTCTCATCGTTGTCCTTCGCCTGCCGACTACCTACTACGCAAAAAACAAACCGTGAATCTTAAATTTTGCTTTAATAGGCTTAGATTGAAGGCTTGTTTGAATTAAATCCTTTTGATATAGACGACCACGCCACGTAATGAACTTTGATGAGAATTAACCGGCGCAGATTACAAATCTGTGATTTTAATTTATCACGAGTAATACGTTTTTACCCGACTGACTGTCAGAGAAGGTTATGTGGTTTGCGGTATCTATGTTTATGTATCCAAATTTTCTTTGTACCCACGTAACTCTTATTAAATGATATATTCTTAAAATGAAGTGGATTCTAATAAAAATAGTACCAACCGCTGAGTTAATTTTTACAAGAGAAATAAAATAGGTAGCCTATTCACTTTGTTTTGGCTTAATATATGCCAGCGACATGCCTTTTTTTCTATTTCAAATAAGAATTAAATGTAAGTGATGTATTTTTTCAAAAACCAAATGTTTTTTTACAAAACCAGCCATTTTATGTTTGCACAAAAAACTGTTTAGGGGTCGGTAATATGATTTATAAACAAAACATTTTTGGACTGCAAAATGTAGCTTGTCACTTATCTAATGGAAATTAGGTTTATGGCGTCGTTGCTTGAAAAAAATTGGGTTGGTTTGTTGTGGTAATTGTGGAATACTAATTGCTCGTCGCGCGCTTATTTACGGCGCGTGCGATACAAATCCTGCACACACGGGTGTCCAAGAATCACGCGAGGGTTTAAAACATAAAACGATTTTATACTTCCTTTTATTCAATCACTATTATACAGTGGCGGGGTAAGACCATAATTTGATGTGGGCAAGATACATTTAGCGAGGCCCTCTGGTGGCGCAAGAAGCAATGTTACAAATAAATTAAAAAAACCGTTGAATTATACCTTTTTACTACTTTACTTTATAGTAAAGACAACTATTTCATGTTCTAATATTAAAACCAAACCATAAAGGAAATCCCCAAGTCTGGTCACTATGGGTTCTCCTCGTGATAGCATAGCAACACTTTGCCAAGAACATTGCTAGACTAAGTAAAAACAAACATTTGTCAGAGGGGCTTCCCCGTTCGTTTCCCGCGATAGCAAAGCAACGCCAACAAATGTTGCCAGCCTAAAGAAAACAAATTTCATATGTCTATTTTGTAACAAATACATTTTTACGTTGCGTAGTATTAGAGGCGCGTGGCCGTAGGCGGTGGCCCACGTCGCCTACGCCTAACGCCGCCTCTGCTATTATATAGCTCTTTGCGCCTGCAAGACTATAAGGGTGGCTCTCCAGCCGGCTCAAGGATTCTAAGCATCTATAGTACTTGCATAAAAGCTTAAGGGGGACATAATAACATTACATTCATGCTATGATAAGCAGCTTTGCTGTACTATTGATGTGATACTTTCAAAGGGATGACCACTTTATACGTATAATTTGAGTTAATTTGATTATCGGGTGCATCTTTTATGTACATAGCGATAGATAGGTAGCCATGTATAGCAGACCCTTCTTCTTTACGATATATGTGTTAATGCCACGCCGGTGTAATATTTGGCCTGCCTGATGGTATTCCTTAAGACACACACAGGTAAGCTAAATCACATGCTTTCTGCACTTTTCTTTTTCTTAAGAAAATCACTTGACGAAAACTTTAAGTTTAAAAGACACATTTATTACTTCTTACATGATTCGGAGAGTTACCACCAATATTCAAAAATATAGGTAATATGTTTGTTTTGCTTTCCCTAATAATTAATTAGTTCTGTGTACTTCAACGTACTGATAAAAAGGAACTGAACTACTTCAGATAAATATATAAATCATTAAATCGACTTACTCATTAACTTTCACTAACCTTATTGCACGTGTTAATAACGATGGCTAATCCGATTTAGCGGTCAAGTTATTAGATTGCCGTTTATTCTCCGGAAAGGTGTTCTTTTTAATTTTACTCACATTATTTAATTTTCGCAGAATATGAAGAGAATGCTTAAAGATTCTCGGCCAAGAAATTACTGTGAACTGTCTAAAAACTATTACCGTTATTAAAAATCTTTTGACGCAGCGTGTAATAACAGCTTGGGTCAAAGAAAATCTTACCGAGAATGCCACAGCGATCTCTGGAACTCCCCAGCGAAAACTTAATGAAAAACTCCGAGATAAATGCAGGCGAAAAAAACCATATCTCAAGTGTATTTCCACAAGAAGTTAGGTAAGTTTCCTTGAAAATGTTTCTCTTTATGACGTGCTATTCCTCTTGCTTGTTTATTTATTTTAAACAAGCTCTTAGAGCTCACCTCACGGGCATTTGCGGTGGCAAATTATGAAGACAATGCAAAGTAAACAAAGTAAAGTAAACAATGCAAAGTAAGAAAATGGTTCCATCTTATTTCATTTAACTTGGTAAGTTTTTTATTACATTTATAAAGTAGAAACCACCACAATAAATGTTAGGCCGCCTAGTTAGCCATCCACTTGGTAAGAAGGAGAGAAAACACACGATAAGAGCATCTTTGACAGAGTTATTAACCAGCAGATTGAAAACGTGAGATGTACCGAGTTCGATTATCAGTGCCGCCCAGTATCTATGACTTTTTATGAGTTGTGTTCATAAGTTGCAAACCCTACCAAGTGATGAAAACATCTTGAAAAAATCTGAGCAGATGCCCAGGAATAATGGGAAGAATAATAATAATGGAAAGATATTCTGTAAGTCTAAGAACAACATACGATGGACACATAATGTCACTATGGGTCACTGTCATCTGTCTATCGCAAGAGATTGATGCACTGACATCCAATGTTCCGAAGTATCGGTCGTGGACTGATATGTTATAATAGATACCCTACACGTTTAGGCAACCAATACGGTTGGTCACCAATAAGGCCGCTTATTGTACTTCTAAATTTCCTTGAAATTGGTTGAATTTTCTAGTATCTTGAACAAATAAAGCTTAACATTTTGTTGTTTTATTCATTTAATTTCTCCTTACTATTTGGCACAACTTTACTGTATATTGCTAAAGCTACATATATTAAGTTACATTTTATTCAATAAGATATAACTCATATAGTTCCCTCATCATGTTATCAATTAAACGCAATGTTGACAGAATTTTGGAACACATTTGAAGACCGCAGATCAGGTTACCACACGTGTGCAGTCTGTTCAGTTACAATAAGCAAAGTTGACCTATGAAAATGGATTACCCTGATGCACTAGCCCCTGTACATAATAAATTAATATTTATATAATGACAGCCGGCTTGGTCAAGTGATAGTGATGCTGCCTCTTGATCGACGGGTCCTGGGTTCGATTCCCGGTCGGGGCAGACATTTGTGTAAAAAGCAGATGTTTGTTCTCAGGTCATGGGTGTTTGTGTCTGTATTATGTATGTTGGCTAAGTACGAGAGCTTGATTCGAGAATAACAATAACAGTCACTTATTCTATCATTCAAAATAAATACATATGTTTAAGTTGTCTAGTTAATTCTACGTAGGAAGCGCTTTATATTTACAGGGATTAAATCAATTAGTGATGTTTTTCTCAGACGTTCTCGATAGTTAGACGTAATAGGCTTTAGGAACTTAAAGTAAGGTATACTGTACTGTATTTATTTTGAATTATTTTGTTATTGGCAAGTGATAGAATTTTCTCAGTGATCAGTAATTTACCGACCAACTTTTGAAAATGAATTATTTAGATCGCCTAATTCAGAGAACGTGCTGGAATTTGTTGAGCTTTTTTTTATACTTTTTTTTACACTACAACTTGATACTAGTTTATTTTTATTTTTGGAGAGAACATAAATAAGTCAAAGGTCCAAAGACCCACATAAACACAATACATATAGACTCAAGAAGTTTAATTACAAGATGAAAAGATATTACTTAATTAATTACTATGGACTTTATTTATGTATTTACCTAACAGCTTTTTATCCCTTACAAAAAGATGGGTGGTATAAATTTGACTTGTGTATCTATGAGTCTGTTTATATGTATGTCTGTGTATCTGAGTATCTGTGGCATCGTAGCTCCTAAAAAAATGGACCAATTTCGATTCGACTTTTTTTGTTTGAAAGCTGACGTAATCATGATGGTTCTAAACTATATTTGATCGAAATTGGTTCAGCCGTTTAAGATTTACAAGTCTTTTTTATTACAAAACATTAAAACACCACTTAGGCAATGTCTAAAACTGACTTAAGTCATTTGAGATAAGCCGGTTTTAAACAGTAAGTTTTAGTTTTATTTTTTGTGATAGGGCTCTAAAATAAAGCCTTATACCTACAAAACTTTTAATTTTAGAGTTATTAAATTACGAAAATCCAATATTTTAGCACGAATATGACGAGACAAATCCTTTTAAATTTAAGACCTACTTTGAACGCAAAGTTTTAAGATTAAATGGAAATATTATAATAACAAAAGATTTATGCGGTAACTGGATATTCGGTTTTAATTATATGACGGCTTGGAAGCTGTATCGGGGCTTAGCGGAGAAGGGACCTAAGCCCAATATCCGGCGGAGGCCTCAGGCTGTTTTCATTCGGACACCTTTGTACGCGATCCGATAAAGGGATAGAGCCCCCTCACTCGGTACGTTTTCATCGAAACTGACAGATTACTTCTCATTTTACTACTGGACCCCGATTCTGTAACTTAAGTAAGTTGTGTGTCGATGGAATGGTCGCCATTTTATCCGTTCACGTGGCGAAATTGAGAATGATCCAAACATACATCTAATGACGACTGTTTTGACTAGAGGCGCCACCGCTAACTGAATTTTCATTTACTAGGTAGTTTGCAACTTTACGTTCGGTTGGCGGTGACGCTGCTGGTCAGAGGTGGTTGTCAGTAAATATATGAAAATTCAATAGTTCTCAATTTCGCCACCTGAACAGATAAAATGACTTCCATTTCATCGACACACAACTTAAGTTACAGAATCGGGGCCCTGATTGCTTACGACGGTTTTAGTATTTTAGTATTCTTTTTCCACAACAATAAAACCAACCCCGTATTGTGTCATGTTATTGTGTTTCAAATGATCTGTTACAAAATCTATAAAATCCGAGTACCCTATTACAATACTTAAATACTGGCTCAACCACTGTCACAATAGGGTGATTATGCGATGGAAAAGTACAGTGCACCGCTCGAGCGGTTGCATAAAATGTATTCCTCAGGCTACCAACAAAGACAACCCTTTTATTCTTTTCTGTCGTCAGAGGCGGCGGTATAATTCTCGTCTTTTAACAAATGGAAGACATTATCGCTGTGCCTGGCTTTTGTGTAAATTCATGTAGAATAAAAGTTAGTAAAAAGTTAAAGCGCTTACGTTGTGCTCGCATTTCAAACGTAACGACTATTTTAAAAACGGACAAAAACTTCACGCTTGTATGGTGGCGCGATATGTGGGTAGCGGGCGAACTTTTCGAATGATAAAAAGCACTCGTTTTCGACGTTATCATACATAATATAAAACGCTGTTTCCCACATTTAAAAGTAAGTATAAAATTAAATCTATATCACGACAAGGCGCAAATATAAACAGTCTCTGTTTCTATTCTGGGGCAAACACATCGCTGAGACGTATTTTTTTCAATGTTGTGAAAAACACGTCAATAAAGAAAAAAAATACTTCTGTAAAGTATTTTTTCATCAGTTGTTTGTAGGGCTTTCAACTTTTGAATAATCTGTATAAATACTTTTCTCTCTTTCTCTGTGTCGTCACCCCTATATCAAACTGGCGTAACTGCTTTTTTGCTTTGTAACCATATTGTGTTTTACTACAAGTAAGTTGATTTGCAGTAGCAATAGAGATGTTGATTATTTGTTTTTATTGTTTATCTTAAAAAGGAACTGAATCCAAAACCCAAAACCGAAATAATTTTTGAAAACTATTGAGAAATAAAAAAGTTACAAGATATTAAATTTTAATAGAGTTTGTCAAACAACGAAAAAGAGATGAACTTACTGGCACGTGACGTCACCGCCATTTGTTTGCGGAGGTAAAAACGAGTTAGCTAGCTCTCCCCACAACTAGCTAGTCCTTACCAAAGGTGGGCATACATCCGGATACATCCGGAAAATACATACGGATTTTAAACATCCGTTAATCATTAATTAACGAAGTTAACAATCTGCTTAACGGATAACTTTTAAGTTAACTTCAAACAATGTTAACGCTCTTGTTAACTTCCGTTAAATTGAACTTCCGTTAACTTAGTCCGTTACATTAGTCATTTGTTAAATTAAAATAATCTAGTGGAAGCCAAAGATCCCTGAAAAACAAAGCTCAGAATTTGATTAGAACTTGGCTAGACACAGAGTCTAAAGAATCTTTTACAGATGCGGCTTTTCTAGGTGAACCAGTTTTATTAAATCTGTTAATTAAATATAACACTGCTATCCCATCCAGTGCTGCAGTAGAACGTCTTTTTTCTATAGGCAAATATTATATTCTACTATATAAAAATAAGACGGGTTTTCCTTCCTGACGCTATAACTCCAGAACGCACGAACCGATTTCCACGGTTTTGCATTCGTTGGAAAGGTCTCGGGCTCCGTGAGGTTTATAGGATACTTTTTATTTTTAAAAAAATTAGGACGCGGGCGGAGCCGCGGGCGGAAAGCTAGTTATACATTATAAAAATGAATTGCTGTACGTTAGTCTCGCTAAAACTCGAGAACGACAGAACCGATTTGGCTAATTTTAGTCTTAAAATATACGTGGAAGTCCAGGGAAGGTTTAAAAGGTGAGAAAATATGGAAAAAGGCGTTACGAAGTTCGCTGGGTCAGCTAGTATTATATATTTTACGGGCTAAACGATCATCGTTGTCGGATGACAATTTTAATATGCTAATTTTTATGAAGGGCAACATGCACCTAATGCAAGATTAAGATTTATAATAATTAAAAGATTAAAATAATTAAAAGATTTAAAATAAATAAATTTGTTTAATTCTTCTTCCTTTCTACTTGTTTTTTTATTGTTTACTTACCTATGTTTGATAGGTTAACTTTAACTAGCGTCAAATTTTCGAAAATTTAACGCTTTAACGATTATCGAAGTTAACTTTTTAATTAACGTTTAACGTTTAACTAAGTTAACTTTTGGATTAACTGTGCCCACCTTTGGTCCTTACGTTAATATAAATGCTAATAACTTGTTCATTTATAAACCAATTTTAATGCTGTTTTCAGATGTTAATATATTTCTAGCATTATTTTTGGTTTCACATACAATAATTCATAAAATCAAACACTGTCAACGTTCTTATTACGAAAGTTTGGCGGATACATGAGCTTAGGGGTGATGATGTGATCAAACAGGCAAACTCTGTTTCTCTATTGAATATTTTTAAGTTAGAGAAATTAAGGATTTAAATCAACAAATTAAATTAAACAGCTTTTCCTGCGGAAATTATAGGATCATTATGAAGAAAAATATCGTATTTTCTTCATACGACGTTTTCTATCAACTTTAGCAAGAATATCTAAAAAAAAAGAGGATTTCAGGTTCTTTGGGGAGGACATTAACCTCCTAAACTTAAGTTTCATCATCGTCACCAGCCCTTATACGTCCTAAAGTTCCGCTTACTAATTTAAAAATCACCATTTTGCAAAAGGCTGATGTACAGAGATAGTTTTACCCAGTGCTGCGTTTGGCGCGAGGTAAGAAGTCAGTCAAGTGGTGGGGCCTGCTTTATCAGCGCTCGGCGGCGTTCGATCACGCCTCTCCGGCAGTCGACAGCCCTCTCAATCGGTCGCTTCGAACCTGACACACCAAGCCATTGGTTCTTATAATCAGTTTTAACGCTCATCGGTCACAGTGCATTATGAAACCAGTCGTAAACTTGAGGGGCCGGATAGGGCTGGAAAGGACGACATTTTATTTATTATCTTAATCCCTACTAATATTATAAATGCGAAAGTAACTCTGTTACGCTTCACGCCTAAACTGCTGAACCGATTTTGATGAAATTTGGTACAGAGATAGATTAGACCTTGGGAAAGAACATAGAATACATTTTATCTCACAGCTGAGCATGATACAACCTTTAGTCCACGCGGGCGGAGCCGCGGGCGGAAAGCTATTTTTGTAATAAAAGTCTTATACAGGGTGTAAGAAGAAGCACAACAAACACTAAAACCGTGTTTACACAACAAGATCGGTTTCGGGTAATACCTCTACCTTCTTATTCCCGGAAAGGTGTGGCCGCTGCCTTATGTACAATATTCTGTGATAAACATTGCTATTTTTTGTGTTTTACGCTGTTATTATTACTTTGTAAATGTAGTAAATTTTATACTTATATGATGACGACGATGATGAATTGTATAAAAAGCAGAAAAAAGCAGGAATAACTTTTTAAAATTTAAAAAAAAATCTAACGCAAATTCCCTTTCGGTGGCCCGTGCCTTTGGTGGGGGACGTGAATGGGCTGATGACAAATTCCACCGAAAGACATTCAAATTGATGGTCTGAATTCAGGTTTCTGCCAATGTGTCCCTTTCAGCCTGTATGCTGAGCTTATAAGTATGATAACAGCCATCGGCAGTAGTTACGTAGAATAAAGTTCAATTACACAAACCGTAAAAGTTGAGAACAAAGGCAACGCTCGCAAGTTGTGACGGCCGCGAATATACAGCCCTTATTTATCACCTCCCCCGAGATTACCACACACCATAAACATGGGTACAGATTACCTTAATACTCAAATGTAAAGCGCATTTTTGCGTTTTTAAATGCCTTTGAAAGATATGGTGACGTTCGTCTGTGGCATCGTAGGCTAGCTCCTAAACGAATGGACTGATTTCGAAGTAGTTTTATTTTTGAAAGCTGACGTGATGGAGATGGTTCTTCGCTGTATTTGATCAAAATTGGTTCATTATAAGCTATGAATGACGGGGGTGAAAAATTTTTTTGAAATGTTTGTGTTATATATTTTTAGGGTTTCGGTTCGTAAATCTCTTCCTCATAATATACCATAAGCGGTACTGGGTCCGAACTGAGTAAAATATGTTTTAGCTTTCTGCCCGGGCCTTCGTTCCCATGGGAATTCGGACAAATTACGTAGCTACGTCACTCGCTGATAAGAGAGTTTTCTATCGGCGAATTTATTTATTTATCGGTCTGGTAGTTTTTGAGTTTATTCGTTACAAACATACAAAAATATAAATCTTTCATATTAGTTTAATTTTAATGCTTGTCAATCATGAAATGAAGATGAGTAGAAGTCTTCTATAAAATGTCAGCTTTCCACGTCCAAGGGTTTGGTCTGGGCACTTGAGTAGTCAGTCAGTGAGTCAAGATTTTTTATTTATACGTGGGCCAAACTGAAAGTTTTGCGTAACTCATAAATAAAACAATTTATTTGTATAATATTATATTTACTGCCAGTCAAAGTATTCTCCGTTACATTTTAAACACTTTTTCATCCGTTCAAACCATTTTTGGAAACACGAGGACCATTGGTCTGAGGGTATGTTTTCTACGTGCTGGTTGAAAGCAATCACTGCCTCTTCTGGCCCCGAAAATGTCGAACCTCTCATTAAATCTTTGATTTTCGGGAAAATGAAGAAAACGCATGGTGCTAGGTCTGGACTGTGTGCGGGATGGGTCACGAGCTCTATGTTTTCAGAAGCCAAAAATGTCTTTGTTTTGTTCGCGGTGTGCGCCAAAGCATTGTCATGGTGGAACAAGATGCGACTGCTAGGTCATTTTTCCCTTACTTTTTCTAGGACATTGGGCAAACAAATAGTAGTGTACCACTCGGCATTAATGGTCTTTTATTGCTCAAGTGGGATCGTGCAGACAGGACCCGTCTTGCAGAAAAAAAAACGCAATGATTTGTTTGCCCACGCTTCTCGCCTGCCTCAATTTTGTTGGTTTGCTGTCACCTTCAAACATCCACACAGAAGACTGTTGCTTTTTTTCTGGAATATAACAATATATCCATGTTTCATTTCCTGTCACAATATCATACACAGCATTAGAATGTCCGTGATTGTACTTTAATAGCATTTCTTTACATCAATCTACTCGATACCGTTTTTGTTCTGGAGTGAGTTCCTGAGGAATCCACCGACAACAAAGTTTCGTAACTTTTAAATGTTCATGTAAAATTTTCTGAATTTGGCTCATACCAATCCCCAAATGTCCTCAAATCTCCTCATAAGTGATACGCCAATTTTCTTCAATAAGTCTTCTGACAGTAGCCACATTTTCCTCCGTGATCGCAGTTGAGGGTCGACCTTCACGAATTTCATCATGGAAAGAAACACGGCCGCGATGAAATTCGGCATACCAACGCCTTACAGTGCTCAAATGTGGTGCTTCTCTCCCAAAAGCATTTTGAAGACGAGCATTGCAATCTTGCAGAGAAAGCGAACTTTTAAAATCGTAAAAAATCATCGCCCTGAAATCTTTTCGTGTTAGTTCCATTTTTGCTACAGACAACGAACTTCAACTTGAGATAAAAAACAATTGACAAGCGACTTCCCGCCAAAATTTATTTTCATCAACTAATGAGATTTCATGTTTTAAAAAATATAACATTCTAATTCAAACATTAAACATTATCCTCAGATAAAAGTTATTCTTTTTTTTATTTTATTATTAGATGGGTTATACCATAAGGTCAAAGATGAGATCGACGATGGAGCGAGTTAACCCAGAAAATGCCTATAAAGGCACTGGTACTCCCAGTTATTCGTCGAATATCGTATAATACCATCAAATTGAAAGATATCTGTCCCTGATGTCAGTGTTGTGTTTTGGATAACATTTATTTTTGCTAGTTATTAATTTATCAGTCTGATAACTTTTATTTGATGATTGAAAAATCGGCCCTAAGTTAATTATCTACATCATATTAAAAAGAGGAAAGATTTGATTGTTCGTCTGTTTGTATTGACTAGGCTCTGAAACTACTGGACTGGTTTTGAAAATTCCCTCACCATTAGAATGTTTCATTATCCCTGAGTAACACAGGCTACATCATTTTCCGAGTTCCCACGGGAACCAAGTCTTGGGCAGAAAACTAGTGTATGTATAAATAGAGGCATAGAAATACAAACGTTAACAATGTAACGAAACATTGTAAGATCGTTCCGGACGTGTTGGAGTCTTGTTTATGGGCCCTAAAACGCATCTAAAGTTGCCACAAAACGGTTTGTCGATGCGAACCAACGCAACTTTGATGTGTGTTGAGATCCCTCCCATGTGGGTTCTCCTCTCCATACAATTGTATAGTTCTTGCATTTTATGAGCGCGCTTGGTAAGCCTTTAATTGAAAGTGCGTATTATAAGGCAGCAAAGCACTGGGCTTTTGGGCCTAAAGCATTACCTGTCGGTTAGGTACAAGATGGAATGACTCGTCTTTGTTTTTCATTTTTCATACTAATGTAACCAACAGTTTTTGTTTTTTTTTCATTCTATCGAAACCAAACTTAAACCCAACCCAATCAAATAATGTAACACGATTTTTTTAATTATGTCGTCATATTTTTCTTAATAAATATTATAAAACAGCAAATATACCACATTATTATGCAAATGTAATGAAATGAATGGCCGCCCTGATTGCAACATTGTAAAGTCTAGATAAGAATGAAATGGAGTACTTAAATAAATATTAATGTTTAACCAATATGTACTCGAACTTTGTAAGAGGTGCATGCAATATGTAAGAACGTAATTATTCTAATGTACAGAGCTACCCATCGCATCAGGTTACCCCATTTTCATTGCAAAACCGCCCAGCACAGATGCACGAGTGTGGTAACCTGACGTGTGGCCCACTGTACTTAGGATGTTTATTCTCACTTGAGGACTTATGGACTGAACAAATGGTATGAAAGGCAAACGCCAAAATAGGGAAACCTATATTTTGTTCCCCTCATACCATGTTTTAGAATAAAAATTTAAGTTTTGCCTGATAAAAATAGAGCAAACGACATGGAATTAATATAAAAGGCTGCATTGTCATCGTATATTCTATTTTGGCAAAGAATGACAGCAAACGATGACTATTTCATATATTTTTTAAGGACTAGAAACATTGTAACTACTTAGTACTCAGTTTTCTTTTTCCAGGGAACCTCTCCAACTTGAAATTTGGGAACTTAGCCAAAATAGACGTAGAATTTTTATCACGGCCTGATCGTTTACAATAGCGATATTGATAAGACATGATAGGTGAATAAAATTCAAATTATATAGCTTATTCAATTATGAATTATAATAATGAATTTATTAAATCTATACAGTATGATCAGTACAATAAAAATAATATCATAAAAAGCTACCGGTTTCTCAATAAAAAAATTTATCTGAAGATGCCATCAAGTGATACCTTGAAGAATTCATAGATACTTATCTAATAGATGTTACAAAATTAATAACTGCCGATTTAAATTATGCGATAAGTATCATTTGGGTTCGCAACAAAAGCATGACAGGGAAAATGGATTCGATCTGTGAATCCCAACAGTTTTCCTCTTTAATAAAATGACAAACATGTATGACTTTAAAATTTAATTTTACTTAAAATACTTTTCCTTATATTAAGTAATATTACAATTTATTAATAGCATGTACATAGATTCCTAATAGTTAAGTTACTTAAGTTTAAGATCATATAAATAATATTTCTATGTTTGACTATTGAATAAACTAAAAAAATTAGGGACAGTCCATCCTTTAAATACAAGTGAAGAAAAAAAAGCAGTTACTTTTTGTAATTTATCCCTTGGGTGCCTAACTGAATTAACATAAGACGCTAAAACTCTATAACAAAATAGATAATACAAAAAATTATTTAAAACGTTAAATCTTTGTGTCCGAATTTGGTAGACTGTAGACGCAAAAGAAATGGTACCAGTCTTATCAAATCGTGTTATTTCGTTATAAAGAGCACAGAAAGCACCTGACCTGCCTGTACCTTCATTAGAATGGACCACAATTGGACAATTAGGTAACTTGTAACCTTTTTCGGCTAACTGGGTGTTGATTTCTTTGTGATTTTGTTTTATAACTAAAATAAAGTCCAAAAAATCCTGAACACTGGCCGGCAAATCCGAATCAGGCCACGTGGTGAATGCAAAGTGCAACACTTGTAGTTTCGCATCGGTTCCATCAGTCACTTCAAGCGTTGTTTTGACATAATTCGGCTGAACTTCAATCTTTTTTGTTGTTATTTCGAATTTTTTGCACTTTATATATCCCTTCAAGTCGCTCCAGTACGCATCATAATGTTTTTTATTGTAAATTGTCTTTTCACACAGCATCACAATAATCCGCGAGTGATTCATCCATACTGCGCGCCAAAAATCATACACAGTATGACGCTGGGGAGCCTCCATGCACACAAATTCTTTGGCTTGGTCGTAGCCGTCAAGATAATTGGCATTAATATAATCACCATGCTTTTTTTCCTTAGGCAGGATCACTCTGGAGTGGTCAAAACACGTGAGGCTTCTATCTCTGTTCAAATGCTTGTTTTCGGAACTCAAAGCTGCTTTAAATGTCCCTTCTACTGGTTTTTGAAAAACTTCATCGTGTTCTTGCTTGATCATCCTTTCAAAGTCACTTGTTTCGTCAAGTTTTTTGAAATCTTCGTACTTGAGGTTGTAACAATTTTTTGAAAACATATTAATACACGTTTCAGTATTATTTCAGAGGTATTTACTGAAGGCTGGCTGAACAGACAGTGATGAGTTTTATTAATTTGAACTGGGCTTATAAGGAAAATAAAGCGCGTTACAATAACCATATAAGGTAATTGCACTTATGATTTTCATGCTGGTATCGTGTAAACCACAAGCGTTAATCATAATTACGTACATAGATTTATTTAATTATTAAATTTATTGACCCTAGAGCAAGTGCTCCCTAAGGGCCATAAATACAAAAAAAATATACATAGTGAGAATAAGCATAACATAAGATATAAGATACAAAAAAAAGGTACACAGTTTTAATGACATGACACTATTTACGTTTTAAAAACGATGCGTGTATTGTAGTTTCAAAATCATCCAAATGAGATTCTTTAGCAATACAACGTTCATTTCAATAAATTCGTTAGAAGGCGGAGCCCTTGTTATTCATTCGCTATAATTTGTTTATAATATAATTTTAATATCACGCCTAATTAAGATAACATAATAAGAAGGTGTGACAATTAAGCTATCTAGGGTCACGACATCTCTTCGTATTGGTAGAGAGAGATAAGCTATTTCACAAAATATATCTCAAACTAAAAATAATTGTTCGGGGAGTTGGAGAGCGATAAGAAATTTCATCTTTATAAAGGTCGTTGTGATGGTTACTATGCTGAATGCTTTTAGAGCGGCAAGTACTTTGTATAGGCAATGCTCATTATACGCGTTCCTGAAATTTTTAAAGTCAAATTTAACACAAACTGAAAAAAGTCAGAACACGTGCCAAACGTTTGAAGATTATTCTTTAATTTTTACTGCGAAAATGCATTATTAATATCCACTCCGTTTTTATTTTTGTTCGTCAAAACGACTTTCAAGGATTTTCGAAATTATCGATACAAGAATCTCTTCCTATTTAACCTTTCGTAGAACGCGTGTTTTTACCGAACTAAGTCGGTCGCATGGTGAGCGTTGCGCCGCCTTGTCATCGCGGAATTTCGAGAACTACTATCTGCTATCGTACGTTTAGGCGCACCGGGCGGCACGGCGCCGCCTGTGTTAAAAAATTATTTTTTTCTACTGTTTTTAGAATATTTTGTGGCACATTTATGGTATTAAAACGTTTAAAAAGGTTGAAAGAAAGAACTTGATTTTTTTCAAAGCTTTTCTTAAAAAAATTTTTAAGAAAAAAGAATGAAATTTAAAAAAGGCGGCGCTCCGCTCATTGTGCGACCTACGAAGGGTTAATTAAATTAACATGGCTTGGGTTGTTTAATATTTTATAGGTGTATTTATTTTATGATGTTACTTTGTTATCAGTGTAGTAAATCACAGTTTTCTGCGTATACACGTGTAAACTGATACTTAAATTCATTTTATTGAACAGTTCTTGGAAAAAATCCAGTAAACAGTACTAATTAGTCGGGGTATAAAAACGCTAGGAACAAAGATGGTCTCACTTTCAATCTGACAGTTGTCATATGCACTAGTTTGTGATCTTTATTTTTCGTGAATAAATCCGTGAATAACATTGGTAAAAAAATGTCTGATTACTACTTCAAATCACTTACCATCAGCGAATTTAAGAAAAAAATAAGTCAACCGAACTTCAGGCACCTCATCAGTCAGGAGTTTGAGGAGCTAAACGCTGTCAACATTCAAGGTACCTTTGACAAGTTTTTAAAAAAAGAAAACCAACAGAAGAACCGTTATCCCGGGATCCCATGCTGGGACCACTCTCGGGTAATTTTGCCCTCACACGGAAATCGAATTTATAAATCAATGAGGGACTCACGGAGTATCGTAGTCACACAAAAGGACAGCAAGTCAAAGTACATTCATGGAAATTACGTTGACGGGTTTGAAGAAGAAAAAAAATTTATATGCTGTCAAGGCCCTTTAGAAAACACCGCTGGTGACATGTGGAAGCTCATTTGGGAGCAGAATTCACGTATTATCGTGTCATTAACCAACACAGATGATAATGATGCCGTCTGTTATCAATATTGGGTCAATGAAGAAGGATTCAAAATCATTTTTGGACGTTATGTCATAAAGACTATCAATATTGAAGAAAAGACTGGCTTTCAAATAACTCAACTTGAACTGACAGATGTCACCTGCGGAGAATCACGGCTGATAACCCACTTTTGGTACATCAACTGGCCTGACTTTGGTACTCCTGCTGGCCTAGAAGATTTTATAAGTCTTCGGACACAAGTCAATGATGAATGGGAAGAATTGATGGAGATGAAAGCCGCGCGTGACAATAGCCAAAAGCCAGGGCCAATTGTTGTTCATTGTTCAGCGGGGATTGGTAGAACAGGAACATTCTGCGCTATCGATAACGCGCTAGAACAGTTAACAAAAGAAGGAACAATATCTGTTCAGAATACTGTTCTAAAAATGCGGAGGATGAGACACTCGCATTAAAGCAGTATATATTCATTTACAAAGTAATTGGACATGTGTTATGGACAGAAGGATTTTAGGAAGAGATACAATAATTAGTTAATTAATACAAGAGATGTTTATTAACTGCGCTGGACTATTAAGTGATTTAAAAAAATGGCATGAGTGAGAAAACTAAATATGAAAGTGTTACATGTTCCTGTGTACTTCAGAAATTCCCGATAAGAGCGACAGAAATAAATTGGGAAACACGGCTTCGGTTTTACCCGACCATTTATCGCAATTGCATTAATCCGTGGTTAAGGAATAATTGGTTCCTGATAAGAAACATAATAAATATCGGGTTCTCCGGTTTAATGATTCACTTTTACACGGGATCGGCACAAGTTTGTTTAAAAAAGGAATATTGAAGATGATATACGACAAGCTGATTGAAATGCTAAGTCACAGAAATCATTTGGGAGAGAACTTCTTCCACGAGGTATGTGAAGCAAACTCTATATTTCTTCTTCACAGAGCAGCAAGATCACTAGATTGCCCAATCCCAACCATTGTAAATGCACATAATTATAACGGTTATCAGTGCAGTCATATTATTGTGAAGAGCAAAGAATATTATGCAGAAGAGATGATGGAAATCATCTTGGAGCTTGGGGCTGATGTCAACGGCCATGAAAGATGCGGTGGTTTCACTCCACTGCACTGCTGTGTCCAGGAAAAAAATTACAAAATCGCCAAATGGTTGTGTGGCAGGCCAAACATCAATTTAGAAGCCGTAAACTTTGCAGGCCAGACTGCGTATCATTTGGCTTATGAAAAAAATGACCAACAAATGATGGAAATTTTAAAAATAAGTGGAGCCAAGTGTGAACTTGCGAGTGTAAAAGACAGTGACTCAAGTTGTGATGAAAGTGAATAGTGGAACTACTGAATGATCTCAAATATTCAAAAATTAGAGGCTATAACAGTTTGTATTTAGAATAAGTAAGTTAATTTAAGATCTCAATTTGTTTGTGGTGCATATCAGCTAGCTTTAATACTTTGATTTCTTTTTCCTTTTTAAAATTCATTTATCCACTTGATTATATTTGTACCTTCTTTCTCTTACAGATACTTTTTGTACATACAATATTGTTTATTTTGTGAACTTGTGAGTGTAAAAGACAGTGACTCAAGCTGTAATGAAAGTGGATAGTGGAACTAATGAATGATCTCAAATATTCAAAAATTAGAGGCTATAACAGTTTGTATTTAGAATAAGTAAGTTAATTTAAGATCTCAATTTGTTTGTGGTGCATATCAGCTAGCTTTAATACTTTGATTTCTTTTTCCTTTTTAAAATTCATTTATCCACTTGATTATATTTGTACCTTCTTTCTCTTACAGATACTTTTTGTACATACAATATTGTTTATTTTGTGAACTTGCGAGTGTAAAAGACAGTGACTCAAGCTGTAATGAAAGTAGATAGTGGAACTAATGAATGATCTCAAATATTCAAAAATTAGAGGCTATAACAGTTTGTATTTAGAATAAGTAAGTTAATTTAAGATCTCAATTTGTTTGTGAGGCATATCAGCTAGCTTTAATACTTTGATTTCTTTTTCCTTTTTAAAATTCATTTATCCACTTGATTATATTTGTACCTTCTTTCTCTTACAGATACTTTTTGTACATACAATATTGTTTATTTTGTGAACTTGTGAGTGTAAAAGACAGTGACTCAAGCTGTAATGAAAGTGGATAGTGGAACTAATGAATGATCTCAAATATTCAAAAATTAGAGGCTATAACAGTTTGTATTTAGAATAAGTAAGTTAATTTAAGATCTCAATTTGTTTGTGGTGCATATCAGCTAGCTTTAATACTTTGATTTCTTTTTCCTTTTTAAAATTCATTTATCCACTTGATTATATTTGTACCTTCTTTCTCTTACAGATACTTTTTGTACATACAATATTGTTTATTTTGTGAACTTGCGAGTGTAAAAGACAGTGACTCAAGCTGTAATGAAAGTAGATAGTGGAACTAATGAATGATCTCAAATATTCAAAAATTAGAGGCTATAACAGTTTGTATTTAGAATAAGTAAGTTAATTTAAGATCTCAATTTGTTTGTGAGGCATATCAGCTAGCTTTAATACTTTGATTTCTTTTTCATTTTTAAAACTCATTTATCCACTTGATTATATTTGTACCTTCTTTCTCTTACAGATACTTTTTGTACATACAATATTATTTATTTTTGTAACTCCTTGTCTTTTTTGGCTTGTCTGTATTTAACATAGTTTTATTCTTAGGTATTAATATAATTTACGATGTATTTTATAATTTGTAGCAAAGATTTTGTAAAAAAACCTACATAAGATTTTGTTAAGTTAATACTTCGTGATGTATATTGTCATTTTTTATATTTGTTAATGTTTAAAATTATTATTGATTGGTATATGAATCAGTAAAAGTTCCATGATATGTCAAAATAATAATTAGATTTTACTTAAATAAAAAGTTGAATACTTTTAATGCGCATACTTTTTTTCATTTAGTAGAATGCCGTTGATAGTGCAAATAATGATTACTTTATGTTATAATTTCAATCCCCTTGTGGATAATAATAACAATGAAATATGTTATTTAATTGTAAGGCCCTTAGGGAGCTTCGGCTTCTGGACCTAAAAATGTAATAAATAAATAAATAAATAAATACTTGAAAAGAATAAATCTCTCTTAACTTTAGTCAATTTAATTAAATACATACGATGTAATACAACTATTATTTCATTGGCTAAAAGAGCTGACTCTTTAAGACTTAGTTACATTCACGAGAGAAGAATCTATAACCTTCCATATCTTAATTTTCTGCTGCCACTGTCTTGACTGATTCGTCCAACAAGACTACACAAACAACATGTTTGTTTCCAAGTCATTATCATTCTTTTGGGCAATCATGTTGGCTGACTGGCGAGCTTTTCTCTCCAAATGCCGATCACGTGCTTCAAAAAGAACCCTGCTTGTACACGCGGGACAATGTTTTATCATCACGCAGAAGTGTTCCTCATCCATAGACAGGAAAAACTGCAAAGAAGAAATAGTCTTGGAAAAGGAATACAAAGGCTAAATAGAGATAGATATGTGATTTCTAAGAAGACATACTTCTAGAATAGACACGGGTGTTCCGTCTAAGTTCGTCGGTGGCGTAGCTGGCAGGGTCCTTATCAGCCAGATCATTCTATCCATGCATTTTTCGGAAAACATAGAGAAGAATTGATCATTCGGTTTAATCCAGTTTGGTCGCTCATTATTACAAGATGCCATGTTTGAGTTCTTTAGATTTTACTCTTGTTTAATAAATAATAACACATCACTAAAAGGTAAAAAATTGTTTACTATAATTTAAAAAGTTATTAACATAGCTTAGTACTTGGTACTCACTGTTAAAAAACACTCCCATTTCTCGAGATTCCGCGGTGGAATAAATATTTTTTTTTTTTCATTAAAAAAGCCATTGATGTATAAATAATCTGATACTTAAAAACACATAAAATCTGCTCCAGGAAAATTTAATTAATTGGTGTGACCAAAAAAGCCCAATTATTTTCATTTAAATATGTGTTGAACAGACTTGGAATAAGGTTTGTTTTTCACTTAACAGTTGGGGTTTATTACCTTTTCAATATTGTTGCCAATACCGTACGACCTTGACCATTAAATACAATTATAATAAGCAATAAACGCAAGCGTTTGTTTTGCTAAAAATTTGTTTATTTTGCCCCATTATCAAATGCTTAATAAGTTATTGAATCAGGCAAATATAAGCCCGTTTTAGAGTAGATTATACTCAGTCGCAAAAGGCCTATTTTAAAGCGCATTAAAAGACACTGATCCCAACACCTGTCACGGATCGTTTTGTCCGCTGAATGTTTCTATTTCTGGTTATAAAAAACTTTTTTTTAACTAGAGACAGAAAAATTGGGAGAAGAATCAAAATTTCGACATGGAGAGGTTACCTAGTTTCATAGAGAATTCATTCTTGACCACAATCTACCTCGGGGGCGAATAGGTAGGTGGTCAAATTTTAAAATAATTGCTTTTCTTACTGAAATTAGTAAAATGAATGATTTTTCTATCGATATAATTATTATTTTTTGACAATTAAATTGAAAATAATATTTCCGGTATTTACATATACGCACAAACACAAAGTTTGTACTAACTTATAACGAATGAAAGCTCAAGACTCAAAATGCCAATTGGCTGTATTTTCTCGACTCTAATATTAAGTCTCCCATCGAATACGATTATTAAAAGGCCATTTTCCGAATAGAGCTGACGTTTCTATTACGTATTCGTTAACAAGAAGCCAATAGCGATGATGGTTTTGTTTATCTCGGTCATGAGGTCGGTCGCCTGCAGTTGACTTGTATGATAATAAATTCTCTTAGAGGCATCTGACAAAGGCCATGTCAAAATACCTCGGGCCAAACGAATATTGATGAGGGCCAGGACGCCCTCTTGTAGATGCCCAAGGGTCACTAATGCTGACTATGGAAAATACACAAAATAAACACCATTAAAGCGACTTCAGAGGCCACAAATTACCATTACACCAATTACATTAAAGGCCACAAATTACCCAATAAAATCAAGGAAGATCAGCGTTGTGTTGTGGTGCCATGAGAGATCAAATGTTTTGTAATAAATTAAGTTTAGTAATAAGAATTGAGTTGCATTAATAAACAGCTTTTCAAACTTTATTTTTAAATTCCAAAAATGTATTCCAATTTAGTCTAATTTTGTCATTGTCTATTTGATGTTTTAAATATACATGTTTTTAAACACTTTTTTACAGGTCCTTAACACAAAACGAAAATATACTGGAATATTTTTAAGATTTTAGTTTTACTTTTTGTTTTTTTTTTCAATGTTTGCTTTAATTTACAGATAATATTGGTTTGTATAGACACCATTAAATTAGCAACCTAAAGGAAAAAGTTCTGTAAAGCGTGACTTATTTCAGAATTAGTTTTTATCTGGATAAAGTTTAGTCTCTGAAAATATCTACGTAAAGTTGTGGTAATTGCACATTCAGTGTTTACCGTTAAGTGCTTACACTCATTAAAACCTTAAGTATTCTGGAATAACGCGAAATCTTGGCGTCTTGCCAAGTTTTTCCACTAATGAAATTAACTTTAAGTACGAAGTAGATAGCTAAGTAAATATCCACTTTTAGGTGTTACGTTTCCTCCGAGGAAAATACTATTAAGGGGAGTCAAGGACAATTTAATTATAATTTGTCTAATTTTCTTTTCTCTCAAGGCGCGGGTGATTTCCTTTTTAGATACAAGTAAGAGACATTTCAAGTGCCTACCTCGAATTTGGCAAACAACTTGAGACATCGGAAATTTCCCAGAGAATCTGTTGATTCGATTTAAGTCAATGTTGTGTTACTTATCTATAGGTATAGTCAAAAACTAAACAAGCTTAACAGTTTCGCTATTATCGTAACGGAATATTGACTGTGTTCAGATACTTGTTCGATACAAGTCGTGTATAACTTTATAATAAAGTATGTTTATTAAATAAACAACATTAACAAAGAGTTCATGATGACTGACGCTATGTGGAAACTTGATGGCGTCATGTTATGCCTGCGCGACAAATTGCTTGTGCTTGTACCTATGCATGTAATTGGCAGCCGCGTGTACACATCGGAATGGATCAGCAATAGCTGTTCTTGAAAAAGAGCTCTTATGCCCAGTCAATAAAGTGCCACTGTTTGCTCTGGAGGTTTGGAGTGGCTGTCACATCGGACCGCATTATGCAGATTGTGAAAAATTGCATCGTGTACATTTTTTTGATCGAACGGATAACAATATACGCGTAGTAAGAGAAATGAAATCGATGTATTTTGGATTATTATTTTCAATAAAGTAGGACATGTAGAATAGGATGATAAGCTATGTGATGTCCTTACACCTCATGTCTTACCAGTTGTTAGTTTTATTTTAAGCTGGATAGAGGTAGGTATAACTTATAACACTAACTTTATATTTAAATCGTGAAACTATTAGGACAACAAAAAATATTGACTGTTATACTATCACTCGTTGCAGAAACGTTCAATAAAGTTAAAGCTTCTTAAATGTGATTCCGTCCTTGTTCACATCAACAAGACTGAAAGAGACAGTATGATATTTAAAGTAGCATTAACTTTAATGGACGTTTCTGCAAAAGAGTGTAAGGGGCGATCTGATCAAGATGTACTGAGAAGCAAACATGATTTTTTCATCTTTTTCATCTTTCGTTGCGAAACGATTAACCATCCGAAAAACTATTTTAATCTTTCATTAATAATAAACATACATAAGAGAGCAAATACACGCAGAACCTTATACTAGGAAAAACTGTTAAGAAACTATATTGAACCAAGTGGAACAGCCACTTTATAAAAATAGTTTGAAAACAACTATACTTCTCCGTGCAAGTAAAACGAAAAAGTTTACCATTAGGGAAAGGAAACCACATTGAATATGTGCAAGCAGCTGGCTATGGGCAAGTGTTTGCCCGTATTATGTGGAAGTGAGCGCAATAAGCCGCACTTTGTTACAAATCCGGCCCGAGGTTGGATTTGCCCGTGTCCGTTCCACGCTTGTTATTCCACCGTCCAAGTGCAGCTTAAGGACACGCGTCCTCAGAAGTAATGTGCTTAGATAGGATGATGGTACAGTAACTAAGTACACACAGTAAAAAAGTCTAAGGAAGAAACACAATTTTTCATACAACAGAGGCAAACAGGCTTCTTGTAGCTTCTCAGACAGGCCTCTGTTGTATGGAAAATCGTGTATGTTGCGTAGACTTTTTTGATAAGTGTAAGTACTAAGATCAATGAAACGTAAATATACTGACTTTAAATTAGTACGCGAAGCTATTGGCGGTGACTCTACCCATAAACCTGAACAGATTTTCCAAAAGAACCTACATAAAATTCTAAAAATAAATAAATTATACTTTACAAAAATTGCTCTGTCTTCCGCTTACTTACGGAGAAAGATAACTTTAGTATTACAAAGTTTATGTTATGTTAATGATATTGTTAATCTCATTTAATTAACTTACCTACTTATCTTATATTTAATCAAACAATTTATGTAGAAATGTGGAAATTATTGGAGAAATATACACCATTCAATAGGCCTCTTCCGCATTCTTTCTTTCTTGCGATCTTCTCAAGTTCCATTGTAAGCATCCAAATCCTCACACCATTTCTTTTTGGGTCTGTCTCGTTGTCTTATTATTATTATTGCACGCATAACAATTTCTGGATATTTATTTAAAACCCTAAGTCTTACATTACAAGTACTTATTGATTTTCTATGATTCACCTCAATAAATCCCCTAAAGTGTACTGGTTTGTAAAATTTCATAACAGTAACTTAACCTGTAGTCTGCTTAAGCGCAGATCCGCGTCGCATCATACTGGTATTTGCCTCTTTCCTTGCTAACCGCCGTAGACAAAGGGTTAAGCCTCATTTATAATTTCTAGATATCAATCTCTTATTGCCAAAATGTATGTGTGGCTAACTTAATTTACCCTAGCGTGAGAGTTTTCAAACCGCTAAATTGCCTCCGACTTGGTTTAATGGCTGTAGTCATCAATAGCAGCCGGTTTAGCGTGGCCTCTAAAGCACGGAAATGTTCTTGATAGATTTCTAATTTGGTCATCCATCAGGTTACCTGCCTCCACCTACGTTGTTTAATCTAACTGATCGGTTCAGATCAGCGCCACTGGGCTATGAGCGTCTTACTGGGCTATGAATGCTTACGGGCTGTGTGGGGCACCCGATGAGTAACGATCCGTGCTGACCGATACCGAATCAATGACGTTAAACTATGTATTTACAAGTATTAGGGTATACGTATGATTAGGAAAGTGGAGAAGGAATTCATACGGAAGCTTCGCATAGTTCGCAATGATTGCGTGATTTGGCAGTGACGAATTTTTCATTCAGTCAGTAAAAATGCTGTTGAAAAAGGAAACGCGCTGAGTAAGTCGCTCAAGGGAAAAAATAAAACGAGCAAGGATCCTTAACGATCGTCAAGGGATGTCATTAGCCGCTGTCCACTGCTGCATGACTCGAATTAGACACGAATTCTTAGTAGATATAAGTGACGCCGGGAGATTTACGGGAAAAAAATTGTGGTACCTACGTTTCTGTTCAGACTGAAAAGCAAAGTCCTGTGGGCGATCATGTATTGACCATGTATGCTTCCGTTCTTGTTAATTAAGTGTTTTAATTAAGGTACTTAGTTATAGGGATGACTGGTAAGTATACAACCAACTCTATTAAAATATATGAGGTACCTAGGTATGTAAAAGATCAATTTGCTTGACAAGATTTCGTCATTTTGATTAGTTGTCGATTTTCATACTACCTAACTATACCTACCCTAAAACACAATTTTCTTTGCTAAGTTACTTCGTTACAAGTTGTTTGGTTCATATTTTGATAAAAATATGTATTTATCAAATACTTACATATTTTTATCAAAGTATGAACCAAACAAATCTATTTGGCCATACAAAAACCACCTCCTGTTTATTAAGAAAAGCGTTCGTTACCACGTTATCTATCACACATCGTTCCTTAATCAAAGAGAAAATAATTCTGCAAACGTATTCCTATCAAGACGAGCGATTTATGGTGGCAGAGATGTGTTTTGGCCTAATTCCAATTGGGGTTCCCTTACAAACTTTTAATTGGCCGCCCCGACAATCAAGCGTTTTACGAAAGGACAACTGTTTTATTACTTTATTTCTTACCGAAAAGTGTTTGAACATTTTTAAATAAAATGTCAATGAGTGTCTTGTTATTTTTTTATTTATTTAATACTGGATCTTTAATTTCTAAATTAAGTTGTATACATGAAAACCACAGACAATTAAATAATTTTATCTACTTATACTTAGGTGCCAAGAATGTGGCAAGATCATAGACATAGAAAATATAAGTTAAATACCACGGCAAGATTCATTAAAATGCCGGGAACTACGCGTTTTCTAGCATACACACTATACACATACACGCCTGTGCCGTGACCCATTGGAGTAGGCAGGTAGTACCCTCCTCTAAAAGACAAGTATGTTATGTAAGTATAATGTATTTATAAGATGTTTGTAATAATTTATTTAAATATTCCAAACCAAATACTGTATGAAAAGCAAAACAAAATCATACACTTACCGATTCAAAATAATTGAAGCCAGAAAAATGCAAGCTCAGCAGCAAAAGCACAACTAGCGCCATCTTTGGAAATCAACTGGAACTTCTACAAAATAAAGGTTCTACCTTGCATCCTTTACTTATTAGGTTCTTCTATAGCCCAAATAAACACAACCTCATCTGTTATGTAATGAATGATAGTCTGTAGGTAGTTATACAACTTATTATGAAGTGTTTATCTCTTACATAACTATTATTGATTCGTATTGTATAACCAACAAGTTATGTAGATGTAGGTACCTAGTTTATGTAGTTGTAGGATGTATGACTAATGTGTAGAAAACAATACCACAGGTATTTATCAAGGATGTTGTTACTTATGTAACTCAATAACAAAGAAACAAGGTTTAAGTCACATGTATATTTATTACAGTAAAAAGTAAATTGAAAAATACATTTTAAATAGACATACATTAAATTTGGTGCAAGAGTTGGTATTGGGGCACTAGGTCACACCTAGAGTAAGCTACATTGCAGTACATTTATGGAATATGAAGATATAAAGTTATATAATTACTGAATCTCAGTTTGGCTTTCTGACTGCACCACTTCACTCTTAAATTTCTTAGCTTGGGTCCCTTCAGAGTCATTAGCAGACTCATCCTTACATATTTCATGTAAATTATATTTTCGATAAGTAAAGTAATTGTCCACAATGCTTAATAAACAAATTCCCTTAATAATTTCAACTATTATACAGAGACCAGGATTCTTCAAGTCTGCTTTGTTGTCTGCATTCTTCAGTACGATCAACTCAGCTAGCTCCTTGATGATCAGATCCCGGGAGACACTGCTGTTGAATCTCTTGTTGAAGATCACAGCAAATGTTGAAGGTTCTTTCAGGAAATAAGTATCAAACAGCTTTCCTGCACATTCCATGATATCAGGCAAATTTGCTTTGCAAGTTGCCATGATCGGGAGTAAGCGCATGACGTGCCGCGTCTTCTGTATTCGTGTCGTGAATAAATCTTTTATAATAGCTGCAGTTAGTTCTTCTGGACTAGGTAAGTTAGTTTTGATGAAAATACAGTTGGAGGCGCCTGTCTCTACTACTTGGAATCGTTTGTATTTGAGGGATTTTTGGTTGTCCTTCTTCATGGAATCCAGCTCTCGTTTGAGTAGGTCTCCGATATCAGTCTCTTCCTCGGTATCTGAGCCGGAGCGTGGTGTCAACGCCATCGCCTGTTCATTGGTCAGACCCGGGTATAGCCTCTCCGCATACTCATTCAACAAATTATACACTTCTTTCACACAATCCTTTTCTCTGAAATTACACGTGCAGAAGAATCCTTTGAAGCCGGGTTCTAAGAAATATTTGTTACGTCGCTTACGAAAGTAGAACTTTTTCTTCTTCCTCGAATCACCCATTTTATGAGAACTTATTGAGTTCTGTACGAATCAACCCGCTTCGCAATCGGAGGGTGTGATATAACCAATAAAATTACGTATTGAATAGAATAATTATGAATTCACACACCAAAATGTAGCCAGTTTAGCCGCAAATTGACAGATAAACAAACGTCAAAGTCATTTAAACAATCAGCTGTCACTGTCAAAACAATCGTTCAGAAATTTTTACCCTACCCAGCCCTACCCTATACACGTTGCCTGACATGTCGTACAACAGGGGCTTATAAAACATCAATATTTGAGCCGGCCGGCATCGGCACCCTTTCATTGTGAAGGCAACTACAAAATTTTTACTACAACGACCATTTAAAATTCAAGATTTCGAATAAATGAAAAAACAGACAAAATTAAGTTAAAATGAAAAACCCGACAAGATCAACCTGTCCTTCCAGCAGTCTACTATTGTTATTATAATATGAAGTAAATATGTCAGTTAGGTGTATTTTCTATGTACCTAAAATTATTGTATGTAGCTGTAAGCTCCCCAAATAAAATAATAAAATTGATTTTTTTCTGGGCCTAACCATGACCAGTTTAATCCCACTAGCCGGTAGCCATTACAGCGACTACAAGGAAGGTTCCTTCATTTAGATTTAGGACACCAAAAGGTTTTCTGAATAAATACAACTCGAGATTTATACAATAAATTATGTATGATTTATTTCATTTAAAGTAATATTATAATCTACTTAATTACGTAACGTAAACAGGATATACATTATTTTACACTATACAAACTAGAGAGTTTATTTAAGTAAAAGAAATAACATCAATAAGTACCTACCTAAACATTAAAAAAATACTTCTATAATACTTTATTTCTTTCGATATTGCATTGCTTTAAGTATTGTTCCCAATTTACAATATATCCAGATTATCCAGTCACAAACTGGTAAAACTGATTTATCCCAAAAATTTAATAGTTGGTATTTATTTTCTAAATTTACAATATTTCGGTTTTAATATTGTCGGTCCATTAGCAACCACAGGTTTGTTCATTTTGGGGCATACCGTAATGCTGCAACAAAGAAACATATTATTTAATTTAGTGGAGTTGAGAATATAAAATTTACGGGACTCTGTTTCCGTGGGAATTTCGGGAACGAATTATACACATAATCACTCTGTCGATAAGTGAAAACCGTACTTATCCGTTCAGTAGTTTTTGAGTTAATCACGTTCAGACAAACAGACGCGGCAGGGGACTTTTTTTAAATAATATAGAATGCTATGTAGGAAAATAATTAGTTCCAAAAAACTCCACAAGATGGCGTCGCCCGAGAATCCGAGCTGCTCAGTCTCCCAGGTACTAAATAAATAAAAAATCATGGAGAATGACACTTACTCAGTGTTGTATTCAATAGAAGACAGCTTAAGTCTTTCTATGAATATGCTTGGTGATTTGAGCAGTCTCCAAGTCATAGGGTTGAATAGATTCGATTCATATTTCCATTCAGCGATCACTGACACAGGCGGGTAACCAGTACCCTTAACTGCAACCATTTTCGTTTCGGACGCGCCTGGCTTGTAGTATTTCCTGAAAATTAAATTGTCTATTTCAGGAATAGAATAACAGTAACATAATAGATCAAAGGCTATTTAGTGGTCTGAAAACTCTGACATTCATTAGAGAAAGTCAAATTTGCCACATAAATGACTAATAGCAGTGATAGTCCAGTTGGTAATGAGCCAGACTTGTAATCGGAAGGTCGCGGGTTCAAATCCTATTGCGGGCCTGCCTGTACCACTAAATATTTATGTACGGATTTTACATTAATTATCTCTTGCTTAGCGGTGAAGGAAAACATCGTGATGAAACCCGCAAGTCTGAAAAAAGGCGCAAAAGGCCAACCAACCCGCATTGGGCCAGCGTGGTGGTGTGCTAAATCCCCTTCGTGTGTCGAAGGGAGGCCCGTTCCCCTCGATGGGGACGTAAATGGGCTGATAATTCATGTTACATTGTAATTTGTTATTGATTGCTTAAGTAAATATTTGGTGATCTTCATGACGTCTGAAAGTTTATCGAGTTGTCTACGTCAAATTATAAAATTAATTCTATATTGTTTATTAGATAAGACGCAAAGTTCCGGGTTAAATATGGGTCAAATTATAGATAGGTAACTTGATTAACAATCAGATTTTTGAATCTGCTAAACCTGTTATGGTTTAATTGATGACCCAATTTTTTAAAATTAATCATAAAGAGTGTGGTTTTGTACAGCACCGCCCGACTTAGGAGCTAAGTCATACCTACCAAGACCTGTCGAGTACATGCGCGCGAGTGGGAAAGCAATGGGCGTAGGTGCCTATTCGCCGCACTATGTTTGTGCAGTAGTAACATTTATTTAATTAAATATAACACTAACACTTTTTATAACACTTTTTTCTAATTTCATGTATTTTTCCATGAAAATGCAAGGTATTTTTAGGGTTCCGTACCCAAACGGTTAAAAACCCCATTACTAAGACTCCGCTGTCCGTCCGTCTGTGAAAATTTCAATATTTAGACAATTGAAATTTTCACAGATGATGTATTTCTGTTGCCGCTATAACAAAAAATACTAAAAAACAGAATAAAATAAATATTTAAGGTCCTATACAATGAACGTGATTTATTTTGCTCGTTTTTAAAGATAATGGTACGGAACCATCGTGTGCGAGTCCGACTCGCACTAGGCCGGTTTTTTTAAATCTTATTTTTTAGCATCAGTGCAGTGTCGTGGTTACTACCCTTAATCGGATTGCTATAGAAAACCACACCCTGTATTGACAGCATGAACTTTGAAAATGACTTACCCATTCATAGGTTTATGTTGACAATAATGTAACAACGCAATCCCAAATAGTACTTATTACAAATTTGAAAGTTTTTTTTTGTTTTTCCTTCCTTCACATCGAAACGGAACGAATCGACGAGATTTTTTGCACAATGATAGTTGAAAGGTTGGTTAGTGACATAACGAATCGTTACACACGAAAGATGTCGCGGTTTGGAAAGCTAGTAGGATACAAGAACTCACTGTTCATCATCCAGGAAGCGTGTATCGCTGCGGTTGCCGTTCCTGTCGACGAGCGTGACGGCGAGGCGGCCCACGTCCGCGCCGTGGCTGCGGCTCTCGGACGAGTTCGACACTTTCAGCTCCACTTCATAGTGCACTCCTGAAGATCGAATTATAACTATTTTAAAGTAATTGTTTAAGATTCACGCGGTTACTCTCACTAGGGTACTACCATATGTATGGTTTTTGACATCGTTGTCAAGTTTCATCTTTATTTTATAAAACATTTAGGACATTACTTAAAATACGTCAAAATTGTGAAGTCGTTTTCGCTTACCATAACAACATCGTTAAGAGGGTTGTTCGAAGATATTAGTAGATGCGCGAAAGAGATAAAATTACTATCATACCTCGAAGGAATACGAAATGGGACCATTGCTTGACAAAGGTTTGTCCCAAGAAACGTTATTTTTTCTTATTATGTAAGGCCGAAAAAATATTTTTAGGGAAAACCAAAGAATATTAAAATCAATCAGTGTTATTCCGCGCATCAAATTGATTAAGATAGCCATTTGTTTACTACATCAAATTATATTATCAAAGAAAAATCAACTTAATACTCACTGCAATAAGGTTTAGTACTGCCGGTTTGTGAATACAGCGCTATGTTAGAGTTGGTATCGACGAAGCCAGCCGCTTGAAGCTTCTTGTACAAAGTGTGTGAGTGGTAGCCCATCGGGATGCAGTAGTGCTTGTTGTCGCAACTTGTGCAGTTACCGGCTAGGAATGCCTGGAATATTTTGCAGATTTTTATTGGTTGACTAAGATAGATAGATATAACATTTATTCACTCAAAAAACCGTACAGCGCCATACTAAGCGCCGCTCGTAAGCACCTGAGGCAAGAAATTTTATGTATCACCATAGCGACAATTTGTTACGAGTGTTTCCGTGCTTCGGAGGGCACATTAAACCAGGGGCAATTCAGTCTATAAAGCGGTTTCAAAACTATCACTAGGGATAGTCAAGTTTGTTCAAGTTTAAGTTATATCTACCTAAGTGATGAGAGATTTTCACAGGACTTCAACTGAAGCTCTCGTCAAAACGCTTTGCTATAGACACAAACGCTACGTATAAACAGTTTGGATCCAGCCAAATAGTTAGCCAACCACAACTCCGGATTTATACTTATTGGTACGTATCAGTAGGAAGATGTCCACTGCTGGACATGAGCCTCAATATATCATCATGGTGAAAATTTATGAGTGTTTTCGTGTTTCGGAGTTTTAAACGCATGTTCAAACCACGTTTTAAACCATCGGCCCCGGCTGTTGTCGATTAACTCAAGTCAGATGTGGCGGTTCGGAAACTTTGACTCAAGGTTAGTCCAGTAACTAAGTTCAGCTAGTTGTACTTTAGGAAAAGCTATTATTGATTACTAGTTAGGTATAACGTCCACTGGTCAATTCCATTAAAAAACTTGCAACTGCACATTTGAAACATGACCTGTCATTTGCAGCGTGACATTGATATTTATTTAGCCATACTTAAGCACTTAATGCCAAGCTTAAAAAATTTTTTCATGAGTCGCTTGATTTGGCACACGTCGCGGAGCATTGCAGCTAGTTTTTAATGGCATTGACCTGCTGTTTAAGTTAATATTATAAGTATTTGTTGGTTTTCTAATAAAAAAATCAATAAATAAAAAAATCTGTACCAACCTCATAAGACTCGCACTGTATAGCAATGAAAGGGCAGGAGGGAGCGATACTCTCAATGAAATACTCGTAACTCCGTTCGTGATTGCAGCCAACGAACTTCCTGACAGCTTGGTACATGTCGTCACTGCCGCCTTTAGCGGGCGTGTCGACTTGTTTGCAACCGGGCTGGGTGGACCCCCCATTTGGATAGAAGTCTACATGGCCTATCGGTTCGCTTATGCCGAATCCTGGAGTAAGAAATTATTGGTTATTAAAGTACGTTTTTGTGGGTATTTATTACGAGTAGCTTTCTGCCGGGCTATAAAGATCGCAAAGACATTATCCGTAGACAGAGAAAAGGTATAGACTGCGGCCGAGAGTGCCACCGAAAGGGACAGAAAATATTAGTACTGCCGTAGTCGGCCGTAGTACTGCGCTTTAATGTGCTATAACCCGAACGAATTAACGGTGCACCTCGCGCTGTACTGTTAACACAGCGCGAGGTGCACAGTTAATTCGTACGGGTTACAGCACAGTAAAGTGCTGGCCTTGAAAAAACCGGCGCGCGCTAAGGGACAAAAAATGCCTAGCATTGTCTCTTTTTTTCACGTGCAATTGATGGACGAGTAATTTTGTCCTTATCTGTGCAACCGAAAAAGAAGATATCCAGCAGTCTATACCTTTTCTCTGTCTACGACATTATCTCCCGCGTAACCTCGTGGTCACGTGACGTTTTCTCGTAATCTCATTGGTCGAAACAGTCACGTGACCACGAGATAACGCGTGAGATAATATGTCGTTGCGATCATCATAGCCCGGCTGAATTCGCTTACGTGGAGAAGTATCCTATTATAATTTTATCCTCCAATTTTATCTTTGTGCAAAAAATCGTGTTTACTCGTTGCACCGTGAAGGAAAGACAATAAAAAAACACACTTTTAAAGGGGTAAAGTTTGTAAGTGTGTGTGTGTGTGCGTGTGTGTTCATTCATTCAAAGTTAGTCTGGAACATTATTTTTGTTTTTAGGGATTTCATAAATTCTTTTACCAATAGAAAGCTTTCTTATCAGCCGGTGACATAATTTAGATAATTTTCCGAAATCCCACGGGAATGAAGTCCCAGGCCAAAGCTAGTTTACAATATTATCAAAAAAACCTAATACAAATTCCATGCTATGTTAACGTTTGACTTATAAAGAATAGCCGATTTGACAAGCAAGTGAAATAATAAGTATGTATGTACATTCGGCCAAGAAAGTGGTCTATCAGTTTTCACAGAACTTCCCATAATATGTAACCAAAATATAGCGAAGGCTCACAATGTAACAAAGAAAGATATAGAATGATGACATTTTATGGTGCAGTTATAATGAGATGACATATGAAGTCAAAACTGTCAGTTCATTATTGGAAGGGAAAATCAACCTTGTTGTTTTATGTCACGCAAATGAATTTCAACCTTAGGGTGTAGACCACATTTTTGTCCGACTGTACATTCTTTATTGCTCAAAAGCAGTATATAATATAATAAATTAAAAAGGTAATATAAATAGGCAAACAACTTACCAGAGAAATACAGCGGAATCGCATTACTATGGATGATGTCGACGTACTTAGCATCGGAGCGGTCGAGGCGAACTAGAGTCACAGTCTTACTGAAGTAAGGCGCCGCCGGATCCAAGCCCGTTATTCTGCCTAGCTTCAGGTTGAATTTCTGGAATAATACATTTTGAAATTACTAGTTTGCTGTCAATTGTAAATAGTACAGAGGCCAGCGCATCACAATGTAACAGAGAAAGATATAGAAGGTAACTTCATTTCATTGCAAAAATAAGGTAACTTCATTTTCATTGCAAAACCTCCATTATCACAACAGCACAGAGTGCACGCGTGTGGTAAACTGAGATGCGACCTCCGTACATACTATTTCGACCTATGTTCCTTGAGGAAATTTGTTCAGTTTCGTGGGCTTCACCATCCTTAATTTTCATTAACTATTTTAAAGTGGTTTGTTATCCTCCAGTCCAATATTTAAATATTGGATCGATGTGCACCGGAAGCCAAATAAAAAGTGAATAGTTTAAAATTTTATAGGTTTATTGTATTTTATTTTATATTGTATTGTATTTTGTGGGTTTATTGCCTGAATAAAGAAATTTATTATTATTATTATTATAAAGTAACCCAATATAAGTATTTAAGTTATCTAGCACCCATATTGCAAACCTTGCTTAGTTTGCAGTAAGATAACGCAGTGTGAATTGTACAACTCTTAAAAAACTGTTTGCATCAAACACAACGTTTTTTGGGAAATCGATAATAGATCTTTACCTATGAAATTGCCGTCTTCCATACAATATTTTTGGAAAACAAAATTTTTTATACTAACGTTTTTGGATTTTTCTCGGGAATACGAAATCCAAAAAGAAAATTTTGAGGGAAGGTTTGGACAAAATTAAGTTAATTTTCGTTATACTTAGTTTATTGAAAGTTGTAATTGTAAAAAAACGTACAGCAAAAATAAGCAATGAAACGGGCAACAGATGAAACGAGCTATATTTGAGCTTCGCTTTCAGTTAATAAATTAAAAGTAAATATGTATTATTTTTCTCAAAATCTCCGTTATACGGACATGGTTATAAATAAAAAACCATTTTAGTAATAGCTGTTCAATTAAATAAATTATGAACAAAGTAAATTTCATAGGTAAATGACCTATTATTTGGACTAATTTGTTAACTTACCCTCTGTAAGGCGTGTCCACAATAGCCACCCAAGTGTGACCCTAAAGAATGTCCTATGAAGTGGAAGTTATCCAAGTTTGACAGCCCTAGGACCACCTGAAACAAAAAAAGTTCGTTCTAAATCAAAAAGTTTTTGGAACCATTTTGGAAATTAAGGACCAAGATTTACAGAAGGCAATCTAGTTTTTAAGTAGCGCACAATGTTATGTGTTGCGACTAACCTTTAGCGACCCTTAAGGGCCGGCGCACATATCAATATCCATAATAATTCGAACTGCTCTTCGTGGCCTAATGGCTAGCTTGTAGCTTATAACTACAAGCTACCCATTAGGCCACCGATGCTCTCGATTATAATAATAATAGAAAGCCCAAAAAGCTCACTTCACATCTTCGGAGGCTCGGTATTATAGGGAAGTCATTGATAGACAAAATGCAGAAAACAGTCCTGCTCGATAACGCCAGGATAGTTCACCGATTTCTTTCACCCTGGCCGATTGTTGCTAGCCTCGCCGGGGTTTTTGCATTTCCAATTCATTTTCGCATAAAAATAACTTTCTTTATTTCTCCTAAGTACAGAGGCCAGCGCATCAGGTTACTCCATTTTTATTTTTATTGCAAAACCGCCCTTATAACAACAGCACAGAGTGCACGCGTGTGGTGACCTGAGTTGCGGCCGTCTGTACATATTTTTTACAGTTTATATGTTTCACGTTACATGGACACACTTGTATGTAAACGGAAGACAAAATAACTAAATTAGGATTCCCTGCCCTATGCACATTTATTAAATTTATTTATTGCAACGTACACAACAGTTCACAAATTTCATTAAAAAATAATAACAAACATATGTCTGGTATAGTGCTAAATTGTATACCTTAGGCGTGGATGTACTTGATTAACCTTTTCACCGCCAAAGTCTGATATATCAGACAAAAAAAATATATTTTTTTAACTGTAATATCGTTCACCAAGCGTTCGAGATACGCCACGACATTATTTTTTTTTTAATTTTTTGATGTCATGGCGTGTGGTGGGCGTTTTTGACGAAAACTCTTGGCGCTAAAAGGGTTTAGCCAACAGGCTTACTTACACTATAAGAAAAATCTTTACTTACATAGATATTACGTATAAGATGTGCCGTCATGACGCCTATCAGCCTGATATTCGCCACAGCTTGTCCGTAAGGAGGCTGGGACCCACCGCGCCAATCTACCACGAATACCGTCGCTGCATCATTGCCTTCCAAGTTTAGAAGCGCGTCTGCCATGTTTTGAATCTGAAAATCATTTTAAAAAAGGTCATATGAGTACACAGTCGTATTTGTATACAATTAAATGCACATCACAGGCTTGGTTCTTTACACTATGTACCGTTCTTATTTTATAAGCATATAAGATGTATCGCACTTCAATTTTAACCTCCGACGAAAAAGAAGGGTGTTATAATTTTGACGAATGTATTTGTATATCTGTGCGTCTGTTTGTGGCATCGTAGCTCCTAAACCGAGGGACCTATTTCGATGCCGTTTTTTGTTTGAAAGCTTAAGTAATTGAAAAGTTAAAATAAACAGTTAATGCCGGGGGTGTTACAATTTTTTAAAATTTTAAGTGATATCAATCTTAAAGTATACTAGTAACTACTATACACGTTTTAAAAATATAATTGATACTGGAGACCATATTATTATGACTGCAAGTAAAAATTGTTACCAATAAACTATATGTATCTAATATCATTAAATTCACTCTCATAGCTATAAGTATCTAATTTATAATCCCTACTAATATTACAAATACGAAAGTAATTTTGTCTGTCTTACGCTTTCACGCCTAAACTACTGAACCAATTTTGATGTTTAGTAGAAAGATAGATTAGACCTTGGGAAAGGACATCTAGGCTACATTTTATCCTACAGCTGGGCAATATATAACCTGTACTCCATGCGGGCAGAGCCGCGGCGCGGGCGGAAAACTAGTATTATATACATATAGTTTATGGTTACGTATGGTTACGTAGCCATATGGTCTCAATTATGAACTAACCAAATTTATATACTTTGTACTCAGGCTCATATCATTTATGTATATAGAAAAAGCTATTTGTAAACAACTAGATTGCGAATAACTATAATGTAAACAATTACCAGGAAAGCTGGAAAATTATATGTATGTGCTCGAGTTGAAAACAGATAAAAATACTAAAGATAAGTAGGCACTTACCCATATTTTATGTCCACCTTCGAGAAACCCGTGAGAGATGAAGTAAAATGGTCCACTAGAGTCAAAGTTGGCATTTCGTATTCTGTCTGTATCATTAGCTTGTAGCAACACTGGTATATTACGGTTTCTTCTAGTAAACGCTGCGTATCTGTAATGAAAATAAAGTCGGTATTAATTATTTTATCTGTTTCTACAGTTTTTATTTAATTTTTTATTAGTTTGTCTAAATCACGAGCAATCATTATGGACGTAGGTTATTTGGGTCTGTTGACTTTGAACATTCTGGAGTCTTTGTCTAATTTAAATATAGGCAATTAAGCGTGTTTCTTTTTGCAGAAAATTGATAGTTAAAGCATTATTTTTTTATGTTATCAATTTTTACTTACTAGAATCGGAATACGCGTAGAAGAAAATATCTGATCAACTAAATATTCAATTTACTAGCCTACACAAATACCTTAGTCTCCTTTTTTATTTTCCATTGTAAACAAATTTTTTTTCTGTAATACTCCTAGAATTTTAGATATATTTTTTATTAGATACAAATTCATACAAACCATATGAATTTGTATGTAATAAAAAATATGTTGAATACTTTGGCTTCAGCCTGTACCACAATTTACCTCCTCGGAAAACCAGAAATAAAAATAATATCAGGGCATGATAAATAGAAGTTGCAGACAAAAAATAGAACTATCGCACTGATAGTAACGAACGTCACAATGCAATTATGGGACGTAAACATTTATTTTGTCTCGTTCTGATTGATTGATGTCACGGACGAGCCCCCAGGCTTATCTCCCAGACTTATGTATAAATACATATATGAAAGATATGAAAGCGGATCTTTGTAATAGACTCTGTACCCTTTAATGCAATAAAAACATGTGCAGAGATAACAAAAGTACTGTCGAGAGCATAAACAGATTTGTTTGTTTAGAGATTACGTGAAATTGCAAGATATATGCCACGCCTCTTCATATTAACGCTAATTAAGTTTGACGGTTACTTTGAAATGGTAAACAGTTTTCTTGCCTCTTACTTGATATCTAGCTGTAACCGACGGTTAATAAAAAATGGAATACAAAACGCCTAAAATAACCAATACATTAAATTACAATAAATTTTGCAAAAGTATGAGTTTAACGATAAGTATTTTTAAATGTGTTATTTTAGATTTAGTCAACCACTGCATTTTAAAAAGCGGCCCTTGTAGGTACAATAGTTTGTAGTTTAACATTGGCTGTATGAACCTATGCGGTCCTGCCGCGTGAGACGCCCCTAATCAGTCATGTGATTTGAATACGCCAGCCCAATATTAAAACTGGATCTGTTTAACAATCACCTTTTGGTTATACTATAATAAACAAATCATTTGCATAAGTATATTAAAGCGATAAGATTGAAAATAAATTTTCTGCTTTATTAAAATAAATGACGACTTAATTATGGACAAGGACATAATTATTCGAATCGTTACCACTAAGTTATCGAAATAGAAAATCTAATAGGGAAAGATAGCTAGGTATACATTTTGTATACATCAATATGACTTCGTTTAGATAAGTTTTACAAATTAATTTTAATTAAGTTATGAATATTGTTTTAATTGTATGGTTTCAGGTTTGGTTAACGTGTATAGGTGTTTTTTTTTACCATGAAATATTTATTTTTGAAGTTGCTTCGGTTCATCCATTGCTATTAATTTCCTAACATTTTTATTTTTATTAATTCTTTTTATATTTATACGTCATACAACTTCTAACACGTAAGGTGCACGCGTACTTAACGCACTGTATTCGCAAATGATGACGCTGTTAGTAGTGGCGTGACACATATGTGTAGTAATTTTGCTGAGAATAGCTGATTTGGCATGATATCAGCATAGCTGTTGCATTTCACGATTGCGTGAGGAGTTACCTAAAAGATGAAAACTCAAAGTGGAATCTATTCGTTTCTCCACTTTACTGCACATAGGAAATAATGAGTGGTTCTAATGAAAAGTTTATGTTCAGAACCAGATTTAAAAAATAAGTGAAAAAGTTAATTTTTGAGTCTACGTCATCAATTTCATTTACGTTATGCCAAACAGTTTTCCTGTATCGTGGGCGAAGGGTCTTCCTGTATCGTGGGTTTCATCAAATAATCCTCAGAATGCATGTCAAAGGTGGTACTTAAATCCCCTCCTCCCACTGATTAAACGAGGTTAAAACCCATTCTTAATAAAAAAAAAAAAACTTCCTAGTAGCTGTAGATTATTTTATCATACTTATAGAATTTGCTTGGGTAAAAGATGTATCTTTCTTAGGGAATACCTACTTGTTTCATAGCAGCATTTATCATGATAGTCCTATTACTCTCACACAAGTGGACAAAGAGACGCTTACATAGATTTTTATCAGTACATTAAAAGTAAATCTTTTGCATCGCACAGACTGGTCTTGGCTTTTATTTGTGGTAAACCTCAAAGTGAGTTTTGCTGGTAATTGCATAATTATAGAAATTACTGGATGGAAATTCCAGAGATTACCTTTTTCTTGTTAAGAAATGTGTAATCCTAAGAGTCAGTCAGAGAAAGTAAATGTCTATGGGTGTTGTAATCTATACTAATATAATAAAGAAGAAAGATTTCATTGTTTGTTTGTTTGCATTCAATAGGCTCCGAAACTACTTGACCGATTTGAAAAATTCTTTCACCATTAGAATCCTACATTATCCGGGATGGACATAGGGTACATGATTTTCCTGAATTCCCACGGGAACGAAGTCCCGAGCGGAATGCTAGTTACTTATACAGGGGATTAGATAAAGCTTAGCAAAAACTGAAACCCTGAATTCAGACCGTCATCATTCTGAATGATTTTTCAGTGGCATTTACTTTTTAAGAATTTTCTATTACACGGTTAAATTATTTACTCGAACACTCCATTTTTCAATAAAAAACAATAAAAATAGCGTAAAACACGAAAACCAGCAATGCACATTGAATTCCAATAGTGGCGCGGTGTAACGCGGTCTCGCGGTACATTGCGCAGCGCCAAACTAGGTAAATAATAATAAAAAAAAAACCAGACCTAGTTATGGGTAGATTCCACCATTTAAGTATTTGCTAAGCTGTCTCTTACACCCTATACGAATTGTACACCTTGTATACACAAAAGCAATTGTTATTGAATTTTTACATGGCAAAATATTTATCTGTCCCCACAACAAAGTGGCGCTGCAGATGCATGCATAAATAAATAAAATAAAGATTGAAAAAATGTTTGTGATTAGTTTTAAGTTTTATGGAGATAACTCACCTCACTCCCATATCTTCAGGGGAAGCGGGGAAGTAGTTGTCAGGCCGATTCTCTGTCCACGGATAGGCTTTCGAAAAACAACCGTAGATGCCATAACACCGCTCCACATCCTCTGTTTAAAAATAAATCTTATGAGTACCGAAATAAAGTACAATATTATCTGTAACAGTAACTTGAAAAACATAAACATACAACAAGTGTACGTTTGGTAGCTGATTGGGCCATGGCCTGCCTAGTTACTTAATACGGAAAGGCGAGCATTTGGTGATAAGTGATAAGTCTCATTCTCTTTTTATTTCTTAACCCGGTTTTTAACCCACGAGTGGGAAAATTGTTTTACTTTTCCATATACATTTTACATTAATTTGCGCTACGTTTTTTATCTATTTACATTCTAATGGAAAATATTATGAATTTACATTAACTACAATAGGTCTGGCACGCTTGAAAACTAGAAACAAAAAACATTTATACACAGGCATTATAGAAATTAAAATACATAGGTAAAAATTTAAATTAGGGATATCGAAACATAAAAAATGAGTTACATAGAGTCATGCGTGACTGAAGAAATTATAGAAGTCAAGGTTTTACCAGAGTGTCATTGTTTCTTTGGTACATAGATATTGAATGAAAGACACAATGATTGGTCAAGTCAAATAAGTCCAGGCAATATTACGAAATTTAAAGATTAAGGTTATTTATTTGTATAGGCAGTTAGGTAGTATCCATTAAAAGCAACTGTTAGCTCAGCATCAAATGTACGCTAATATTTTGTTGTCTTTCACACACAAAAAGGATCATTGATAGATAATCTAATCACAATTTAGACAAACACAATCAAGATCAAACATTTAAGTAAGTGTGGTGGTCTACGATTTTTTTAAAATTATAAGATGGGTTAACTCTTCACCTCAATCTTGACCATAAAGGTCAAAGATGAGTTCGACGATGGAGCGAGTTAACCCAAAAAATGCCTATAAAGGCATACTCTTTAACACTACTTTTTTGACAGTTATTTAACATTAAAATTTAAAGGGATACCAAAACATCAAAAATGTTTTTATCGACTTTTCGTCATATCATAGCATGTGACTGTTCGCATGTATATCATAGCATGTGAGTCCTCAAACTTACTACAAATAATGACAATTAAAAAATAAGTTAACTTTAAGACATTTGTAGAAATGGGTTTTTGGTAAGTATTTTCCTATACTTTTTATATCTTCGAATGTTTATGATTTTATCCGGACACTGACAGAGCATTTTATAGAAATGCCATGACGGAAACGACGCGAAAGTCTTTCTAACTTCTAGCTTACAAACACCCATTTGCAGAAATTTAATGCTGTCCATTAAAGTTAATGCTACAACTTTAAATGTCTTACGGTCACTTTCCGTCATGTTGACGTAAAAAAAGACAGCATCACATTTTAAAAAGCTATAACTTAATGAACTTTTTTTCAACTGGACGTTTAATCTACAAAATTACGTGGCAAATAAACGAAAGAAACTTACCAAAATTACTGGGGAAATTCGTGACATCCGTCGAATTCTGCTTGTTCATAAGAACCATTATGGTCTGCAGCATCAGTGTAGCACTGCTGTTATACATTGTCGCTTAACGTTCACTCACAAAAATCAAGACTAAAAGTCAATACACGTGCCGACGTCACTGTTATCGTGTTTTGTTTCAGTGTAACTCGATCAGTGGTTGACCCTATACAATAGCGTTCTCACTCGAAGTCAGCGTTCAAATGAAACGATCAGACGGCAGATGTTGTTTATATAGAAAGTTAAGAATGCGCTGATGATTCCTGTGGTTCCCGATGGGTTTTGCCCATGGGGATTTGTCGTTTTTAGTACCTACTTAAATGTTAGGTTTATACAAATTTGGACTACGTATAGGAGGATGTATTTAATTGATAATCTTAATTGGCATTAATTTTGGCAAAGTTGTCCAATGTTAAATTTTGAATTTGGGTAATTTCTCGCATTTATTCAATTTTTGCAGAAATGTAGGCCCATAGGAGACTCTGTAGTTAAGAATTGATTGTCTCTTTCTCTCACTATTAAAATCACAAAGACGACTGCTACTTAAGTATAGATCAGAGTCTGAACCGCGTTCTGTAATACGGACCCAAGTTTTTAAAACGAAGATCCGCAAATATCCAGCCCCAAGATTTGCCCACGTGCAACGAAGGGAAATAAGCTTATCTTGGAAGTATTAAATAAAATCCAAAACACAGAACGGAGCTTCCGCACTTTAATAGCAGTAGCTAATGGGATTGGGTTGGTCATGTCTACCGTATGCTAATTTACCTAGAGGCACAACATAGAGGCACATATGTTGAGAAAAAAAATGAAAGAATCCAGGAGGCGTCAACAGGAGTATACCTCAATCCGTTAGGTAACTCTAGTTCGCAGACGTTCCGGGATGCGCGATAACAGAGGTCGAGACGTTATCAGTATTTTGAACGCGATTGACGCACGGTCTGCTTGATTGAACTGCAGGTCATTTCTGTGAGCCTAGTACAACGGATTAATGGGCAGTGGCTCGTGGCTCAAGGTTGTCATAGATAATTATTAATAGAGGCTTCGTGATTGAAAATGCGGTCCTTCATTACTTGGTCTTAGGGTTTAGAGTAAAATTATGTTAAAATTAATTAGACATGAAATATAATAAAATATCTAACAAATTAAAAGTTTTAGAGGCCGAATCTTTGCTTGAAAGCTCTCATCCGTCTTTCTTATCTGTGTCAAATACATACTAAATAGTACAACTCGCTACAAACACGTACGTCGATGACTGCTTTAATGAATGTAATTTAAAAACTAGAGCAAAATTTATTCTAGACGCTTTTTCTCAGTTTTTGGGTGAGTCCGATAACAAAACAAAAAAAAATTGCCATATTGATTAAAGATATACATGCCTCGAAACTTGCTCATTTTAAAAACATTAAAGTTGTATAGCCCTGGGATATTGGCGTTTATAATCTTTATTATAAGAAAACACCAGTAATCAGGTATCGCTAAAACTTAAGTTTAAGTAAATCCACTATTTTCTGTAAATAATCCAACCGGAAAAAACCGAAACCGCACCTCGCATTCATCAGAAAACGATAAGGTGTATAAAACAACATCGTAAACAATATCTGGACTTTAAACCCCTCTTGATAACATAACAAAATAAACTAATTAAGTCAACATTTTGCTAATTACCAATTAAGTTGCCAAGCTGATTTTGACTCGGCGAATTAGTTTATTTATAGCTCCAATTCGTTTAATAAGCCTTAAAGGGCGACGGGGCTCGTTATCTTGATAGACACGTACTTGCTTGTCAATTAAAGGGGTCAAAAGACAAATACAGTTGCAACGCAGCGAAACAATATTGTTTACATCAAACGTCTCACGTATCCCAACGCGTTATCATTCAAAACAAGAAAAACAATCACATTTACTATATTAATTTTTACTTGAAACCAAGTAAACACGCACGTCTCAAAAAAAGTTTTACTACTTAATAATTAATCAATTATAATCAATTCATGCAAAATGTATACATAATTTGTCATTTTCAAATACAAAACCACACAAACATCTATTAAAACCGTTCGCACGACGTCAAAAGCTCATACATAACATAAGCCTTTATGTAAATCTGTCTAAAATTCATAAGTCTTTTAAAAATGTTAACTAGTTTAACAACATAATCGTATTAAATTACCTAAATAAATGCGCTATGAATTAACTCTCCTTGACTTATTTTTAGATGGCGTAGAAGAAAAGTTACAATTAAAAGTCATGTCTTCGTTAAATACGTCAGACATGGACATAGCTTCATTTTTACCAGTACCCTGAAGTAAGAACTGATCAAACTCCTCGACTACGTTTTCTTTGTCGTCCATGTGTCCTTGAGGAAAACGATAACTCGGTAGCTTCTTTATTGAACTTTCGTTCGAATAAAACTGAGAGCTATCTGTAGAATTCTCGTCCTTAAAACCACTATCTACTCGCGCCCACGGTATGTTAGATATTTCCTTCAAAGCAGTCTTACTAGTATTCAACTTCGATACATTCGTAACAGTCAATTCTGAAGGTTTTATGGCACATTCGTAGTAACTGGATGCGTTCGCATAAAATGTATTTTCATTAAAACCACTATCTACTCTCTTAAAACTAGTAGAACAATCACCGCCTGCCTTAGTGGCATTAGCAGTGTAATTGAATTGAGAAGCATTTTCAGTCAAAACTTTGAGATCAATCGTATTGAAGTCAATCTTCTTATCTTCTAAATTCAGTGGGTTCTCGCAATTATCTAAACTACTATCTAGTGACATGTGTAAAGGGCTGTAAGTGCCCTGTGAGCGAATTTTACTTATCTCATGTGAGAGAACATTGCTTGTATATTTAACTTTGATTGGCGTGGAGTCAATAACAGCAGTGTGACCACTTCCTAAAACATTAGGTGGTTTCAACTCCTTTTTATGATCTTTAAGAGAATCCTGTTCGACTAGTTGGTGTATACTCGTCTCAACTGCGATGGACCAAGTTGCCTCGGGTGAACTGGAATCGGGGCGTATTTCTTTCGGCGAACTGGATTCTGAATCAGCTGGAAAAGGGTATGGAATGTAAGTAAACTTTTCAAGGAAATAAAGCTTACTTGTTGATTTTTATTTCAAGTCATATAATAGTCTAAAGAATTAGATGACAATAAATCATATAATAAACGCTTCGTTATATGATTAATCATATAAACAGCAATAATTATTAATCTTAGTTTAATAATCACATAATAAAAGCATTTCAAATGTGACGTCAAGTTGTTCTAGACTAGAGCCACATAATGCTCTGCCTATCCCGACAGGGATCACAGGCGTGAATGTATGTACTTTTCATAAAAGCAAACATTTTACTATCAGTTTGCATTGTTATGTTTGAAAATAAATTTCCTAGCTTTAATATAACTTGGTATTCATTTTAACGGTTCCACAAACTTCACTAAAAGCCAACTTCTGACCGACAGTTTTGATCTTGTACTAGACTTTTAATAGAACTTCTACTAAGAAAGAAGAAAGAACGACCAGCCTTACTTCGGGAAACCCTTGTGCAGTATCAAAACTATCGGCCCGATGTTCAGTAGCTAACGAGTTTTAAAATCAAGAAACTCTTAGTACAAAAAATACAAAGCCAGGTCGCGCGCGCCTACCGATTTAAAAAGTAAATTGTAAAACTTCTACTATTCAATTTGGTGGGTTTATACGTCATTCTAAAGAAAATTTAATAAGGTAACAACTGTCAAAGATTGTTATTGAAAAAGAAACTTTAACCTTTTAAGGCCCCTAGCAGACGGCGTATTTTAAACGCGCCGACGACGCTCAGATGACGCGCGTATACGCGCTTCAAACGCGATTGGAACGCAACCTTGTAACACACGGGGCGATCGTGAAACGCGCGTTTACAGCGCGTATACGCGCAGATACAGCGATACAAATGGAGTTTCAAACGCGCTCCACACGCGCGTTTAAATCTATGAAAACGCAAAAATCGGCATGAAACGCACGTAGTCGGCGCGTTTAAAATACGCCGTGCAGGGGTCTTAGGCAGAATGTCGAACGGGCGCACGACAGAGATGGTTAAGAGAAACATAGAACAAATGGTAACTTATTTTAGACGTACCTTGGCAGTTTTCATGGAAAGAACCGTCAATACTCATATCCACGCTGAAGTCAAGCTTTTGCACAGATCGACTGCGATGCAAACTTGACATGCTGAGACTGCGCTTCTCCGAAAACGAAAATGAACTCTTCCTGCTTCGCGGTGGAGATTCTTTGAGAGAAGTACTTCGTTTCAAAACGGACTTGTTAGGAGTTTTCTTGCAGAAACATGGCCCTTTTTTGTCACTTTCTGGTACAATGCAGTCGAGACAAGTAGCCATTGCTTCGGATTCTGGCGACGTAAAGTTGTTTTTCTGAAACAAAAATGTTTTATTTTAGACTATTACTTTTGACGCAAGTTTTGCAGTTTTGATAAGATTTGGTTTGCAGTATTACGCGTGATTGATGTCGACTTGTTATTTTTATATGAAGGATAAGAAGTATAATCTTTTGCAATTTGAATTAATTAATTTATACATGTTTGTAAAGACCTGTTAATTTGGTCAATGAGTGCTCACAAGGGGGATGTGGATGGAAAAGTGGAAAGCAGAAAGTTTAACTAAGGAACTTTGTTTGGACTAGTTAGGAGATAAACATACTAAAAGTCCTGACCCGTCCGAGTGGAGCCCGAGGGGGGAGGGGGGCACAAAGGTCCCGTTTTTTGGTTTTTTGCTTACACCTCGAAAACGGTGCGTTGTACGAAATTTTGTTGTACTACATAATAAAAGCTGATAAAATTCTCTATAACTTTGGCTTTCACACTTTTTATCTATCTCCAATATTTGCCTAGCTCCGAGCTTCGAAAAATGGTCGATTTTCATGGGGAGGGGGGCACAAAGGTCCCGATGTTTGGTTTTTTGCTTACATCTCGAAAACGGTGCGTTGTACGAAATTTTGTTGTACTACATAATAAAAGCTGATAAAATTCTCTATAACTTTGGCTTTCACACTTTTTATCTATCTCCAATATTTGCCTAGCTCCGAGCTTCGAAAAATGGTCGATTTTCATGGGGAGGGGGGCACAAAGGTCCCGATTTTTGGTTTTTTGCTTTTGGTCTGTGCGTTGTACGAAATTTACTTAATTTATTTTACTTAACTTTTTCAACTTTTATAACTTTTTTTATTTATTTTTTACCTTTTTGTAAGTACTTTTTTTAACTTTTCTTAGATGGCTTTAGTTACGTAATTTTCAGTATTATCTGAGCGGTCTGAGTCCATTTGGGTTTTTTACAACGGCCTGAAAAATGATTTGCGGCATTCATCGTGGTATAAGGCTTCCACTGCAACCAGATCAACTATTGACGCTAAACGACCCACTACTTCTTCGCCCCAATCATCTCGTCTTGCATGCCCAGCCTCAATGCATGAGTCTTTGAAGGCTACGTTTCTGACAGAGTATAGGTACTTACTGTCTGTCGCTTTTCAACAGGTTTTTTATTTTCATCTTCAAATGCGCATGAACAAAAAAGGCATCGAGTTTTGAAGTCAAATTTCGGTTTTGATGACCTCAAAGCATGAGTTGCGGAGGGCCCAGCGGACGGAACACGTTTCCTCAGATCAGCTTTAATGCTGTCGGGTCTCGTGTATTCTTTTCGACAAGATGTGTGAACCCACAGCGACTTCAAATCTTTAAGTTGTGAGCTCTTTTGATCATTTCTGAGGTTACTGGCAGAAATCAGAGAATTTATTCCTTTTTCGCCGACCTTCGAAACATTTTCTCCACCTTCTTCCAGCACTTCATCACAAACAAAACACTTGTCTGTCATCTTGAAAACGTGCGTATGTGCAAAATATTTTGTGACTGCTTCCCTGCGTTACCGGGTGCACAGTCACAATACTCTATAGGTCACGAACGTAATAAAAACATAAGCCCGAAGGCATATTGATAGATATTATTGGGAGTTTTAGCCAGTTTAAAAGTAAACTGTTTCCGCCTTCACCGCGTGGAGGTACTCCCAGCTTATGTAATTTTATGTGTTCCTTACCAGGTTTAACATAAGGCTCGACTCGCACTTGACTATTTTTAACAGCGCGTGAGTGTTTTTTATAGAGTGGGTGAGCAATAAGAAATGATTTTGGCAAACTCGTATTGTAACAATGTGCTATAGAGAATTTAACACATTTATGAAAATCGACCATTTTTTGAAGCTCATAGCTAGGCAAATATTGGAGATAGATAAAAAGTGTGAAGCCAAAGTTATAGAAAATTTTATCAGCTTTTATTATGTAGTACAACAAAATTTCGTACAACGCACCGTTTTCGAAATGTAAGCAAAAAACCAAAAAACGGGACCTTTGTGCCCCCTCCCCAAGAAAATCGACCATTTTTCGAAGCTCATAGCTAGGCAAATATTGGAGATAGATAAAAAATGTGAAAGCTAAAGTTATAGAGAATTTTATCAGCTTTTATTATGTAGTACAACAAAATTTCGTACAACGCACCGTTTTCGAGATGTAAGCAAAAAACCAAAAAACGGGACCTTTGTGCCCCCCTCCCCCCTCGGGCTCCACTCGGAGGTGTCAGGACTTTTAGTATGTTTATCTCCTAACTGGTCCAAACAAAGTTTCTAAGTCAAACTTTCTGCTTTCGACTTTTCCATCCACAAATTATTCGTTGCCCAAGCTATGTGTATTTTGGCATGTTATATCTTATCATCTTTATTTTTGTTTTTCTTAACTGACGCACATTCAGTCGCAGACGAAACGTTAGTATACCTATGAATAAGTTACATTGCAGAATTAAAATAGTACTGACTATCGACATAGTAGGGGGCTGTCATCGACGATTACGGTTGAGCAATAACGCTTTTTTGAAGGGCCACACATTCAAAGGTCCTCAATAAGGTTTTCCCTGGTATCATTAAGCCCTTGAGACACATACAAAGGCGGATACGAACACGCGAGAACAAAAACTTTACTTTTTACACAGGGAATGAACCCAAAAACCGACGATTCTAGCTTCAGCTAATATCCTACAATGGATCAAATGGCATTGTGGTTCGATAGGTAACAACACAGCCGACATTATGGCTAGAAGGGATCCAACACCACCTTAGCAGACCTGTGTCAATTATTTCTATTTCATTTGGCCAATTTCGTACTTGGATACGCGCTCGCACTCTTTCTTAATACATTGACATATGGGATTAGCGTAACCACCCGTCGGCAGTCGTACAGGTCCTTCCCCACGCTTATTCAAAGGCCGCTTAGCTTAACCAGAAACTAATAACGAATAATGGTGGGTATCATCATAAGCCACTGTGCTTCAAATAAGCATTTATTCGTTTTAAACGCCACCGACATCCCCTCAGGCTTTCTAGAAGTTGACAAGACAGTCACCCATGTAATCCTGGAATGCATAAAATTGGCAAGTCAACGGGCAAAACTCCTACCAGGCATTAGGGCGTTTCGTAAAGCTTGCGAAATCCCCAAGATGATTCTGAGCGTCTGGTTGGAGCTGAGGTGGCTTGAATAGTCACCGACCCACACACAGAATGGGCTAAGATCCGTATTACAGAAAGCGACTCAGACTCTGATCTATACTTAAGTAGCAGTCCTCTTTGTCATTTTGATTGTGAGAGAAAGAGGCAATCAATACTTAAGTATAGAATAAGACTCGAGTCTCCTTCTGTAATACGGGCTTAAATGTGGAAAAGGGGCTCCTTTCAACTATCAACAACCTGCTGATTTATACATACCTCTTCATCACTAGATGTGACTTTAGCAACTGGAGAAATGGAGTTAGAAGCAAGTGACGATGACGTAGCAGACTGTGGTTCTCTTTGAGGCGTGCGGAACCCAATCGGGCTGAAACAAGGCTCTCCGAACTCTGCCACTTCTAGTATCTTATTCCTATAGCAGGGTTTCGAAGTGCCTCTGTTCAGTGGCGTACCGAACGTACGCTTTATCCCTTTGCTTGCTACGTTGCAACTCTGTGACAAAGATATTTAATACATTAAAAGTAACATAATAGATCGGAGTTTCTTGCCTATTCTTCTCTTGGGAAGACTGCACTTTTGGGAATAGGCGTAGTCAATAGGGTCAAAAGGAAGACTATGTATATACTAGCATCCCGCTCGGGACTTCGTTCCCGTGGGAATTCAGAAAAATTATGTAACCTATGTTACTCAGGGATAATGTAGCATCATAATGGTGAAATCATTTTTGAAATCGGTCCAGTAGTTTTGGAGCCTATTCGTTACATACAAAAATACAAATCTTTCCTCTTTATAATATTAGTATAGATGTATTTAAATCTTTTAATGTAACATCCTGAATGTTCTATGAAATAAAGCTGAATCTGAACTTTGCTACGTTATGATTACCTGATCTAAATAAACCATGGATCACCATTATAATAAAAGAAGCTATTTATTCGGACATTTCTAAAAAGGAGACGACTACCCGCCTCATGTCGAAACATGATGTGTTTACTATGTAAATTAAACAACAGACACATTACATGTATGAAATGAATTATGGGAGTATGAAGAAATAAGTGAGTCAGTTCAGTTTTCCCACATAAATATAAATTTTCTCATGTAACTCTTAATGATTTGTTCCACTTCAAAGTGGTATGAAGACTGACAACTTGACAAGGTACTTGTACACTAATGCTTACTCTATTCAATAGCTTCCTTTGCATTTAATAAAGACTTTCTCACACTGTATAGTAGCAGAGCCATTTTCCTTTTTCGTAAGAAACCTCTTGAGTATTAAATAATATGTGGCGACTTTGACTAACCCTAGGGGATTAGTTTCCGAGCCAAAAATTGGAATTGACTTGGTTTAATTACTGTAGTTAATCGTCAATAATTATTAATGTTCTAGCATGCGCTCCGAAGCACAAAAACGCTCGTGATATATTGCCCCTATATCACCCCATTAGGTCCCCCACTCCCGTGCACAATGTGCACATTGCTTAACTTCATCGGTTTCGAACGACAACCGCACTGGGCTACAAGCGCCTCAGTTAGTACATACATTAAAGCCATGGACGCTGTTTCGCCCCTGTTTTTTTTCCAATTGATTTTAATAACTATGTTTGTGCAATAAAGAATATAATCACACAGTTCTTTGCCTTTCATATACAGGATAAACTTATAATAATCATCATCAAAGTTATGGAAATGTCACTTAAAGATTATAAACAATGTAAGTGTATAATCTATCTTGTGATATTATAAACTAACAAAATGAATATCATACTATTCACAATCTTATGGTAACACATATGGGGTGACTTTTAATTAGCTAACAAAACTTTAGATCTTCCCATGAAATTGAACCACTTTCCCCACAGACCTATATCGAGATAGACGGTAAAAGTTCCTACCTTGCGTGTACTTTTACCGTCTATCTAATCCGTCTATCTATAAAAATACAAAATACAATTACATGATGACCATCGTGAAGGACTTAATCAGACTGATTTAAGAATTTTTACGGATGGATCAAAGACAAACACAGGTACTGGCTCCGGGGTATTCTCAGAGGACCTGAATATTAACATCTCCCGTCCACTCGGTGAGTATAATACTGTCTTCCAGGCTGAATGCATGAGCATAATCCTGGCTATGGAGGCTATCAAAGACAGGAAGATAGCCGAACAGTCAAGTAGGATACTATCAGACAGTCGAGCTGTACTCATGGCTCTAGACAGCAATACAATGAACTCAGGACTCATATACAACTGTTACTGTGCTATAATGAAGGTATGTAGCAACAACAACAATATCACTCTACAATGGATCAAAGGACACAGTGGATCCAGAGGTAATGACGCAGCTGACGAACTTGCTAAAAGGGGGTCCGACGCCGGAGCTATTGGTCCGGAACCGATAGTACCGGTGCCTTTTAACGGGCTTCGATCTCTGCTAAGACTGCAAACCAAGGTACAAGGTAACGACAATTGGCGGAACCAGAAGGGATGCCGACAATCAAAGGAAGCCTTACCTGCAATCAATACACGTCTCTCCCGCAAGCTCTTCCAGCTAAAGAAGACTCAACTTCGAGCGGTTACGAGCGTAATAACAGGCATGGTATGTTCAACAAACACCTATACACTCTAGGTATCACCGACAGTCCTTTATGCAGAGCATGCATGGAGGAGGAAGAGACGGCCGCCCACGTCGTGTTGAACTGCAAAGAGGTGGCCAACTACCGGGCCAAACACCTGGGCACACCCAGGTCCCTCCCGGAGGTTGTGGAGGTTCCTAAGGGACTTCTGCAATTTCTGGAGGAGCTAGGGTGGCTAGACTGACAGCCATCTTAATAAACAAAAGTCACGCAAAATAGGCGCATGTTGACGTCGAGTTGCGGAAACCAGCCCGTCTTACAATTACAATTACCTTGCGTGTAAAAAGTGTGATCTACGGTCACAGTTTTGTCCGACTTAAGTCAGTCCGCGTGAGACCTATACCTATGCCGTAAATCTTAATCGATTTTAATCGGATTTACATTATTGTTTTACTTAATTAAGCGCCTTTGAATCGTTTCCGCGCGGTCTTGATTTCCCATGACTAAATCTCGCTCGTGACGTCATTTTAGGTACGAAAAATTCGACACGCTAGGTGCTCATACAGTTTGAAGCGCTCTTTTCGTCTATCTCTATATAAGTCTGTGACTTTCCCCAAGGAATATCAAAATATTTTCTACTTCCCATACAAAGGCAAATCGGCTGATTGCGCAAATGGTACACACGGCAGCACATTACCCTAAACATGTTGACCTTGATGTCGCCCTTATCTCGTTCGTAGTAGTGACGCCTTTCGTAGTGTAAGAGGGTAACCTGACATGCTGCTGTCTGTACAAAAAGACTAAATTTTTTTTCATATTTCGACCTATGTTTCTTGGGGGAAGTTGTTCAGTTTCGAAGGCTGATTCATATCCTTAATTTTGGCTAACTAATTTAAAGGTCACCTAAAATACAGAAAGAAATTAATAAAAAATCACCAAAAAAAGCTTACCAAGTCAGGACTAAATAAGACTGGTGTATGAGTATCATAGCTAGATGGAGGTCGTGGTTCTATGTGATTCTCATCATCAGTCTGTTCTGAATCGTAATGCTCCATATCACTGTGCTCCTCAAAGAACAGCTTCCTTCTCAAAGAACCATTGGCTGTGATCTCATAGTCACCAGATATATTCTGTTCCTGGAAGAAAAAGTGAAGAATGTTCTTTAAGTTTCTGGAAGGTAACAATAACTGGAAACCTAGAATTATAAATAAATGTTATGGTGGAATTTTTCTCACGAGAATTATTTTTATCTGCTGTACACTTTAACATGTGTAGTATAATAATAATAATATAGAAGATTATTCAAATTAAAAAAAAAAAGAAAAAATATTTTTTTTTTCATATTTAGTTTATTTTTTTAAAAGTTTTTTTGTATATCTAAAAGCCTATCATTTTTAATGCAAAACATCATAACATAAAAGCACACAATGCACTCATGTGATAATGATAACCTAATGTGCGGCCCTCTGTACAATTAGCTTTTTATTAACGTAATGCTTAAAACGTAATGGTATTGTTAAAAGTACCTGTGTAAAAGTGCAGAACGGTTCCAGTAGTTTTTCTATTTCGGGAGGTAGTTCAGGTGGTAATGTAAGTACAGTTTGTGCTGAAACTAAGAATGACATGACATGATGAATGATTTTCAGAAATTTAATTAATAGATTCAAGATATTTATTTGTATACGACATAACATTGTGTTCGAAATTAATAACAATTTTAGTACCTAATTGAAATATTGAAATGAGTATTAGTTATATTAAAAATAATTAAATTAAAATATCAAATTAAAATATCAAAATTATTAATAAATTAGAATGTAAAATTGAACAAATTTGAATAAAATTAAGTAAATGTCACATAAATAAATAATTTCAAAAGTCATCAATGTCATAACAATATGCGGGCAACATAACAGTTCGGCTACAAATTAGGCGGCGGTAAGCGTTTTTGTTTCTATCGGTGGCTGAGCGTGATAGAATAATGTTTTACACTGCACACTGCAAGTAATGGAAACGAAAAAACCTGCCGCTGCTGCTTTGAGTCATGCTAAGCCAAGCCAGAAGACAGTCCTAGTCAGCAATGTTACAGGGACTGTGGGAAGATTGAGTAGTTGCTGTGTTTTCTAGACCCTTGCCACAGACCAGGCACCTCTAGATAGTATTACACACTATTGCTGGAAGAAACTACTGAATGGCTATATTGTCTCTTGTCTCACTCATACACACACGCCTATAATCCCTTTCGGGGTAAGCAGAACGTCATGTGGTTCTGGAACCACTAGTGACTTTAATTCTGTGAGTTATTAGATGGAACATGAGTATAGTGGTGATAGGTTGTCAGCATTTCGCCCACAATAAGCATTACAGTTTTTATGACATGCATGACTTAAATATTATGACATTTTAATTTAATTTTATTCTAATTAGTTCAATTTTACATTCTGATTTATTAATAATTTTGACATGCATGACATTTTAATTTGATATTTTAATTTAATTATTTTTAATTTAACTATACTCATTTCAATTTTGTAATTAGATACTTAAATTGTTATTAATTTATGTTGTATACGAATAAATATCTTGAATTTTGAATACAGAAAAAAAAATCTACTTTCCTTTGCTTCTTGCGAAATCTCGCCAATCTTTGCTGGTAGCCATGCTAATGTAAATTATAGACTCTGATTTACTGCATATTATGTGTGCTAAACCCAGTTATGTCACATATTTTAACATTATTATAGCAGAACTGAATAAATAATAACAGCAGTTCCAACATTACTATTTTTATTTAATAATTAACGTCAAATTAAACCTTCTAGCAAATTAATAAAACTAATTATAAAGCTACGAAAACTCTCCCATATGATATGTAACAAAATATATGGACTTCCCTTCAATTCTAAACAACTACCTAGGTCTGTGTTATTTCTTTTTAATGAATGTGTGTGCTGCTGTTAGTAAAATAAACTTTTTATTACTACAAGATAAATAGATAGCACAGTGAATCTAGTTAAATAGATAGCATTCCAGTCTATACTTAATATGTTTAGATCCTCTGCTAGGTAATTTTAAGAAGTAGTGTACAAATTGTGTCATTACTTCTTGATGAAACTCCATGTAATCACAACACATCCTAGCTAAGGCCTATTGTGTGGTGCACAAGATGCAATGTTAAACATGGCAAGAAATACATCAAAACACTCAAGCAAGATTAAGAAATAAAAGAAAGTTGAGATGGCAGGAAAAGCGTACCTACAGGGGCACAGACTGCTAGAGTTAATAATCAGCAGATAACTTACCATCTTTCATAACAACAGAATCCTTAGAAAAACTAGGCAATTGAGGACTGTCACTAGATACTAGCAAAGGTTTTGTTTTTTTGGAAGACTCAAGTGGACTAGGCATCACCATTTCTTGAGAGAAAAATCTGAAATAAAGTGTTCATAATATTATTTTTATTTAGGAAAGATTATACACACATCAACACGGTCTAGGGATATTGCACGATTTTTCATACAAAACAGGTCTATTTGAGAAGCTACAACAGCATACTCGAGATACATGGAGGGCTATAATTTTAAGACGAGCAAGTGCTAAACCTGAATTTTCAATTCTAGTCAATAAATTTAGTTTTACTTGAAATTTGTGAAAACATGCAAAATTCCTAGACCGTGTTGATGTGTATAAAATGATGCTAACTATAAAAATTTGCAAGTCAAGCATTTACACCTAGAATACTATTACAGGAAACTTGATAAGCTTTTGACCATAAACAAATAATTTATTAAATATAACACTAAAATTAAAAATTTTGAATCACCCCCGACATTTGATTGCTTATAACTTTTAAATGGCTGAATGGATCGGGGGTAAAAAAAAAAATATTTTTACATTCCCCTAGATTTGGTGCAAGTGTGTAATAAAATGTTAAATGTGTGCATGTAATGACTGACACATAGGTAACTATTTCCAATCAACTATAGATAGTAGGGTTAAGAAATAAAACTGAAATACAAAGCCATATTAAATCCATTTAGAGTGGAACATATCATGAAAAACAGGTCTAGAGCTTAGACCATATATTCTATAGACGGAGTACCTACTTATGACGTCACAGCACTTTTGAAAGAGATGCAAACATGTGAGTTCCTACAAAATAGTAAGAGATAGGTTACTTTAACGCCATCTCTTTCTGCGTAACCCATTTTTTGATGTCACGATTTTCAATTCGTGACAAACAAAGCATGTGATCTGAATCTTCTGTCAGTCATTACGGTTTTTAAGGTTTTGTGCATAAAGTATTAGTTTTAGTGGTGAATTTGTGAGAAGAGACTCCATTAGTTAAGTTGTTGTACAGCTTTTGTACAGTGAAGTATGGTTGGGTGCAGGGAAGGGGTAAGTGGTGAATTTGTGAGAAAAGAGACTCCATTAGTTAAGTTGTTGTACAGTGAAGTATGGTTGGGTGCAGGGAAGGGGTAAACTATTGTTATCTAAAATGGACACGCTCCTGGCTCCATCTTTATAGTGTATGGTCTAAGGTCTAAAGTAAGAGCTAACGTGACCCAGCGACCGAGTGATACTTTAAATATATTAAACATGAAATATTCAAAATAAACTCACCTCTCAGTAGCATCTTCAGCAATTTTTTCTAATACAGGGTCAGGCGATGGTTCAAACTGGCTATTGCACGCGACAATTTCGGCAGGAGCCAGCGTACAAGCCTGGTCAATCTCCCAACGGAAGGATCCACTATTCCTCTTATAAATCTTGCACATTCCAGGACTACGGGAAAACTTGTATGAAAAAAAAACCACAGCATCACAACAAGCAATGCTAACATAACATTCACATACCTGCAGATCGGTTTATGTAGCCTCTCTATCAACGCCTTGTCAAATGGATTTCGTACTTTTCTACTCGTAGGAGGAGTAGATTTACAATTATTTTTATTTGGGCTATCATTGTTATCACTCATTTCGAAAATAACGTTACAAAATCAATTCATAGCACAATGACCTCTTCAGCTCAGTCAGCAACTTCTAGTGTTACCATTTTAAGAAACTAAAAGTAATCAAACAAAAGCGTTGTGAAGTCTGTTTACGATTGACTTAAAATTCATCATACATTGCTTATGTACACATTTTTTTTAGGGAACGTTGCTTTGTACAGAAGTAATGTATGTTCAATTCAGACAGAATGAGGGATTTTCTTTTTATTTTTTTTAAATTTTTCCCCAGTCGCTGGATAGATGGCGCTAAACTATGTACGTTACTGCAAGGAACGGAACGTTAAATTATTTTTGATTAATTCACTTGAACGTAATTTTGAGATCATAAAACGAAACGTTATAGTCATATCACATCAATATCACGTCTACCATACGTATTTAGACGATTTTACGAAAACAACGAAAAAACAAAACTGAATTCTAACAAAGCGCGAGAAAACTAGGATGATTGGAAAGCCAAAACAAACTCAGAATATTTGATACAATGCTTTTCTCCAAGCCTTTTGGCTTTGGCACCTAGTAACGGAGTCATTTCAGCGCCATCTAGAGAGCTCTGGGGAAATACTTTTTTTTTTAATACCCAAAAAGAAAACCTCCCATTCGCTTTTCGCCGCCGTGCCCTGCGCCGCGAAGTGTTGCCTCTATCCTAGCAGGTTAATTTAGGGCACATTTGGCTATGATGCAGAATTTGGATTTATCAGAAATTGTAACGTAGTGAAACTAATTGTGGGTCCATCATTGTGGGCATGCCCACAATTCTTGCTGTCTTGTGACGACATACTGTCTTTTCAGTCTTCTGAGGTCATAGGCTGATAATAATAAATATCTAATGCATTAATAAATTAAAAAACCGGCCAAGTGTGTGTCGGACTCGCGCACGAAGAGTTCCGTATAATTATCTATAAAAACGGCAAAAAAATCACGTTTGTTGTATGAGAGCCCCCTTAAAGATTTATTTTATTGTTTTTTTGTATTTTTTGTTATAGCGACAACAGAAATACATCATCTGTGTTCCAACTAACTATCACAGTTCATGAAATATAGCCTGGTGACCATTATCAATAAAAACGAGCAAAGAAATCACGTTTTTTGTATGGGAGCCTCCTTAAATATTTATTTTATTCTAATTTTAGTATTTGTTGTTATAGCGCCAATAGAAATACATCATCTGTGAAAATTTCAACTGCCTAAAGATCACGGTTCATGAGATACAGGGCACTATTTTTGAATCACTTGCCTCGTTTCGAGCGATATCTTTCGTTGATTTGCGACGATGCTATTGAGTTTTTAATTTTTAACTACTAAATTCCATGAGTACTAAGACCCTTTCGCTGAAGTGTATTGATAAAAAACTTCGGAAATCAATAAAATCCGCGCAAATCAATAAAAGATATCGCTCGAAACGAGGCGAGTGATTCAAAAATAGTGCCCACAGCCTGGTGACAGACGGACGGACGGACAGCGAAGTCTTAGTAAAAGGGTCCCGTTTTTACCCTTTGGATACGGAACCCTAAAATACACTGTGTAGGAGGATGTTTGGTCGAATGGTAGTGACGCTGCCTCTTGATCGGCGGGTCCTGGGTTCGATCCCCAGTCGGTGCAAACATTTGTGTAAAAAGCAGATGTTTGTTCTCGGGTCATGGGTGTTTGTGTTTGTCTTTATGTATGTTCCAAGGGACCCACGACACAAGGGAAAACCTTAGTGTGGGCCTTTGAGTGTGTAGCGTTTATTTTTATTTTATGTTAATTAGCTAGCGAAAATTAAAAACGTGAAACAGCCCGCGATACTGAACAACTTTCCTTATGAAATATAGGTCGAAGTCTGAAAAAACAATCCATACAACTTGTGAGATTAGCTGGTTATGTAAATTTTGAAGAATGTTGTTTAGTTTCATTGGGAGAATCACCCCCTAAAGTAAAGTTGTACTCATCAGTATGAAGTCACTCCATTATGCACTACTGTGACCAATATTTTTTTTACGTCCGAGTGAAACTAAGAATTTTCAGAAATCCAATAAAATAGCAATTCTAAAAAATCACTACAATCAGCTGATCTAACAAATTATATAGAGTCTTCATTTTTTTTAGTTAAACTAGTGGGCTGATTTACACCTGGTCTTATAATATTTGCACATTTAAAAGTACCAAAATTAATTTTAAAACTGCTACATGTAGTTACAATGTCACGATCTTGGCAACACTAGACACGGCTGTCAATTTCATCTTTAGTGCTGCCATTATTAAAAAACTTGTTGTAATCAAAACCAACCCAACCACCCGACATGTCTGGCGGGAGGATGTGTAAAGGGCAAAAAATAAAAAGTAGCTGTTAGGTTTGTAGAAAGCATAGGCGTATATAGGGGGGGGGCCGGGTGGGCCGTGCCCACCCCAGTATGGTCTAGGGCCCACCCCAGAATATTGGGCTACTAATTCGAAATTCTATAATTGCCAAAATACTGATAACTTCACAGAAAATCATAAAAAAATATATCTACAGCAGAGAAATCTACATACTTACTTATTATTACATACATACTATAATACAGTATTAGTTACTTTTGAATACACAGCGTATTATGCTAGAGTACATTTAAATTTCGCGAGGCCCGCGGCCCCCCCTAGAAAATAACCCTAGATACGCCAATGGTAGAAAGAGATACAAATAGACAAAAATGTAAGGAAGAGAATATATATTTGTCTTGCTTTCACATATGAATGCTATTATCCAGAGTTTCTCAAAGTGGGGTACGCGAACCCCTAGGGATTCGCGTTTTGTCGGTACTGGGGGGCTACCATCTAAGCGAAGTTGACGCTGGGTGAACGAATGGAACGTTGACGATTGCTTCTTTATAAGGAGACCTTGATTAATGATATGAATCAAAAACAGCAATGTACATCATTTCATTCGTTCAATCAGCATCAACTTAGCCCCCCGGTTCGTGGCAAGATTTACGTGATGGCGGCGGCGACAAGAAACAAGCCCACCAACGGCGGTGACAAGAACATTATTATTAAAAATATTTTTAAATTTCAACAGTCAACTTATTATTATTTTCTAAAGGGGGGATTTAATTGGTTAGTCAAGGGGTTCGCTGTCATCTAGAAACTTTAACAGGGGTTCGTGGAGCCAAAAGTTTGAGAAACCCTGCTATAATCGAACTGTCAGACAGCCGATGGAGTAAAAAAAATTGCGTAAAACGGATCGTTGGATTCAAGTTTCTGTTTTGTTACATTCCGTTGAATTGAACTTTATTTATTGGCGATTTGTAAACAATTAGCCATTGTTTTAATACATATGGAGTTCTTAAATACATTACTTACCAACCTGGACAGCACTCAATGTTTTGAAGAAAGGTATTGTTGAAAAATAATTCCTGCAAAGTTTTCTGAATAATCTGATTCTTAAGTTATAACTACAGCGTAAATGAATATCGAAATGGACAAAGACGAGGTTAATTGGGAACCAATGGATATAGACCGCAGTAGCAGTTCCGTGTCTAGAATGGACATATCTATGAATGATTCCGGTACTGAAGATTGGTTTGCTTGTGATGATATTAAATCTACTAAAGTCATTCAGGAAAGTTCCTCTAGTCCTCGGCTAAAAACTAAAGAAACCCAGTACGAAGACTTGGATCCTATTTCTGAGACAAAACAAGAATCTATTCAAAACAATCACAAAACTGGAATCAGACCTAGAAGTAATATTAAAACTTATCATATTAAAAAGGAGACTTTTAAGAGGAAACCACCCTCTTTTTTGAAAACACTTCTAGTAAGTGTTCTAATTTTTTTCCTATCTACTATTATCTATCAAGTAATCAATTTTGAATGTGTAGATGATTTAGATTTGGAACGGATACGAGAATCTTACTCTAGAAATATCTATGGACAATCAGATGCAACAAAAAACTTAATTACTGCATTAAATGAAAATGTTGCCACTAAGTTAATTTTTTTTTTTGGTGGCACGGGTGTTGGAAAAACATATGCAGTCTCATTAATTTTGGAAAATTTGTGGACATCTGCTAATATTTACCACTACACTATGCCCAGTTTTGTGGAGACATTTTCACCAGAACTAATGTTGGGTTTGACTCTGTGTAAGAACTCTATAATTGTAATAGATGATCTGAGCCGTAATGATATGCACATAATGAAACTTGTTGAAAACCTTATTGAAAAGAGTAAAAAACTTGGAAAAAAAGTCACTGTAATCCTTGTTTATAATTGTGATACCGTTACTGAAAATTTCGTAAAAAGATGTGACTTCTCTTTTCAAATGGACTTAAAAGACAGTTTTGAGAATATTAATGCTGAAAAATATTACATAAAGTTTGAGCAATTGACTGAAGAACATTTGAAAAAATGTATTGAAAAAGAACTTGGACACAGAACAGTCAATAAACAAGATATGGATAATATATTAAAAAACTTTAATGTGTCATTAGATGGCTGCAAAGGTGTTTACAAGAAAATGAAGTTTATGAACATAGATTGAAGAATAGGTATGTTATGCAATGTTTTAAAAGGCTGTGTAAAGTAGTTGTTACTTAGTCTGTATTTATTGTATGTATTGTTTAGATTAGATGCTGTTTATTTAATAAATTGACTTGGTAAAGTAGTTACTTTGTAGTTTATATTCTAGGTTAATAAAATGCTATTTTAGATCAAAAGAACTTTATTTTAGAGATTGTTACATGATAATCGGCAATGCAGAGGTCCGAGAAATTATGTTGAATACAAATATACTGATAATTCTTTAATACACCTACACTTTCACATTTGAAAATTATTCTACCAACAACTTAGCTTTCACAATTAATAGCAAATTCTAAATGAATTCTGTGGTGCATTAAAGTACATAGGTAAGAAATACTTTGGTAAAAGTTTCAACTATAAAATACATAAATAATAATCTCAATCACAAATCTAAATAAGGGTGCAATGTTGATTAAAATTTTGTCTAAATTAGCTCTTATTACACACTAATACTTCAATACAATATTCAATACGATTATTAAACAATTTCCTAACATATAAATAGGTAACACATCATTCATCAGACAAAATGTGGAACAAAAATCACATTAAGATTTGTTTATTCTAGCTGAATGTTCAAGATTTAATATGTTTAGAATTGCTGCAAGATTTTATGAATTATTATATTATATTTATTTAAAATTAAACAACAAATTATTATGCATTTAAACATATGTATAGTAAGTAATCTATTACAGGTCTTGTATTGCACTGCACCCATGTTTAACACTAAAACATATTTTAGTCTACCCACCACGGAACCATCAGGAGCTTCATGTGTAAGCTCAGGTTAACAAACCTGAACTTTTTACATAAATAAATCTTATCTAAGACATCATGGCGAGTTTAAGTACACACAGCAGCACATCAGGCTGTACATGTTGACCTTGACGTTGCCCTTATCTCGCTCGTAATAGCACCTGCCTTCGTAATGCAAATGGATAACCTGATGTGCTGCTGTCTGTACATAACTGTATTTTTAAACAAAATTATTTGAGAAGAAATATATTTTAAAGATAGTTATAAAATGCAGCCAATAGAAAAGATTTTAATGTTTTTCTTAGCAGCTCCCCTAAATGTAAAAGCCAGTGAGATAAATGCATACAAACAGGTAAATGTGCATTATATTAACAATTCTCGGAGAGCTATAAAAATTTCAAAGAAGAATATTAAAATTTATTTGAAGCTGATATTAAGTACGTAGGCACCCCACCTCATTCAAATGACTGGACTGGATGCAAATGTTTATGAAATACTGTCAATGGGAGGATTAAAGTTTAGCTTCTTAATGTTTTAACCATACAAAGAGAATCCAAAGGAAATCATGGATTTTGTTGTAATATAATTTTACACTACTAGGTACAAAAATCTGTAGATTTTTGAATCAATCACTTTTCTACTAACTAATCTAATCAACTACCTAGTTAGTAGAAAAGTAATTGATCCAAAAATCTACAGATCTACAACCAGTCAAAGGTTCTTTTAAGACGAACTTTTATAAATTCACACTTCGTTATTTAGATACACCTACCTATTCAACTTTTTCAAAACTTTCCATTAGTAGAAATAACTTTCGAGCGTGAATATTTTGGGAAGTGGTCTTGGATTGGAGACTTCATTTAAGTGGTTACTTAGCTATATATTAGGGGAAGTAAAAATTATGGAGATAGCTAAATGTTTTTCGAAAGATAAAAATCCAAAAATTTATAAAAGGTATAACAATTCCAAATTTACTAGAAAGGGTCGATCAATACACATCACACAGCATACATAATTAAGTGAAATTACATATAAATATATATATATATTTCGATAAAGTTACTTCTGATTATATTATATCTATTAGTAACACAGTAACTTAGATTGCGGAGAACAAAAACGAAAAAAAAGTACCTACCTAAAAAGAAAAAGATTAGATGACATCTAGTAACATGCTTTATTATGTACTTAAAGAAAATAATGTATACAGATATATTGAAGACGACACTTTTAAACATGCAGTGTGCAAATCAATAACTATGTACACGATGTAAGTTCCTATATATGTATATTATATGTTCAAAATTAATTTTAAAACGTCGATTAAATACTAAATACGCGTAACAATAAGGACTAGAATACATTTTTTATTTTTTACAGTTATTGGCACTAAATAGAATGAATAATGGCACAACTATGTACTCTGGATACAGTAAAGTATATCACCACGATTGATTCCAAATTTAAGTATTTTACTTATTTATTATGCAATGAACATTTTATAATTACAATTCCAACTCCCTGATGTGATGATGTACAAATCAAATGTTTGCTAACTATACTAAAGTAGGTATTTTATAAAATCGTAAAAACATGGATAAATTTCATTTACACCTAATTATTTTCTAAGAAATACTGAAATTACTGCTGACTTACAAATATAGTATAGATTCATTAGTAAAGCACGTTCCGTAAGTGAAACTGTGCAAAAAACACTTTACATTACACATTAATATCACTGTTGACAAAGCTCCTCTTATCTTAGTAGATACGAACCAACTAGCGGACCCTTCTCTTGCACAGTTATCACTTCACAAATTTATCAGCTAGGTATTGCAAAAGCAACAAATCCTTGAAAACAGATCAATCAATCAGGTACAAAACACACTGCTAACAAAATCATATCAATCAAACAATCCGCTATAGGAACGACTGGCGGTAAAGCAGAATAATATTAACAACACTAAAATCTAAAATTGACGAAATTGATATTAAATTTTACTTAAAATATTATAATAATAATCAATCCACACTAGTAGCTAACACGAGTAGAAGGAACTCTAACTCAGTAATTTCACTAGTTATTAAAAAGTTACTTTTAACAATCTACCTACCTGAAGTCCTCGCTGCAGATGCGTAGTGCCAATAACTGCATCATTAGTTACTTAAATCTTACTAACTAGGTATTTGATAACAAATAGAACACCATTTTTAAGCACGACAAAACATTCATAGTTAAAAATGTAGAGAGACTTACTGAGAAATGTGCTAATAATTCTAAACCTCGAGAAGTTTGCTGATTTATATAGGTAGGTATGACTTATTTAACGTAGATTCATGATTCAGATCTGTCTGAGATTTCATTTGTTGGTCATTAATATTTGGCTCGATATTCGTTGACAACTTCGATCGTGGCCGAGATCGGATTTTACACTAACAACTAGCACAAAGCATTGGATTTTAACGGTATCACATAATATTAGCCACAGTGATGTTGTACCTTTCTAGGACTCAAGTGACTTTACCGGAACGAGAAGTAATTTTGAATTGCTTAAGTACTTTGGTGTAGAATAACATTTACCTATATTATGTAATAACTTAATTCATTGAGAATTTCTAATAAAATTCGTGTAATTTTCATAGCAGAATTGGATATTAAAGTTTTGATTTTAAGTCGCTGCCGAAGGACTATTTGCAATATTTGCATTAATACATGGTCTTCGAATTTTTAGAGCTGTCAATAAATTCAACTTTGCAATGGCGATGTTACAGTTCTTACGAGGAATGTTATAACTAGCTAAAGCGCGTTTAATAACTTTTATTGTATTATACTGAATGTTGGAAAGCAACTATCAAATGAAAAAGATAGTAAAAGTAACAAAAAAATTGCTTTTTCGTATTTCCTTTAAATTTTTTTTCTTTTCAATTTAATTGCATTGCAATTTGGTGCCAAAATCAAATAATTTTAAGTTCAGCTTGTTTAATGCTCTCTTAGATCTTAAAAGGGCTAAAGTTCAATTGCTAGTGACATCTATCTTAAGACCGCGTGTTAGATAGTTTGTACATATTTGACCTAATAACCGTAACAGTCACACCATTACAAATAGTTGGTGCAAGACCTCTCCTTTGGCTCCTGGGACTTCTTTAAAGAAGGGACTAGTTAGGAGCGATGGAAGTGGACAGCTGTCCACTTGTTGTGGCGTTTGTGCCATATGCGAGTCTCTCGTGACTGGTGCGTGGCTCGTCGGCCCTCCGCATCCACACTCTGTGTCACCGAAACGTACGCTATTACAGCCACGTCTTCTCCAAGGAGATGAACTCTAGGACTTAGAATGGTCGTGTTGGTTTTTACGTGAGGTGGAGTGTTATCAATAAAGAACTTGTGGAATTCTACACCGTCCACCAAATTACCTAATGCTTCTGGATCAAAAGAAGTCAAGTTAGGATCACATAGTTTAGAATACGTGTCGTAGTCGCCGCTGTTGATTGCATCTATAAGAATTTCAGTGACCTTAATTATTTCAGCTCGGCGCAGAGAAGCGTTGCTGTCGCCACGAGCTTTGCCAAACGAATCCGCTTTCGAGAGCCCCTCTTCGTCGTGTTCCTTGGAAATAACGGTACATGCTCGATCTACGCCCTTCTTGTCCTTGTCCAAATCGTCATCTTCCAGCGTCGTACTACTATCAGTAGATTCCTTCACCTGAGATCCGTCGCTTTTTTTGTTAACCATGGACTTTCCAGAGAAGTTCCGAGTAGCAAGCATAGTAGTAAGGATAGCCCCTTTCAGCTTGCGACGTGCATTGAACTTCTTCAAGCAGTCTACTGTCTCTTGTCTGTGCATCATAGACGCGACACGCTCACGATGGCAGATCCATGGATGCTTCAAAGCTTCAGAAGCTGTAATCCTCTTGCTAGGATTAACAGTTAACATTTGGTTAATGAGGCTCTTGGCTTCAGGTGTCACTGTGTCCCACTCAGGGGAGGGATAATCATAAGCTCCGGCTTTAATTTGTCCATATAATCGGTGCTGATCTTCATCCCAAAAGGGAGGATATCCAACCAGTAATATGTATAGGATTACACCGCATGCCCAAATATCCACTGGCTTACCATACGGTTCTTTTTTGAGGACTTCAGGTGATAGGTAACCCGGAGTACCAGCGAATCCAAACCATGCTTGTTGTTCTCCCTGAACTTCAATAGCCAGCCCAAAATCGGCTAATTTTACGGCAGCCCCTTTGGCTTTGCTTGCCAGTAATAGATTTTCAGGCTTTAAATCTCTATGCACAACCCCGTTGTGGTGGCAGTGATGAACAGATTCCAATATTTGTTGTATACAATGTGACGCATCCGCTTCAGAGTAAAATTCGCGTGCCACGATATCTTCAAACAATTCTCCGCCAGTCACCAAATCGAAGACGAGGTAATGGAAATGTTCCTCTTGAATAGAGTCATGCAGTCTCACAATGTTAGGATGCTGCAGCTTTCTACAAATTCTTGCTTCTCTTTCCAATTTTTGAAAGTCCCTAGCCGATAATTTCTTCGTGTTTATTATTTTGGCCGCGAATTCAAATCCAGTCGACTTCTGAACAGCACGCCTCACTATTGAAAATGCTCCTTTTCCAAGTTCTTCCTTTAAGTCGTAGTTATCGGAGAACCGAGTGCTAACACCATCACGATTTGGGTTGGCCATTGTAACACAACGTAGTTACGTTACCAATTTCAATTAGACGACTAGCTTTGAATATTTTGAGCACGATTCTTTTTTGTAGCGAAAGATAACTGAAACAAGAAAATATTTACATAAATTTCTCACCTCATTAGCGTAGTTGCATGTTATAGGCACTGTGTTGTTGTATTGTCATTGAAATGTCTTTAGAGTTTCGCATTTTTGTGACGTAGGAAATATTATCGAGCCAGAGTATTTACTGCATGACGATGATTGATTTAATTGAGACAATGATGTCGATTATATTTTATGATATGCGCGACATACTTAAAGCGCTATTTGCAAATTAGGTCGCACCCTCTCACTCGTTCTATCATCGTAAAAATCGACATTTAGGAACACATAACTTTAAAAGAAATATTAACTGTAAGACACTAATTTGAACCTGTATTAAAAAATATATATTAATTAGATTAGGCAGTTCGGTCTAGATGCACAACTTACTAGTAGTTTTTGTACAGTGACCAAACACTTTAAATTGGGAGATTAGAATTAAGATCAACGAAATTTTATGAACGATAAACTAGCAGCTTTCACGCTTGTTTGTAAAACTAGGAAAACATAAAAATGCGATCAAATTCTTGGCCTAAATAACGCAACGAAATTACGCTAAAAATAATTTTCATTATGAGCAAATAATTTAAAATGAAATATGGCGGGTTTTGGCTTACTGCTTTTAAATTGAATTTCTATTTTAGATCAAGAATAAGGAAAAAGACTGGAATTAAGGAAATAATTCACCAATAATCTTTCGCACTCGAGATATTTGACGGTCAAATTAGACTTGATAAAATTAAATTCTCAAACTTGCGCGAAGAAGAGACGTTGGCTTGTTTTGATGATACTGTAAATATTTTATAAAGCTATTTATATTTACTCCGATCACTGCCCAACATAATTCCACTTACGAAATGCTCGAAAAATAGATATTGTCAAGAGCGGATGATATTTATCGGAATGAGAATCTTGGTCACTATTTTGGTCACTCATTCTAAATTGAAGTTCTACAAGCTCAATATAAAACGCGTAGATACCTAGACAATAGTAATCGTGGTCACAAACATAGACTTCTAATATTAACACTACGGCACCGGGATGACATTTCGTTAGCGCAAAATAATCGATACACCATTGTCTCAACACATTCACTAAAAACCAGAGGACATTTCACTTTATAACACTTGATATATTAGATTCTATATCCGTACCATACGAGCCATTTTGACTTGACAAAATCACAAACATTAATTTAAAAATAACACTGAAATTAAATTATACGGCAGAAAATTTCACTATAGGACTTAGGACGATATTCTTAGCCGTAGTAACCCGTACGAGTCAGCCGCGACGAATGACATTGCCGAGCATTCGTTTATTTTACTAAGTTAAACGTCAGTCGATAAGTCAAATTGTTAAATTAGCAGGCATTTACCTATTATGTGCCCATTTTACACAATTTTCAACCAGGAGAAGATCGAAAATGAAGGGCCTACGCCACACTCCGCTCGGGACACGAGCTTCGGGGTCAAATTCATAGACATTTGGGTGTTGCCAGTGTTTAACGTAAGGAATATTTCATTAAAAGTTACAAACGCGTTTTTCTCGCTTTCCAATAATTTTAAAGCTAAAGAAACACTTGCGATTGAATGAGCAATATTTTCAACCTGTTATTCTAATTAAAACTCTTTTATTGGAAGAGTTTTTCGTAAATATATTTTTCCTCTTGTTAATACTGGCTATCTTCGTAAAATCGATACACTAGCGCAGCGCTCGGTCAAAGACGACGAAGCTCAGTCACCGCGACATCTACTGGGATGTTGAGCAACTAAACATTCGTTCGGAAATTTATTTCTAAGTCGAAAGTTCAAAGTAATAAATTATAGCTACTCACTAGGTATGATAAAAACATTGAATTGACTTGGTTGTGAATTGATTTCTAACGCGTGTATAGAATCACATACTACACGGTTTTTTTATTTTTTTTTTAAATGTACACGGAACATAGTTTTTTCTGCGCTTGACGACGTCCTCGTTTGATAAATACTTAAGAGGTGAAAATTAGCATAATAAACATTTTTATTAGGTATTCGTTGTTTTGTTAACAACTATAATTTCCTGTGTTCTTCGGTTTTGGTAGAAACGGTATTCTTACGGCTACGTAGACACTTGATTGGAAATAAAATAGAAAGGTGAATAGACTGCCAGCTTATTCCGGGCATACTGTAAAAGTCAGTAACAGAGGAGATACTCGAAGGTTTTGCTGTATTGTGGGCGAGATGTTGACAACCATACTTATGTTTCACCTAGTCATTGGAAATTGTCATAACTTCTGCTACTAGGGGCGTAAACAATGAATGAAATGTATTTATTTTTGAGGCATAGTAATAAAATGTAAAACAAAGCATTCAGTCACAGGGTCTTAATAGGTAGTTTAAGCTTAAATTTACACTTAACGGTCGGTTTTGTCGAGTGGTATAGTAGCGCTGCTTTTTGATAGACCGGTCCTGGGTTCGATTCATAAACATATTTGTGCAAAAAACAGATGTTTGTTCTCGGGTCATGTCTTTGAGTAGTTGAGTATTTTACAAGGGACTCGGACTCAGGACACAAGGGAGAATCTTAGTATGAGCCTTTGAGTGTGTAGCGTTTATATTAAATTAATAACAATCAAAATGATGATGATGATGTATCATTCTTTTAAATGTAACGTTTCTTTATACATAAAAGTTTTATCAATTAACATGCTACATGACATTTTACGAGACTTGCTAAACGATTTTATGTCCAATAAGCTTTGTCCCCACCGGGAATCGATCTCAGGAACCGTTGATTCGGGGGCAGATCTACTAACCACTGAACCAAACAAGTTATTTTTTCATGCATGTTTTCTTTTTCTCGTATTTAATTGTCCGGGGAAAAGTATTGTTTATTGTAATTATTACAAACTTTTTCATTTATTAACTTAGAATTATCTACAAAACTGTTCGTGCAGTTGTTCTGTGGGATCGAGTAACAATATAATTTATCTTGTCTTATAAGTACATCCATATAATTTAAATTAAAACAATTTGACTTATTAAAATAACTTACGTTTTAAAATAAGTTTATGAAAGGATTTTGACGAACTTTTTATAACTGTCGACGCGATTCTCATCGTGCAACTTGCTGCTTGTTTTTCAGCCCGTATTTCTTGCTCAATACATTGGAAATCACATTAAACACATTTATCTCATCCAATGTTTTGATGACTTTCCGTATATGTATTTATTTTTCAACGGACACAATCTATTGAAACACTATGTCATGCGGTAACTTTATGTGAAAAACACTTATGTAGGTTTTGGTGTGGAACCGAAAAAATCCTCGAAGTGCGTCAGCCAAATTTAGGTTTAATTTATGTACATATTTGATTTGTTTTCTTATTTTTAACTCTATACGTAACTGTTTTTTCTTCGAATTAATGGCTAATACTTCAAATTTTAAGTAAATATCTTTTATTTATTTAATCGTAAGCTAATCCTGGAGTCTTTAATAATCCATCAATCATTTACTTAAAAACAAATTATGTAGTGACCAAACAGCTTTTGAATTGGTTTCATGCTACAATTTTGGTTTTTTTATTGTAGTTACCGTTCCCTAACTAGGTGCGCGGTGAGTTAAAGGACCCCTCGCGAACGGGCTGCTCCGAGGGCAATTCACAAAATCAAAACTGGTTCGCATCTTGCGCAAGTGTAGGGGGAACAAACAAGGGCTTTTGAGCGGGCCCTTCCGAAATTCGCCGGTGCACAATGCACCCTCCGTACCATCCCCACGCGAGGTCTCTTATTATTACGCGACTCCTGCTCCTGTCCCCATATTGTTCATATTTGGATTGGTACTCGTTTGACGCGCTCCAAACATACTGTGGCTCTCCCGTTATATTTAAAAAAATATTCTCTCAAAAAAGTGTTAGAGATGTTGTTAGTGTTTATGTGCTCCTTGTATTTCATCAGTTACTAAGTTGTGCAAATAGTAAAGGCATTTGAACCTCCGTCGTCGGCTGTCACCTAATATTTGCAGCGAAGGGAAGTATTAAGGTTTCGAACGTTGCGGTCGTCTCAGGTTGCTTTTCTCATGAGTGGACGTGTAAAATAATAACTTGAGATTAATATGCGTTGTGGAAGCGTCGGATGCACGGCGTGCGGTGTGCAACTCCGAGCTGTGAACGAGTGTATCGATCGCGGACTAACTCGCTATTCGTGAAATGCGTGTATTCGACTTCTCTGTGATCGCTTCAATTTGGCGGGACGCTTCGGACCTCCGTATTTCGTATGAAGCGTATCTGGTAAGTTTGTCAAGTTACTCCATTCATTTCTAAAAGCATCTATCTCAACTACTCCACTAAATACAATTTATTTTCTTCTCGGCAGCTCGCGTTTATTCCCGAGGAGAAGTATTGCTTCCAGTATATCTTTGGTGACTTGTGACCATAGAGATCACGACGACAGTTGTTGTTTTGTTACGTTTACCCTTTTATCCTTAGTAATGTGAATTTAAAAATGTATTGTCTTTCCTTCATGTCCTCGTTGTAAAACAACGACTAGGACAGGGTTTCTGAAGAGCTAAAGACTGGCTAGGCTATTTAAGTCACGGGTAGAAAGCTATGTAGTAAAAACATCTAACTTTCCCGTTACACATACCTTAAACGATATTGAAATAAAATTCTCGTTTTAGATCGAAACTGTTGCTTTATACTTATAACTTACTAGCATTCCGCTCGGGACTTCGTTCCCGTGGGAATTTGGGAAAATTATGTACCCTATGATACTCAATTACTCAGGGATAATGTAGCATCCTAATAGTGAAAGAGTTTTTGAAATCGGTCCAGTAGTTTTTAAGTTTATTCATTACATACAAAAATACAAATCTTTTCTCTTTATAATATTACTTGTACTTAGAAGTGTAGATAAGTCTAAAATAAAAATAAAAAGTTATCACACCCAACATTTATCGCTTATAAAATTATAACTTTTAAACGACAACCAGTTATGACTAAATATAGCTAAAAACCATCTCGATTACCTACGCCAGCTTTCAAACAAAAATAACCGCATCAAAATCGATCCATCCGTTTTGGAGTTACGATGCCACAGACCTCTTTTTTATCGAGGGCTAAAAACTAAAAATACCCAAGTTATATTAATAAGATAGATTGTTCCTTAACATCTTTACCTACATACAAATTTCCGAGGTTATTTTACTAAGTCGAAATTAACCGCTGCTAAAAAGGGTCGTACCTCTTCTGAGCAAGCCGCACTTTTATACCCCTTTTAAATTAATGAAACAACAAACAAGGCTACGTTAATTATGCAACGTGTACGTGGTAAGAACGTAGATGTAAAATCAATTAAACGCTCGTTCCATAGAAATCCGCAGCTTTTAGGCTTCTTGCAATTAGTAATTACTTAAAGACTTACTTAATAAGAAAACCAATTGACCTAAATAAAAGTGATTAAATTGTGTGGGATAGACTTAAAGGTCAGTCCTTACGTGTGGATCCCACTGCTGAGCAAAGGTCTCTCTTAAATAACTTAAAGATACTAGTTGTAAAGTAGAAAAAAAAATATTAAGAAGTCGCTGCCTGAATCGATACTAAATTGACATGCTTTTTAACGTTAGCCTCTAAAATGTTTGCCATAGGAATAATTCCGTCTCTTCAATAATAGACGAGCTTGTCAACATCACGCAAGCTTTGTATTGTCGTTTATTTTTATAAAGAGGGTTCATGGTGAAGGAAAATGATTTTGTAACAGAATCTTTAGATACCTACATTCAAAAGCTGCCATTTTGTTACACTAGGCAAGAGTGTCAAAATGTATGAGCATAAATTAAATACGACAATACAGACTATACAAGTTGGCTCTATCTGTGTGTCTGTATGTCTGTGAACAAATTTTTATAAATTAGCTAACAACCATCTCGATTACGTCAGCTTTCAAACATAAAAACTGCATCAAGATCGGTCCATTCGTTTAGGAGCTACGATACCACAGATAGACACACAGATATACGGACACACGTCAAACTTATAACACCCCTCTTTTTCACGGGGGTTAAAAAGGGGTATCTTCTATCTAAGTAGTACTTAGAAAGTAGATACTTGCACTGCACTAAGCTAAATTACTTTGAACACTTACGTAGATTGCAAAACGAGAAGTAAATAAACATGTACGTATTAACTGTAGTCCGCGCACTTATTATTTGTACAAAGTCTCCGCAATCAAATGGTTTGGGTTCATGGACAACGAACACTGGTTTACGTTTCACTAATTACTTTCCAAACTACAAACTGATGTATTCCGCTTCCTGATACAGAACCGTAAAATTATCTCCCAATTCAAACTCCACGCGTGACTGGACTTCATTCGAAGTTAAATGAATGTTTAATCAGTTATGTATTGTATTGTATTATCCTTTATTGCACATCAAACAAGGAAGCGATGTGGTTTCGTACCGTCACATATGATAGCATATGTCGACATTATGTACCAACTGGCTACGGAAGCCACGTGACCGCGTAGGCAGCCAGGCACACCGTCCGTTTTGACGTCATTACTCCCCCTCGAGTTCGACTTTTTTCCAAGATTGCATTATCTATTTTCAGCCCGGACTCCGTTATTAGGTACCCTATTTGTATGCTAAGAAGCTTACGTCGCGCTGATAAAGACGAAAACAAACGCATCCTTTATAGCTCCTGACTTTATAAAGATTGATTAAAATAGATTGTTCCTACGCGGTGATATGTACGTAGGCTTTTTCTGAGAGTACTCGTGTCATCCTCGGCCTCGTCTTAACCCCCTGGGTAAAATTGAGGTCAAGAGTTAACCGTTTTCCGATAACTGGTCTATTATAATTTAAAAATAAGTATTTGCGTTAAGTTTTTTTAAGGTTGCGTTAGATCAAGTTAGCGTTTTATGGGCATTGAACAATTATTTTTTGACGTAGCCATAAAACCATTTTTTCCATATTGTTCTTACTGCTTTATGATAATAAATGCATACATTATCAACATAGGCATTTGGAGTAAGTAAATAAACGATTATAGATTATTTAAAAATGACGACCGATATGTGATGTGGGTTAAATCAAAATCGTATCCTAGATAAATAAAAAATATGACAGCAGTGCGGCCCACAAAAGGCGCCAATTCGCAAAGAAATGCGATTAATGTTTGGTACATTTGGCACAGGAAGCTGACTATTTCGCCTTTTTTCCACTGTTTTTGTCCAGTAGTACTGTCTCCGTTGTCAGGGACAGATATGGGATGACGTACGGTACAGGTTGCGGTCATAGCCAATATAAATGCTAATTCCAGATAAGATCCCAGCCGCGATTACCTACCACTATCCCGTATTGTTATCATAAAGCCAGGAACCATTAGATATAAGTACCCTGGTTTGTGAGTCAGAAAATGTTTGTCTTTATTACGTTTGCACTCCAGTACCTACACTGGAAAACAGGATAAAATAATAGTTACAAGTATTCTGGGAGATATTAATGATATTAAATACTCTGGGTCTGGACGTGTTATTTTAGTCATCATTTCTGCAAACAATTTTCGTAAGAGGCCGAGATATTGTTTGCTGTTCCAAGTAACTTTCAGCATTACTATTATTTGTGCCTAGGCAGGCAGAAGTTCACCTTAAAGATTTTAGTTGAGACATGAACAACTGAAAGGGATTTATAGATGTAATCCTTGTAGGGGGATAGGAGTGAGTGTATGTGTGTATGACATTGACAATTGAAAATTGAGATGTTGACTAGGAGAACACAATAATGCTGAGATTACGTCTTGAGATTACGAACACAATAATGCTGAGTATCGTAATACTACCTTAACTTATAAACTTACTAGCTTTCCGCCCGTGGCTTCGCCCGCGTGGACGACAGGTTATATCGTGCCCAAAATGTAGCCTACGTCCTTTCCCTAGGTCTAATCTATCTCTGTACCACACCAAGATCGGCTCAGCAGTTTAGGCGTGAAAGCTTAACTGACTTTCACTTTCACATTTATAATATCAGTAAGGATAATCAAATAATTTGAGGGTTCTGTGGCTTATACTGAAGTGGTTTATTTGTATTAACCTATTGTACTAGTTCAAAATATATCAAACACGATAACGATCAAAGTACAGTACAGTGTCCATAAATCTGATAAGCAACATAATAACAATTCTGATGAGACGAGTTTATGTAAGGTGGATTTAAGGCATCATAAAATTTTGTCTGAATAATCTGAAGCCATCGTAACTCACGAGTATATTTTATTGATAGAACATGACCTGACATAATGGAATTGTATTGGAAAAGGTTCGTGATATTTCAAGATGTTTTATTTTTTTATTTTCTTTTACCAGCCCATGTATAAGTCTCCACCGAGGGGAACGGGCCTCCCTTCGAAACACGAAGGGGATTTAGGATATTTTAACGATTATCAAGTTAGTATTATTGACTATGTATTTCTCTCTACCTACGAGTTTCTAGGCCGTAGATTAGTATCATCATAACTTACCAACAAGTTCTAGACGATTAAAAAAAAAGCAAAGAACAAACTTCGCTATGAAATGAGCTTGTTACAGATGCAGTTTCATTTATAGATACCTTATAGTAAGTTTCTCCAAGAATTGAACATCAGTTAATTGCAAAAGTTTGCCGTTTTACTTGGTATAAGAAAATCTTAACAGAAAATAAGTTCACAATTTTTCTTATTAAAATAGTCACGAATTGCATCACAATTTGTTTTTCAAGATAATCATAAAATCATTGTCTAAGGCCAGTATTCACCAAAAATTTAACCAACGATTAGCAGCTAACCAGAGATTTGACAATGTCATTTTCATACTTTTTTTGACATTTTGTCTGATTAGCTTCTAACCGCGGTTTAACCGTTGGTTATATTTTTGGTGAACACGGGCCTTAGTATGCATGTATTTTGATGTGTGTTAATGTAACAGTATGTGAACAGTATCGAGATAGTAGTTTTTTTCTGTGAAGAAATCTAAACAAGAACAATTTATTAACTGAGATATAGTATTTGGGTAATATTAGGGTATCGTTGCCTCCAGAAGCCCTGTTCTGTTAGTGGGCCAAACATTCATTTTCATTGAACCACTTATGTGTAAAATAAGCCTCAAAAATCTAAACATCGTACCTATTAAACTAGGATTGCAGATATTTCAAAGTACTTCAACTGGGTCAGAGTAGGTAGTGGGTTGGCTGTTGGTTACCGGACACCACACTGGGGCCGGGGATCTGGTTTCGTCCCCGGCCGCTGCACGACATGGTACAGCTGATTTATATGACGAAACACTAAAGCCTAACTGCGGCTTTACCCGATCATCCAATTACCTAACCTTTGCTATGAAAGATAAAGCCATTTTGTCAGTCCCAAAAATATTTTAAACAATTGCTTCTGGAGCCATCCAATTTTCAAATTATTTTCTCAAAAAGCTTTTTAGTGAACGAAGTCCAACAAAGTGAATGCATGCAATTGAATGCTTAGTTATCCGTGACTATGATCTGGCTAAAAGGGATAAAGTTTCGGAATGCACAAAAGCCATTCGTAATCGTTTTTTGGAAACTGAAATACTTGCTCTGATAAAGTTGAAAAGGATGTAGGCCACAAAAAGCTGTAATGACGGAAGGAACGATGAAATTGAAAGTTTGTGCTTACGTGATCAAAATGTGAAGACTTCTTCCAATGAATAAGTGAAGGAAATGTGGGCGCGTTCGTATTACTTTTGCTACGTTTTAGCTCGGAGCGCACCACCAGATTTGAGGGTGAATTATTCATCTCTTGTTTCGATGGCGCTGCTTTCCTGACACACTTTTTCAGTTTTCCACGGATCCGCGGAAATCTGTTTTCGCTGGGTGTGTAAGCGGATATAGCATTGATTTGTCTAGTGTTCCGATAGGATTACATTACTGCTATCTTGTCTCTAACACCTGACAATACGCTTAACAGAGATAGTTGGAAATCATCGCAGGTAATATCAGAAACGTGAAAGTTTGTTTCTTTGTCCTTCTTATGTGTCGTAAGTTTAATTTGATTAAAGGCAATGCGTTGACATGTTTTCACGTTTGAAGGATGCAGAACAAAACTGGAGTCATTTCCGTGCGAAGAAAGAAAATAGCGAAAAAAAATTATCCCTCTTTAAAACAATGACTTAAATCTCAGTATCTTCGCTGTGAAATGTCAGTCGCTACTTTAAATAACTTAATCCTATGATTAAGTATGGCTGGATATAACTTTATCGCATATTGTAGGTGAAATTTACGAAAAACCGAGCAAAAAGCTGGGATAAAATGTGGCTGCTATTGGCACGGAAAGTAATTCCAGGGAATCATGTAAAATGTGGTTGATTTAACGCGGATTGTGGTCGCCGGGACTTGTGGGTGGGACGCTCGACAATCCTGGCTGATTTGCGATTTCTCAGCTTTACGGTCAAAACGAAATCGTTCCTCTCGAGCAGCCATTGGTTTCAATTATCGGGAATGATGCTGGAATAGGATTATGTTGCCGACATTTACGATAGAGAACCTTTTTTTATCGGAAGCCTTTGTCATTGTGCTATTACGCAATTGAAAGCATTGAACCATCGCGTTGAAAGCATCGCGAGAAATCCCGATCAAAGGATATGTGATTTATTGCTTTCCGATTTGACGAATGTTACAATTTTATGCACAATTGCACATTGTTACGCTATAGTTTTGAACTTTATCGTGATTTTATTTTTTCTTATTTTCTTAAAAAAGAACGTGTGGAAGGTTGTAACTTTAATCCAAGTAACCAATTGGATTTCATTGCACAGCATTATTAATTAATACTGGATTTGAATATTTCATAGAGGCATGTTTAACACCATTCATTAAAAATTCCGCTTTACGCGGTAATCCGCGTTTCAGAAGGCTTTTGAAGGCTGAACAGAATGATTTATTACTTCATGATACGTTGAATGTAAGTAACATGCAATAAATAATTGAGCTCACGTATTAATTACCAAAATTTGGGCAACAAGAACTATAATCCTTACTATATACATATAATATTATAAATGCGAAAGTACCTAACTCTGTCTGTCTGTCTATCTGTCTGTCCGTCTTTCACGCCTAAACTACTGAACCGATTTTGGTGAAATTTGGTACATAGATAGATTCGACCTTGGGAAAGGGCATAGGCTACATTTTATCTCACAGCTGGGCACGATATAACCTGTAGTCCACGCGGGCGGAGCCGCGGGCAGAAAGATAGTCTTTAATACAGTTTGTTCGCTCAATTAGTGTGCATGGGTAGCTGTCAGCTGTCATCTCGAAATGTATGGCGGTACAGGGAGCAAGAAAACTTGAATGGTAATTCATATCTTCTATCTCTTTCTACTAGTTATAATACGAAAATAATAATATTTTGTGGTCTCTGTAAATATTTACATGGATTAGTATAGCTATTTTTTGAAAGAAAAATATTCGTACCTATTTGAAAATAAAATTACTTAACTGTAAATAAATTATTGTATGTGTTCATTGACACTATCGTTAACATTTACAAAATAATAATAACGTATATTTCCAAAAAGAAGTACTTAAGGAAGTTAGTTCTGCTAACTTATAAATTACAAAGGAGGGTTCAGATAATTCGTCCTGTAGGTATTACTTGCATTACAAATACCCAGTTGCAGTAACGGTCATTAGAATAAAAGCTTTTCGGTCATTATGTGATATTCATAGATTAATTTATTTATAGATAGATATGAGTTTCGACATTTATTATTTGAATTTCTTTCAAATACTGACATTGGCAAAATCACTATGCGGAGGCCATATTTAAAAGAATAGGCATAAGTTCAATAATAAATTTTGCTATTTTATTTATTGGAGTTGAGAAAGGGCATTATTAATTATAGTTGAGAATGTTGGAGGAGACTGGCAATGACACTGCGAATAATGACAACAGCGGTGGTACGTCTCAAGACGATAACGCTCCAATTAAAAAAAGGAAGACGCTTTGTAAAAACTGCAAAGAAATAATTTTGAATGTTCATCAATACTGCGTCAACACAATGCCGCCTGATAATGATAAAGAGATGGAATTTAAAAATTATCCAATTATTGGGACAGTTTCGAAAATGGTTAATGTGCATCGAAACACTGTCGCCAAAATTATAAAATCAGGACCAGTTTCTCCCTTAAAGAGAGGAAGTCAGACGAAAAAATTCTCAAAGATAGATGATTTTGAATGCGATTTAGTTCGACGCACAGTATATAGATTCTATACAGATAAGAAACTTCCAACACTCGACATGATATTGCAAGATTTAAAGACACATACGGACTTCCCATATCAACGTACTACGTTGTATGAGCTTTTACGTAAACTTGGATTCAACTATAAAAAAGTGAATAAACGCAGTGTGTTGCTTGAGACGCCGCGATTCCAAGTCTGGCGTTATAAATATATAACAAAGCTCAGAGAAGCACGTCAAGAGGGGCGAAATATAATCTACCTGGACGAAACGTGGTATGACACACATGATACCGTCAAAAAAAGTTGGACTGATTGTAGTTGTCACTGCATTTCAGATTTGCCTTCCACTCGTGGGAAACGCATTATCATATTGCATGCTGGATCCAAAGACGGTTGGGTCGAAAACGGACTGCTTCTATCTGCGAAACAGATTAGCGATGCGAGCGCTGATTACCACTGCGACATGAACTCAGTGCTCTTTGAAAAGTGGTTTCAGGAGCAATTATTGCCAAACATAACACCAAATAGCCTAATAGTAATGGATAACGCTCCTTACCACTCGCGACTATCCGTCAGAATTCCAAACACCACAACCAGAAAAGGGGAGATCCTTGATTTTATGAGACAGTACAAAATTTCCATTCCAGAGCCAACCCCAACCATTCCAGTGCTGCTGGATATTGTGAAAAAGGCGGGCATAGAAAAAAGATATGTCATTGATGAAATAGCAAAAATGAATGGTTGTGAGGTGGTGCGTCTTCCACCATACCACTGCATTTTTAATCCGATAGAACAAGTGTGGTCTAAAATTAAACATGACCTTAGAGCCAACAATTGCGACCCCAAAAACAGCAGTGCCGTATGTCAATTGATCAGGCAGGTCATGTTGAACGTAACATCTGACTTGTGGGGTAAATATATTGCCCACGCAATCAAAGAAGAGAATAAGTACTTTAATGTAGACCAGCATGTTGATGTTAACGGAGACACTTTCATAATAAACACACAAAGTGATACAGATGACTCTGATTCGGAATAGCTAGATTGATTTTTTATACTTATGCTACAAAAATAGCATATATGTTTAAGTTGTAAGATGGCTATTTAATTTTAATTTTTATTAAAAAATTTGCATTTGTGGACGAGTCACATTTAAGTTAAAGAATGGTCCCAATATACCGTGCGCCTGTACTGCACACTAATTGCCCGAACGAAGTGTATGTAGACCTGATTTTTTTAAATTAAGTTGCCGAAGCCGATAAGATATTGCTTCTTAGCAATGGGGCCGCCTTTTGTACCCTGACATAACTGTTTTGAATTTAAATGTAATTGTTATGTACCTTATTTGTGTTGGAGTACAATAAAGTATATTGTATTGTAAGTATTTTTAATAGGGTCTCGTTCGCGGCGAAAATTTTTCTTTACCTAAAAGTGCTTTCTGGCCTTTTTAAGTCGCAGTGACGCTTCTTGATATCCATACCATTTCTGGGTTCAATAACCGGACGGGGAAAACATTTTCATCAGAAGAAAATGCTTGTTTTCGGGTCTCCGTGTTTGTTCTGAGGGAGTCGTCAACAACCCATAACACAAGATAAATCTTAAGTCTTTAGATAAATAGATAAATACTTTATTGCATTTATATAAAGGAAAGAAATCATTTCAAAATGTTGCAAAACCCTCGATTTAAAAAAATAAATAAATAAAAAAACTTAGGCAATGTCATAGACATAGAAAAAATAAGACAATGTTTTAAAACCGGCTTTTGTCAAGTGACATAAGACAGTTTTAGACATTGTCTATAAGTGGTGTTTTAATCATTCTTGTGGTAAAGCAGTTATTCCTTACTCATAAATAACATATGAACTATCGCGATTACGTCAGCTTTCAAAGAAAAAAAGCTCTTCGAAATCGGATTATTGAGTTACGATGCAACAGACCAGGAGCTATATTTTTGAAACGATAGAATTTCAATTCGCATACGAATTGACAAGATTCGCATGAGAATCTCATACAAATCTTGTCAATTCGTATGCGAATTGGAATTCTATTGTTTAAAAAATATAGCTTCAGGGCCCATATTTTTGAAACGATAGAATTCCAATTCGCATACGAATTGACAAGATTCGCATGAGAATCTCATACAAATTTTGTCAATTCGTATGCGAATTGGAATTCTATTGTTTCAAAAATCAGGCCCCAGACATACAGATACACACGTCAAACTATATTATAAGTTTAACGTGTGCAACTACACACATCAACACGGTCTAGGGATATTGCACGATTTTTCATACAAAAGAGGTCTGTTTGAGAAGCTATAAGAGCATACTCGAGATACATGGAGGGCTATAATTTTCAGACGAGCAAGTGCTAAACCTGAATTTTCGATTCTAGTCAATAAATTTTGTTTTACTTGAAATTTGTGAAAACGTGACGCAAACGAAAACGAAAATGCACTTTTTGCCCGCGTTTTGTATGAAAATAGTCGAATTTACGCAATTTGTTTTTTCATTTTCGTCACGTTTTCACAAATTTCAAGTAAAACAAAATTTAATGATTAGAATTGAAAAATCAGGTTTAGCACTTGCTCGTCTCAAAATTATAGCGCTCCGTGTATCTCGAGTATGCTTTTGTAGCTTCTCAAACAGACCTTCTATCCCTAGACCGTGTTGATGTGTATATATCTGTATCCCTCTTTTTGTGTCGGGAGTGAAAAAAACATACCTACAAGGTAGGTAATGTTTGTTGTTGTGTGCCGTTGAGTGTGTGTCACGGACACGTGTGGTTTGATTTTATAAATAACTAGCTTTCTGCCCGGGACTTCGTTCCCGTGGGAATTCGGTTAAAATTATGTAGCCTATGTTCATTAGGTATAATGTAGGATTCTCACGGTGAAAGAATTTTTCAAATCGGTCCAGTAGTTTGGAGCCTATTCAATGCAGACAAACAATCAATTCTTTCCTCTTTAAAATATTAGTGTAGAAGAGAAAGACTCAACCATACACCTAGGAGAAGATATTAAATAATATTATTACAATCCAATCAGTCCCGAAACATCTCAAATGAGCTCTACAGATATTTTATACTTTTAGAGGTATAGATAATCTCGGCGCCAATAAGTCTTGCACAGAACAGCTTTCAAAGCCATAAGAAATTAATGTCAATCCCGGCTTACCGAGATTAGGTCCTCGCCGTCGTAAGCTACGTTGAGGCTGCATTTTTACTTACTTTTCCGATACGTATAGGGTTAACTGGAACGTTTGCAGTTGTTGAAATGTTGAGATTAATTTATTTTTAATCTCCGACAAAAAGATTGGTGTTATAAGTTTGCCGTGTGTATTTGGGTGTCTGTGTATCTGTATGTCTGTGTATCTGTGTGTCTGTCTGTGGCATCGTAGCTCCTAAACGTATTGATCGATTTTTTTGAAGTGAAAACTTCTTTAGCGGCGTTCTTTTTGGGACGGGGGAGAGTAGACCGCAAGGAAGTAATATATGTTCAAGTTTTCACTTCTGCCGGCACTCCCGGAGTGCAACACGTTGTTTTTTTTAAAGCTGACGTTATCGAGATGGTTCTTAGCTTTCTTTGATCAGGATTGGCTCAGCCGTTTAAAAGTTATGAGCAATCGAATGTCGGGGGTGATACACCATTTTTAATTTTAGAGTTATTTTATTTCAAAATAAACTGAGCTAAATACTTAATATAATAAACACAAAACTTTCTGAGAATCGCTGAATGTTTGTTGCTTTTTGACGCAAAAGCTATTTTACTGATGAAATGTGCAGGTTTTCTCATTTCCACCTGAAAAACATAGTTTTCTCACTATGTTTTTATTTACCGTAAAAGCATCGCAGTTAATGTGCAGCTCAGAGAAACACGTAATGTTCATTAGTAAGTAAAGACGTCGCTATTGTGTTACATTAAAAGTTGTAAAATTAAAAATTTTGTTTAACCCCCAACACTTACTGCTTATAACTTTTAAACAGCTGAACTGATTTTAATCAAATAAATAAACGTTAGCACCATCTCGATCACGTCATCGAAAATGGTCCATTCGTTTAGGAGCTACGATGCCGCAGACATACACACAGATACACAGACATATAGATACCCAGATACACATGTCAAACTTAAAACGTTCCTCTTGTTTTGTCGGGGGTTAAAAACTGGCACTACTCGGACTACTTACACTATTCGCTTTAAATACCGAATCTACGACCCGTGGAACAGTATAATACTTGATATTACCTCACTGAAGACCCTCTCACAGACTACTTTTTAACCTACTTAAAAAAAAGAGGAGGTTGTCAATTCGAATTTGTTTTTTAAGAAAGTTTGTTACGCGATAACTTCGCTAATTGTTTATTGGTATTGTTAAAAATTATTTATTGTTCAAAGGAGTAATAATCCTGAGGTGGTCTAATTTTATCGAAATTAATTCAGCGCCTTTAAAAAAAATCAACAAAAACAACAAAAAAACAAATAAGTACACATTGTATTTAGCTGACGTTTTGGCTGGTGGTTATCTGCTGATAGGCATTGTTGGGATTAAAGCCGGTTAATTCTTACGTTTTTAACGTGGACAATATGACTCAAAATTAAGTTTTAAGCGGTCAAATCTAACTGCGAGGCGAAAAGCCAGTAACAAAATATCTTAGAGGCTGCCAAGAAGACAATAACATTTGGAATCTTTTCAAGTGGAAATGAAGACTAAAATAAAATTTCCTTATGTTTGACAAAGGTATTTACCCTGATATTTTGAAAAATACACGGGTTTGTCCTGTATATAAGGGCAAAGGCGAAAAAACAATGGTCGATAATTACAGGCCCATTACTATAGTACCTACAATATCTAAAATAATAGAATCCGTATTGTCATCAAGCATGGTAGGACACTTAGAAAAAAATGATTTACTATCAGATAATCAGTATGCTTATAGGAAAAATCGATCCACAACCACTGCTGCACAACAAGTCGTGGATTGTATACTAACAGGGATTGATGATAGATACAAGGTTGCTGGCATTTTCTGTGATCTCTCAAAGGCTTTCGATGTAATAAACCATGAGCTTCTATTAGACAAGCTAAAATACTATGGGATTGACGGAAAACCACATGAACTATTCAAGTCTTTCCTATCAGCAAGAAAGCAAACTGTAGAAGTGTCAGCAAATGGACAAAAACTCCGATCTCAGGCAGGTCCCGTTAAAATCGGAATTCCTCAAGGATCAGCACTGGGGAATACCATGTTTTTGACATTTATTAACGATCTTCCATCCTCTATTGCTGATGGATTGACTATTCTGTTCGCTGATGATACAACTGTCATAATCTGCGACCAAACGGATGACGCACTGAACACTAAGGTCAATAACACCTGCCGACAACTGAAAAAATGGTTTACATCAAATGGACTGTTGCTAAATGAATCAAAGTCGCACGTGATGGTGTTTACAGGAACGACAGTCCCAAAACCAGCAAATGTAATACCTACCATTCCAGTGTGTGACAGCTGCAAATTTCTTGGTTTTACAATTGACTCGCATTTAGATTGGAAATCACACATTAATTCCCTCTGTGCAAGACTTAGTAGTGCGACTTTTGCACTACGAAAACTTAAGCCTCTTGTTACAGCAACAATGTTAAGACAAAGTTACTTTGCGTATATCCACTCTCTTATCTCTTATGGTCTAATTCTTTGGGGAGACTCCACTGACTATAACCGAGTCTTTGTTCTTCAAAAAAGAGCAATAAGGATTTTGGAGAACAAAAAGCCAAGGGAGTCGTGTAGATCGTCTTTTCAGAAGCATGGTGTTATGACCTTACAGTCGTTGTATCTGTTTGAAATTATAATGTTCGTTAGGCGAAACATCTCTTCATTCGATCGTCTGGAACACAGTAGAATGAAACTCAGAAACACTGGCCGATTAGCGCGTGTACCACGCCGCACTAAAATGGCTACTAAGAACCCGCGTGTGATTGGGCCGACTTATTATGAACACCTACCCGCTGACTTGAGAAATCAAAGAAATGACGAAACATTTACTTGCCAACTGAGAAACTTTTTATTGGAAAATGAATTCTATTCAATTAAAGAATATTTGGACATCAAATTTTGATGACAATTTTTTAATAATTTCAAATTGAGAAATTTTGACATATTTTTATTTTATTTTATTTTTGACATTTTTGATAGTATACTTTTGTATATTAATTTATTTTCTTATTTTTATTTGACATTGTTTAAATTATTAATTGTAATTTTAATAATTTATATTTTTGACGATCATATTATGGGCTGAAATGACGAACATATTTTATTATAAACTTGACATTTGTAGCTATATTATGAGATAAATAAATCTAATCTAATCTTAAGGAAAAACGCGAAAGATTTAAGTAAAAAGAAACCAGATTCTCTATATAGGGGAAAAATATACAATGTTCGTCAAATCTTGAGTAATTTAGTAGTAAACAGGCGCCATGTAATGAGATTTTTTTTAAATATTTTGTAGCTTGGAAACAAGTCCTTTTGGCTAATGAGTATTAAAAGAAACGTGATACTCCATCTAACAATATTTGATGTGTCCATTTGTATCATTGAAAACGTGTACCGTTGAAATTCGGTCTCGTTGAGATTGTCTCGTTGAAAGCATGGTAAGTTGTTTATTCACAATAACTAGGTAAATACCCGCGTAGCAACCCCGCCTTTATTTTTTCCTGTAAAACAAATAAAGACGCAAAACAGCGAGGGTGGTGAGTCGTGATGAAATTCGCAGTGGCGGCCGTGCGTGCCTTATCTTCCAACGTGAAGGCTTCTGTACACACCTACCCTTTAAAATACCTCCCGTTTTTTGCATATAAAACATCCACGGTACCTACTTTTAATGCCCATGGGACATGGATAACTTGAATTTTTTAAACTTACCTACCCCGAATTTTTTTTGAAAAGCCGGGATTATTTTAAAATTGTTTATAATTTATAATAAGTATAACTCACGTTATTGGACTGAGATCCCAGGGCCGCCAGACGTAACTTTTTTCTCATTAACGAACAGTGTGGGAAATAGTAGTGCTAGTATACGTATACTAGTAACGTACGAATATCAGCTATAGCCTGGGCCGACGGCCAATTTTCAGCACCAGGTTCTGAAGGTAGGTACTTACAAAAATTACTCACTTGTCTTGAATTCTGACCAAGATGACCAAGACGGCCGGCCTGGAAATCTTTGAATAGACTTCGGACACAGACTGGCCGTACCAAGGACAGCATGTTCCGGTGGGGATTTTCCAAAAACACAGACTTGGTTGTATGTTCGGAGATGCAAACCATGGCCCACCTAAAATCATTCAGTGTGTGCCCTAACACCTGCACGCAACAAGACCTAAGGAACGCTACGCAATCCGCCGTCCAAGTGACTACATTCTGGGTCTCATCGTTGTTACTTGCCATCGACTCTCTAAAAAGAAGACCAAGATAGCCATATAGTCACCCAATGTCTGATATTGGGTGACTATATGGCTATATGCGCCGCCCGCGCCGCCGTGGTCGTGTGGATAATTTGCAATAGATTTAGGTGGTGACCACAACCGTTTCAAACCGTAAATTAATAAAAACTACTAAGACTTTAAGTAGTCTTAATAGTTCTCATAAGTAACATTGCTTTTGAATTGCCTTAAAAGTGTGTTGTTAGTACGGGGTTTGAACTAGTGTCGGTCAGGAGCCCTATTCGATGGTAAAGTTGGTTACGATTGATGTCAAATTCGTCATACATTGCTTTTGTATAAAGTTATTTTCAATTGTTGTTAGGGGAGATGTAAGCCAAATGCAGCAATGAACTTATAAATCGATATCATTCAATCGTAATGACATCATCTATAATAGCCCTCTGCCTCCCTGAAGTAGCTACCGAATTCAATTTATAGTTCGGGTTTCAGATTTGTATGTATTATTAATTTTTAACTCCCGACAAGAAAGAGGGGTGTTACAAGTTTGACGTGTGTATCAGTGTGTCTGTCTGTGGCATCGTAGCTCCTATACGATTAAACCGATTTCAATGCGGTTTTTTTGTTTGAAAGCTGACGTAATCAGGAGGATGGTTCGTAGCTATCTTTCTATCAAAATTGGTTCAGCCGTTCAAAAGTTATACTTAAGCAATCTAATGTCGGGGGTGATACAACATTGTTAATTTTAGAGTTGTGTGCTAATACTTATACCCGAAAAATCATGTTTAAAAGCATGACTTACCTCGCGTTGCTAAGAACCGGTTTCAGACTGACAGTTTCGACCTTAGTACGTCCACTGCCCTCGATACTCATAAATAAAATTTTGTGCAAAAATTCGAACTCGAACATTGATTCCTATTTAGATGAATACAATTTCTATTATAGACACGATTTTAAAAGCAACGTGACAGAGTAAGCTGAGATGTATTGCAAAGAACCCTTCGAAGGTCGACCTGAAAATACCTTAGACATTGTCTTTTATTCGATTTCAAAGGTATCACGTTCAATTTCCATTTTATCTGAAGTGTGATCGCGAAGGGTATTTGCTCTGTAATGGGTCCTCAATTTTGAATGTTGTTTTAACAGTGATTCTGTTATCATTTTCTACAATGTTTCCTACGATTGCGATTCATCGAATGCAGGGTAGGTAATTCAAATAAATGAGATCGAAATGAGAAAACTGAGTAGTTAGCGCAACTTTTTTTAATTCTAATGGTCTTCCCGAGTAATGTTTAAAGTTTCTTCACAAGTGCCTAATTCACTTAAGAATTGAAATTGAAAAAGAATCGGATTTTTTTTTTGAAAACCTACCGAAAAAATTCCCACGGAAACGAAGTTGCGTGCGGAAACCTAGTTTTATAAAAGCTTTATTAATTAAGTGCAACTAAAATTATTCTCAGTTTAGTCGCCCACAATCTCAATATAAGTAAAAGCAGGTTTAAAAAAACGTTTGCCTCTGATATTTCGGGTCGCAAATTGGTTATTACTGATAGTGATGGGGGCGTCGAGGCAGACCGCGTGACGCCAAGACGCCCTCCCTTTGCGCCGCGCCGCAGCGTCCTCCGCATATTGATGACTACTAAAATATAACTAACGACCCGATGTCAACTGCTCATGTAAATTACCCTTTGCAAGAGTTATTCTGATCATGTAATCCATTTTTCTCTGTTCGGTAGGTACTACTCTCGTCATTCAGATCGATACATCACCATCTTGACGGCCGGTTTGGTCGAGTGGTAGTCCTGGGTTCGATCCCCAGTCGGGGCAAACATTTGTGTAAAAAGCAGATGTTTGTTCTCGGGTCATGGGTGTTTGTGTTTGTCTTTATGTGTGTTCCAAGGGACCCACGACACAAGGGAAAACCTTAGTGTGGGCCTTTGAGTGTGTAGCGTTTATTTTATTTTATTTATTTATCTTTACCGTCGTAAGATAGTATTATAGAGGAACTTTGTAATACATACCCACTCAGATGACCACGTGCATAGTTACACACACACACATACACACATATCACTTACACACACACATACACGCGCGCTAGTTTCACATAATGATTCGTGAATTGTTCCATTTCCATGTACACCAAAAAGTTGGGGAAGTGCAGGAGTCCTATAAGATACAGGAACCACCAAATTTAAGCTCCTGTCTTTTACTAAGCGTCTATGTTCCTAGTTTTTATTATAATTTTTACTGACTCTAAATCTGTAAGAAAATAAAATAATTTCATTATTTAGGTATCTTAACGGGAGAAACAGGTACGGCGTCATCGCGCGGTATGCATCAGAGATCTTATCAATATCTTCAAAATCATCCCGGATTATCGACTCCTCATCTGAATTTCTTTAACAAAAACCTTACCCTTCTTGTTATGCAGTCGGGTAAAAACCGCAAAGTTTGATTGTTTGTTTTGATTAAGAACCTAAATTACTTGCCGACGTTGTTCGGTTTCGCCGAGATTTCCATGAGTAAGAGTAATTTATTTCTTGTCGAAGTTATTATCTTTTTAACCGAGTTCAAAAAAGGAGGAGGTTGTATGTTCGACTGTATCTTTCTTTTTTATGTATTTTCACCGATTTCTCCGCCATTTAATTTTGTAAAGCTATTTTCAAAATTATTTTTTGTTTTAAAGTCAAAATAGCTTTGTTTCATAAAACATTGAGGCTGTTACCTAAAATAAGTCAAAGTTACATTTGAAAGAGTACCATACTCCTGAGGTGGTCCCATTTTCATTAGTCAGGATTTGATCCCAGAGAAATTGAGAGCACTCTAGAATTTAGTAGGCAGTCACAACGCCTCTCATGTACTTTCTTTCTAAATGGTAAAAAAAAAAACAAACCGACCTTAGTTTTCGCTTTCTAGTGCGCTGTTTTATTTTCAAAGTCGGCTTTTTATTCTAAAAAGTTAAGTTCACTTACGTAATAGGTTTTTACGATCTTAAACCAAAACACACTTTTAATAGAATGACTGGGTAAAGAAAAACATAAAATCCTTTTAAGAGAACCTGATAAAATAAAATATTGGATTTTCTTTGCTTAGAAACAACTTCATCAGAAAATTATTTACTGTTCATGCAAATAAGTACCGTAATAGGTTGGTAAAATATTTGTAGTTCATATTTCGTCGAATTTGTTAGTCCTCTTTTATTGTATTACGGTTTATTTCCCTCAGACGTCACTCCCTATTAAGAGTTCCAAAGAAACCCAATTAAATGGATTCTCTATTGTGAGCATTCTTCCAAGATTTTACTGCCAATAAAATATTCATATTCGTTTTCTTTATGGCGTACCTACGTGTATAGGCGAAAGGTTGTGCGTTACGTAGTAGGGATGTATTTTGTATTAAGTTCTCGGTCGGGGGTAGCAACGCGGAGCGGCGGGGTGTAGCCGCGTTGGTCGATAAAACTTATTTAATAACAGAAACACTCAGCCTTTGCTAAAGTAGTGCTCTGCCGCGTGATCAGCCTTTATATTAACTATATTTCCAATAATCCGATTCCTTTGAAAAGACAGCGGATTAGATTTTCTCCGAAATACATTTCTCATCACAATGGGACACGTTTGAGCTGAAGACGAATTCGACATGTATTCTATAACACGTAATTGAGGTCTTTCTTGGCACGAGGCGTGTTATTGCATGTAGTAAAAAGGGATACAGCCTCTGTGTCGATAACGCGTATTTATTTGACTACACCCGTCGTGCCGGCGTACCTACCCACAATTCCCGGGATGGAAATGTTTTCGCAGGAATATGCTCAGCTCAGAGGCGTCTTTTAGCATTGTTTACTACCCCGGTTATAGTTATCCGTTTCCAAACAAAGGGATTACGACCCTTTTGGCAAAGGGATTGCTTTTTGATCTATCTGCCGGTCGAGTGAAATAAAGACCATACCTTTCAAGGGGCAGATATTCTATAACTTTCCGATAGTTAGGGATTCATTGCAATATAATAGGTATTGTGAAGTGACTAACGAGTAATTTTAATTCATCTTGTATTGCTATATAGGTAGGGTGACTTTAAAACTAGTTAACAAAACTTAAATGAGTGATTCTCTCCATGAAATTGAGCAACTTTCTCCACGGAACTTAAATGAACTTTTCAAAAATATTTTTCGACTATCCATATACAAAGGCAAGTTCGCTGATCGCACTCTAGTTCTATGGAGAGACCTAATTTGTTTTTCATATTTCAAGTAGGTATTTCGACCTATGTTCCCTGGGGTAGCTCCTTCATTTCCGTGGACTGATTCACATCCTTAATTTCGCTAACTAATTTAAACTAAGAAGTGCCCAAAACACGTTTCTTATTATTTTTTTATTAAGGAAAAGTTATATTTTCTTAATTGGTATTACTGAAGATGAAGATGTGCTATCAGTCGTTTGCACTAGTTCGCATATCTAAAAGGCTCTCTGAACGTTTCGAGCGGTTATTAAACTGCTCCAAGACTTAATTAATGTGAACCTTAATAGGCTTTCCGAGATAAAAAAAGAGAATTTCATTTTCAAACAGGTTCTTTTAATTACCATTTCACAGTATACATTTACGATAAACGAAGCAGATTTTAAAAGTAAGTAATTCTGAACAAAACAGCGTCCAAAACGTAGAAAACCATTTCAAAAAAGAAACGGATATCTTCAAAATCTAAAAAAAGAGTATCAGCCCCGACATACATTGCTTATTTACTCTTAAACGGTCAATTCAATTTTGATAAAATGTAGCTTAAAACCATCTTGTTTACATCAGATTTCAAACAACAAAAACTGCACCGAAATCGGTCCATTCGTTTAGTTAGAAGCTATACGGTGCCACAGACAGACACACAGATACACAGATCAAACAAACTTATACACGATTTTTTTTATAGGGGGCTAAAGAGATATAAAAACATAATCCTAAAAGTTTTACTATTCCTACATCGGAATATGAATTTTTATTGGCCACCATTCGTGCTTACTTCGAGAATACCTTCAGACTCGTATCCCCTCGAATATTATCATGCAGAGCTCTTCATTCCAATAGCGTACCTTCAGGGGAATAATTTATTTATGGCGACGCTGCTTGAATTCACTGCTGATAGGTGAACTAATGCCACCGCCATATTAAGTTCTAATCAATGCTTGGAATTTTGGATTGGTATCTAAAGGGCATCTATTTTCAAGTCGTTACGTTATAGTGAACATGTCTGTATCAATCGATTCAGTATTCAGTGTTTTCTTTCTTTATTACCTACGTTCAATGCATGTTGTTGTAGTTTGGAACTATAATCATAGGTAGGTAGGTACTTGCTAAATATGACTGTATATATTATAATAAATTGAGTTTTATTCTCCCCATAGAAATGAACATGGGAAAAAACGTATTTTATACATTTTTCGTGGACAATCAGCTGATTGTTCAAGATAGGTATATGTATAGAGCAGCAAAATTTTTGTTCATACATAGACCTATGATTTTTTTTCTTGTTGCGGAAAGTGGCTCTGTTTAGCTAACTTATTAAAACGTCACCTTACATTTGATCTATTCATTCAGGTACCTAGTTAGTTGTCTTGACCATAAAGTACCTCTGAGCATTTTTTGAATGAAATAATTACAATTTTCATAATTATAACTGAAACAGAATTCGTTTAATCAAGACTTCAAATCTTAAGTGCTCATAATGAACATTTGAACTTTTAAAACGTCTCAAAAATACCTTGCAAGAAAAAAATTAAAAAACCGCCCAAGTGCGAGTCGGTCTCGCGCACCAAGGGTTCCGTACAAACGTGCTAAAAGGTATTATAGACCTGAGTATTTGATATGAATTTCAATTTAATACCTCTACGCGTTCATGAGGAAAGGGGTAGTAAGTTTAAAATTATTAAAAATATTTTTATTATATGATGTAACTAACAATTTACTGTTTTCGCAATTTTTCCTTTATCTATGCTATAAGACGTTGCTTCGTACCAAATTTCATGATTCCGAGTTCACGGGAAGTGCCCTGTAGGTTTTGATTCCCTTGCGTGTGTCGATAATTTGCGACATAAACGGCTATATCTTTTGATCACGTTGGCTTAGAAGTTTGATTTTTCACAGCTCTAAGGGACAGTAGACTTAAGTATTTGATATGAATTCCAGCTTGATACCTCCACTCGTTCCTGAGAAAAAGGGTCTGGACAGACAGACGGAAGGACGGACAACATAGTGATCCGCTAAGGGTTCCGTTTTTTCCTTTCGAGGTACGGAACCCTAAAAATTAAAAAAAATGTGAGGATAGGTTTGTTACTCCTTCACGCAAAAACTACTGGATGGATTTTGATGAAACTTTTCAGTAATACAGTTTAGACATCAGAATAAAACATAGGCTACATATTTTTTTCAAATTCCCACGGGAACGAAATACAGTGATACAAAATCCCTAGACACTTTTTAATGTGGTAAGTAAACTGCCTCCTCGTTCTTGTTAAATGTAGAGTTATTCGTTTAAGTTAATTAAGCCTGGCCTGTATTCTAAGTGGCTACAAGGTACCTATCTACTTCGCTAATGAAATTCGTGAGCCGATTTGTTAGGTTTCATAGTGTTAGAGAGACGTTTAAATCGCTTAATTAATGAATATATTTCAGTATTATGTTTAGATAGCCTAGCCATGTATTTTGAGATTAATTTAGTAAGATCTTCGGCCTAAAGTTTTTAAATAAGTATTGTATGTATTAGTATATATAATATTATTTATGTATTTAGTTTAATTTTACTTTTATGTACCTACTTAAATATTAGAGCTGTAGTTTATGTAATATAATATAAATATATTTTATTATTTTATTTTATTTTTAATTGCTAGCCACCACCCGCTCTGCTTTATATTTTTTCCATTATTTTCCTACCCAAAGGTTGCCTGGAAGAGATTGCTACCTTAGCAATAAGGCCGCCTTTTTGTACATTTCTGTTTTCTGTCCTTGTCCTGTTATTGTAATGTTTTTGTGTTATCTATGATGTGCAATAAAGTATATGTCTATGTCTAATTAAAAATAGATAACCTATAGTTTCTGTACTAAATAATAAATAATTTTGGGTTTAATTTTGCCATTCGTCGTCATAAACAGCCCATATAAGTCATCACCAAGGGGCACGGGCCTACCTTCTAAACCGTGAAAGGGATTCAGGCCATAGTCCACCATGTTGGCCCAATGCGGGTTTGTAGACTAAAACTAATTTTCTCAGATGTACGGGTTTCATCACGATATTTTCCTTTACCTCAGCGGAAGTGAAAATTATTAAAAATTAATGAGAAATCCGTACATAAATCTGAAAAGACGAATTTGGTGGTGCAGGCCCGCACCAGGATTTAAACCCACGACCTTCTGGTTACAAGACTGGCTCCTTAATGAACTGGGCTACCACCGTCATACCCATATCACATTCGTACGAGTATGTAGAGGTTGCAAATGATAATCGCATTACTATCGGCGTGCCCAACTATAGAATGACACACCCTACCCTTTGGGGCTACGTAAACGTAACTTTATAGACGCTACACACTCAAAGGCCCACACTAAAGTTTTTCCTTGTTTCGTTGGTCCCTTGGAATATCACAAACATCTGATTTTTACAGAAATGTCTGCCCCAAAATGTCGAACCCAGGTCCAGTCGATCAAAAGGCAGTCTCGCTACCACTCGACTAAACTGGCCGTATTATATTGGGTGACTTTAAATTAGCTGACGAAAATTAAGGATGTGAATCAAATCACGAAACTGAACAACTATCCCAAAGGAATTTTGCCGAAATTTGAAAAAAAAAAATTGCCTCTTCATACAACTTGTGCGTTTACATGATTGGCCTTTTAGTACAGTAATTCTATGTAATCAATGTATGGGAAAAACAAACAAATTAATAAAGTTTTGAAACTTGTGTGGCATGATACCTTTGAAAAACCGATAAGAGAGACACATTTCAGGGTGTCGGGGGTGTAGCGTCAGGTGGAGGGGGGGGGGGGAGAGTTGTGAGTTTTAAACACCATAAATAAATAAAACGCCATACACTCAAAGGCCCACATTAAGGTTTTCCCTTGTGTCGTGGTCCCTCGGAACACACATAAAGACAGACACAAACACCCATGACCCGAGAACAAACATCTGCTTTTTACACAAATATTTGCCCCGTCTGGGATTCGAACCCAGGACCCGTCGATCGAGAGGCAGGGCCACTACCACTCGACCAAACCGGCCGTCAAACCCAAAGGTATCATACCACATAAGTTTCAAAACTATTAATTTGTTTGTTTGAAAAACACAGAATTACCGAGCTATTTGTAAAGGAAGGCGAAATGTTTTTCAAAGAATTTCATATAGGTCGCTTTTGGAAAGTTGTTCAGTTCCATGGTAGAATCACCCCTTTAAGTTTCCCTAATTAATAAGTCACCCCATGCATGAAAAACGTGTTCCTAAGTACGGTAGCTAATAGAGTTTAGTAAACGAGTAAGCAATTAATGTTAAGTAACGCAAAACTGCTTCCTTAAGTTCGCAAGTGCTATTGTAGTAGTTTACGACCTCCATACAAAGACACCCACGACTCGAACATTATAGGAATAGTAAAGTAAAGAAACTTCTAAGGATGCGACGACCACCGCACATCGCCAATCGCTCGAAAGAAGGCTCTACAGGGCTTTAGGTAAATCTCTTTCAACCTCTCGGTTGAACTTTCCCAAGGAACATAGGTCAAAATACGAAAAAAAAATTTTGATCTCCCATACAAAATGCGCTATATGTTATGAAGTTTGTAGGTATGGGAACTCAAAAATTTTTTTTTCGTATTTTGACCTATGTTCCTTTGAAAGTCGTTCAGTTTCATGGACTGATTAACCACCCTGTATGTTGGGTGACTTTCAATTGGTTAGAGAAAGGATGTGAATTAGCTCACTAATTAAAACAACTTTAATTTAGTATTTCGCCGCTTGATTTGAAGGCTCGATAGAGCTCAGTTGGTTAGAGCACCAGATCTAATCTTGGGGTCGTGCGTTCAAGTCCTATTTGCGCCGATCATTTTTCATTCCCTAAAACAACTTTCTCCATGGAACTTTAGGCCAAAATGTGAAAAAAAAATCTAAGTACTCTCCAAAGAACTTGAGCGATCAGCTGATTCCCTTTTTAATGGAAGTCGACATTTTTTTTTTTTTGGCGTTCATCATTAAGTGGTTACATGACGTTATAGGTACCTAACTGAAAGGGATTATAGATGTGAGTGTATGAAATGACTGATTGAGTTTTTTTTGAGAATTTCATTATGGGTTCCTTTGGGGAAAGTTGTTCAGTTTCATGGGGAGAATAACCCCCTTAAGTTTCGCTAGCTAGTTAAAAGTCGCTTCATGAATAATATTAAAGCGTTTGCCCGTTAGATACTTTTCCCAGTATACAGGGTGTAAAAGACAGCTAAGCAAATACTTAAATGGTGGAATGTACCCATAACTATCATCAGCTATAACTAATTACTTTTTCTCGGAAATGTCATGTTAAGTAGTTTTCATTATTTACCAACTTTGGCGTTACACAACGTATTGTGATACCGCGACCCGCGCGCGATCCCCAACACCGCGCTGCTATTGGAGTGCGATATACATTGCTGGTTTTCGTGTTTTACGTTGTTATGATTGTTTTTTATTGCAAAATGGAGTGTATTCGATTAAATGATAAAAATGTAAGGAAATAATTTTAAAAAAACATGAAAAAAAAAATCAGGAGAAAAATTCCACTGGAAAATCATTCAGAATGTTTGTCTGAATCCAGGATTTCAGTTTTTGCTAAGCTGTCTTTTACACCATGTATGTTGTATGAAATTTATCATGAAAAAAATATTAACCACACCTACAAATTCACTTTAGTAGGTAAATTACATAACTAAACGCCAGGATTACCTGTTCTCTGGACATAATAAGTTAACATATTTATTTTAAAGTGCATTTTTATTCTTCCATAAGTGCGTAGTATAGTTTTTTATTCCAAAGACAGCAGCTGTCACATTTCATAAATTCCTTTTTTACCTATTTTTTCAAAATAATGACATTTGTTCAGGGAAAATAAAGAGCCATATCATTTCGTGAAAAACCCTTCACACTGTTGCCTTTATTAACTGTGTATCTAATTTACCTAGCGTGACTGAGTAAATCCACAGGTTTCACTTATCAATCGACTGGCTACGTAATAGTCGTCAAACAATTGAGCTAAACTTGTTTATTAATTTATTCAGCTGAAATCAAAAGGTCAAATTTCCAAGGCAAAATTATTTTTCATTCATCTGAATTTCCATCAGCGTCCTCAATCAATTTATGAAATTAATTAAAACGTTACATCCATACTTAATAATATAGATCCGTAACTCTGTCTGTCTGTTACGTTTCAAGCTTTAACTACCCAGCAGATTTTATTAAATTTTGTTTGGATGTAATTTTAGGTATAAAATTATACGAGGATGGACGTAGAATACATTTTATCCAGAAAGGAAGTACTGTGGTCAATGAGTGCTCACAAGGGGCATATGGATGGAAAAGAAAGTTTGACTTAGGAAGGTTGTTTGGACTAGTTAGGAGATAAAAATACTAAAAGTCCTTACCCCTATGAGGTTAGCCCGAGGGGGGAGGGCACAAAGAAGGTCCCGTTTTCTGGTTTTTTGCTTATGTCTTGAAAACGGTGCGTCGTACGAAATTTTGTTGACTACATAATGAAAGCTGATACAATTTTCTACTACTTTGGCGTTTACATTTTTTATCTATCTCCAATCTTTCCGAAAAATTGACAATCTACAAAAATTTGTCTACACTCTTTGTACACTCTTTGTACATCTTAGTACATGAAACAAAGTCGGGTTTGTTCGAACACTTATAATTCAAGAAAGGTTGGACTGATTTTAATAAAACTTGGTGTGAAGGTAGCTTAAACCCTGAATTAATACATAGGCTACATAATTTTTCCAAATACTCACGGGAACGAAGTCCGTTTCTCAGCTGTGACCGTAGATTTCAAGATACATATCTAATTTAAAAAAAAACACTTTTAACAGTAATCAATAAGAAATGATTTTGTCAAATTCGTATTGCTACTTTGTGCTAAAGAGAATTTAACACATTTTTGAAAATCGACAATTTTTCGAAGCTCATAGCTAGGAAAAAATTGGAGATAGATAAAAAGTGTGATAGCCAAAGTTGTAGAGAATTTTATCAGCTTTCATTATGTAGTAAAACAAAATTTCGTACGACGCACCGTTTTCGAGATGTGAGCAAAAACCTAAAAAACGGGACCTACTTTGTGCCCTCCTCCCTCGGGCTCACCTTAGAGGGGTAAGGACTTTTAGTATGATTATCTCCCAACAAGCCCAAATAAAGTTCGTAAGTCAAACTTTCTGCTTTCGACTTTTCTACCCACAATTCTTCGTTGCCTAAGCTAAAGAGTTCCTTCCAGAGTGCGATATAAGCGAATTCGGCGCGGGCGAAGCCACGGGCGGAAAGCTAGTTAATTTGTACAAATACACCTAATAATTAAATTTTGGCTATCACGTTTTTTAAAGTGAATAGGTTTTAAACGGTTCTTTTGTTTAAGTTAGTTACACTTTTTAAATTGCTTGGGTGACTGAAATTTATATCGTGACAAGAATATACGATAGTTATTCCAACTCCCAACTCAATATATTGAGTAACAATCATGATATAATTACTTGTAAAATAACTGGCAAAAATTGATTATTGGATGAAAATGGAAATTATTTGACGTATTTTAAATGGAGCCACAGACCCACCGCGGATGTGCACGGCTGTGGCATGGATTCATGGTTTGTCAACATGGGTCTACCTTTCCACTGCAGTACACGCTAACGCTATACACGAATTGAAACCCACGACTAAAAACATACTAAAACTGTAGCGTAGCGCATTTTAGCTACGTGGATTGTATCAAATATAATTTGAGCCTTAAAGAGGCCTTAAAGCCTGAGCCTCAAAATTAGATTTTGATCTTATCCACGTAGGTAGCTAAAATGCGCCGCGTGCCAACCGTGTGCCGCGTGCACAGCGTGCAATGGCGTTGAGCTATGTCAGCCCTTATTCGAGCAAGCCACGCTTGTATCAATGACGTCATGCGTAGCGTGGTCGTAGGTCGCAATGGACACCATCACATACATTTTCTTGCAAAGTGAAGCTTAACCCACGGGCGCAGCCTCTCCGTGCGTCGCGGTGGGTCTGCGCCTTAAGTTCAATGAAATAAATATCTTCTCAACATATAATCTAAGTAGCTTTCCGCCCGCGGCTCCAGCGGGGTGGACTACAGCTTATTTCGTGCCCAACTGTGGGATAAAATGTAGCCTATGTCCTGTACCAGGCTCTAGTCTATCTCTGTACCAAACACCAAAATCAGTTCAGTAATTTAGGCGTGAAAGACGGACAGACAGAGTTACTTTCGCATTTATAATATTAGTAAGGATTAGAAAATATTTTACCAATATTTACCTAACATGGGCTGTACTGTGGATAAGCTTCTATAGCATTTATGAATACATATCCAGTAGAAACTGAACTGAAAATAACAATATTTTCCAGATATCAAGCTAATATGCCTATTTTGTTTAAAAATTGAAAATTTTGAAGCTATAGGTCCTAATCCTAAGAGTCATTACATTACTTTTCTTGATGAATTAATACAGATAGCAGAAACTTATAAACTACAAAGATGATTATCAATACTCTAAAGTTTGTAATTTCAGTTCAAATATTCTAGCTTTGGTCTAGAATTCTAGATTGGAATAAACTGCAATGCGAAACTAGGGCATAGCCTTTGACAAAACGAACTTGAAACAAGACTCGAGTTATTTAAAAGAAAAGTAATTCTACTTTGCCCTGAACAAGTTTTGCTTGTGGCGTAGCTGTTGCGGCTTTTTTACCTGCAATCTTTTGAAATATGAAATAATGAATAATAATTTTATTACAAAACTTTTTCAATATTAGGATAAAGTTGACGATACTGTGACTATTATGGATTTCATTATACTTACCTACTTGCTTACAACTAGATTTCACCCGCGATTTCGTTGGCTTTTTAGCCTATGTCACTCTCACGCTTTTAAAACAGGTTACGCTTTTAAAAGTAGCCTATGTTTTTAAGAAGCACTTTGTATGTTCTATGAAATAAAGCAATTTTTGACTTTTGACTTTTCTCCAGTCCTCTAACTATTCCTGTGCTAAACATTATGTCACGTCAATTTGGTGGTTGTCCGGTACGAACGTTAAGAAAGGGGTGTGTGGGGTCATAACAACGTGGTGCTACAAAAGCGGTGCACCCTGCTGATCACTTTTGATCAGAGCCTCGCAGTGGCGTGCATAGACATTTTAGGCAGGGTAGGCAGTGAACTTGTAGTGATGAAAATTATTACGATTTTAGAATGTTAGTTAAAACAACCTAAGATTATTCAAATCAAAATAACCTGTGCTTCCAAACTTTTATATGTATAACAGTTTGAAAACAAAATGCACGAAACACAAAATAAGCGGTTAGTATGCACACAGCCCGTGAGCCAATTATTGTGAATGTCGTATATTTTAGTATTAAAATGTCTTACTCGGCCTTTTGCGATAATGTTTACTTTTTCTTGAACAGGTAAACTTGAAAATTCCGCAGTTTCGGCAAACAAACATCATCACCACATTTTTCACAACTTATTGTACTCATTTTGTTCTAAACAAATGTCTAATAATCACTATAAACTGATAAAATATTAATTTGCAAAAGTTTTCGTTCGTAGTTGCAAAAGAAAAACAATCCATTAAGAAAAAAATGCCGCAAATTTAAAAATCTATAACAGCCCTTCCAAACTTACCAAATATTGACACTTCTCAATTTGGTAGCATCGCTTTATAGGCAGAGCTTTTTTCGCCATACAATCAGTTCGTTAATTTTTCGCGGGGAGGCGAAACAGCCAATCAGAAGCTAGCATTTTTCAACAAAAAAGGCATTTCAAACGAGTGCTTATAAGCTTCGCCATCTAGCGGCGGCAGCGAGCGGTTCTAATGTTGAACTAGTAACTAGTTTAGATGGCGCTGTTTTGAAAAAGTTTAAATTCGGTAAAAATATAATGTAGATAACGTGATTTAGTAAAACGTTTATATTCGTTTGAATCTGTGATCGTTGTGTACATTATATATTTAATTTTTGTTTTATTTTCCTTGAATACCCTAGGGTAGGCACTGCTTTTCTGCTTGTATGGAATGCACGCCACTGGAGCCTCGAGCCTCGACCCCGAGCCTCGTCTTTACGAGGCTCTGACGTATTACAGCACTAAAAGGGTTTCTTGGTATTTGCGATTTCACCATTCTCTTTTTTAATTTCAATTAAAATAACCTAACATGGTAAAATCAAGTTTGTGGACGACATTTATCCAAAAATTGAATTGATGTGAAGGAAAAACAAACAAATGAACACCCTTTCGGATTTTTATAATATTAGTAAGAATATTGTGTGCTCTTATTCTTTATTTTATCCGTATCAGTAATTTTTAATACTGGAACAACTCTACAATTGCGAGAGATATCTGTACAAGAAATTGTCAGGATATAAATTACCGTCTACTGGAAACTAATATTTGTATCCTACGTGTATTTCAAATCCCTAGTGATGTCAAGAAACAAGGAGAGATGGCGTGCGAGTACATCGTTCTTTTTATTCCTTTACTCTTTTCTTTGCTGAAAGAAATTGCGCAATTTCTACTCGAGCTTAGCATAAAAAGCAATAGCTTCTATTACGTTTGTCGTTTGAGATCATTTAAGTATACAGATGGTTTCTTTGCCAAGCGTAAATTCGCGTTGAATTCTTTATGAAGATATTTTCAATCGGTGCGGTTTGTTTTATATTCCGTTTAACAGAAATAAGCCTAGTGCTGGAAAAATTTCATTATGGTATCTCGAAAAATGTCATTATGGTATCTCGAAACGACTTTGAAATGAGTAACTAATGTTACAGTAACAGCAGGCCGAGTACGATAGTGACAACACCGCGGTCCTATGTCAAAATGTCAACATTGATAACGCCATAGGGCGAGCAAGCCTTTGCGCGGGACCCTCGCGCAATCAAAGTGAAGTTTCAGCGTGTTCCGAACGCGAGTTTGTTGTTATCGTGCTAGAGCTGCGCTTGCGTATATTTATAAGTTAAATCCGACTGCAAAATTGCTAAAAGAACAGACATCGAGTTAAAATAACAAATGCAATCCAGTAATTTGACGTTATCCCACAAAACGCATACATACATATATGCTCACGCCTATAATCCCTATCGGAGTGGGCAGAGCATCAGTGATTCTAGAACCACTATTAATAGGAGGCAGGTCTCATTTGTGTTTCCTTAGTCGCCTCTTACGACACCCACGGAAAGAAATGGAGTGGTGCTATTCATAACCGATTACCACACGGGTTATCATCACTTGAAAATTTATTTTGGTTAATATGGCGTCAAGTTAGAGATTATAGGCCTGAGTGAATTAATGAATGCATGGAACATCTTTTGAAGTAAAGGATGTCCGTAAAGTGTAGTACCTACTACAGTAAATACATTAGATAAATAACTTACTAACTTCGTTTGAAGTAGTCCCGAGGTAGTAAACGGTAATAAGATAAAACTAGAACTAAAGGGAACCATTCATAGTACTGGTGGAGAGGGATCGAGCGGCGTCTAGCAGACTGCTGCGCACCATGTTTGCATTAAGCCATTTACCTTTATTAGAATTAATTTAGCAGAACAGCGTTGCAGCTCGGCGCCGGTCCGTCCCCCAGAAGTGGGTCAATGACAACCCCGCCGAGAATAGAACCGTTGCTTTAGGGGCGGATGGTTTCTATTGTTAAGTCAAACATTGCCTGTGAGGAACGGACCCGTTGAAAAAACTGGCTATTCTACTTTGGCTTATAGAGCCCAATATTCCGTTTAGAGCTCATTTGAGAGGTGAATGACTAAGTTTTGCTATAAAAAGGGGTCTGGAGCGTGATATAAACTCCAGCCAGCTACGCCATAGCTACAGTATGGCGTACTTTTTCGTTTTTAACAAAAAAGTTGACTCTTGACCTCATTAGACCAGGGGCACAAATTTTGATGTGCTTGAAGATGTATGTATCACCCAAAAAAGCCGATTCATTAGAACTTGAAGGAGATTCGGTCTGTACATGAGCTCGGAAATGCAGACGCAGGCAGAGAATTCCATTTCTTAGTGTTTGGTAACATTAAGTTCGAATCCGCAGAATCTCGACAAGGGTGATACCCTGCAATGCATACGTCCGATAGAAGAAGGGGCACTTGGAATGAGGTATAGCTTTTGATCATACTACCCGAAGTACATTCAAATTCTTTGCGGTATTAACTTATTCAAAAAAACATAAAAAATCGATAAAAAACTTTTTAATTAGTTCCACTCGGCTCTTTATTTGGTTCTAACGTACTCCTTCAAATAAATAGCCAAAATGTGCGGCGGTTGTGGATGTTGTTGCGGAGGATGCTGCGGCGGTTGCTGCTGCCCTTGCATAACAATATACACATGCTGCACGAAGATTTGCTGATTCAGTCGAAAGCGCCGTGTCGTTGCAGATGGGCCATGGCGTCTGATCGACTACCGAGCGCATTCAACGCTACTTGTAGTGTAATATTGCCATAGTGAACGTTTTGTGGAAATAAACTATAAAATAAGCGTATATCCTGCTGAATATTTGGCTTTATGTTCGTGCCATCCGAATGCTAGTAAAATAAACAGAGTTTTGCAGATTACTGCTGTCCCACGGGACGAGACCCAGTTACGTGTATTATTTCGGTGCGCACAACTGGACTGGATATAGGTAGGTAGGTACTAATTGATGACATGAGTAACGATATGTATTTTATTAATTTGGTAATAAATTGGAGACGTACACATGCCTGGAGGCAATTTCAACCACCAAGCATTGAAATGCTTGCACTAAGTTCAATGGAAATAAAAATAATTGAATCCTATTTCAAATGTACTGAAATATTTTCGTCTGTCCGTTACAATGTACGTTCTTACCACAAGCAAATGTAAATGTAAAAATACCCGAATTGAAACATTATTATAATGGGCGATGTCTAGCTAAATACAATCAACTTGTTGTTAATTGGTCTCCTCATAATTTTACTTTGTTTATCTCCACGTATTATGTCTGTTACTAATGTTATCATAAGTGATTCTAAATAAAAAGTGAAAAAATTTACCAACGGAACAAGAAAGGGATTAAAATGAAATAATAATTTATCTAAGTATGAGTTAAAACAAATTGCTCTGAGCTTGGACCTTTTGAAATAACTGTACGAGTACGACTAGTTTGTTTTAACTGCAGAAACACAGATTAATGAGAAATTCAAAAGATGTACTTGAAACGGCTGAGGTCGACATCCATTTGTCTAATTATCTACAATCCCGTCGGACTTCTGGGGCGAAAATTATATTGACTTTCATGACTTTCACTGCGGAAACGGTCATTAGTTCCGTGTGTTTTGCGAACTTCTTTCAAACTAAAGTTCCCGGGAAATTAAGAAAAATGAATCTGTATACAGGGATCAACTGCTGCTTTATCTTATTCGTATTATTTTCTTATTTCAACCTAGGCATTTTTGTTTGCAACGCAGGCGTTTAGGCTGTTTAATTACCTCTATCTGTAGATACAAAAAATCTGAAGACATAAGTAATAACACGATCTTGTACCTTAAAAGAGTCGCCCAATAACTATATCCCACACAAACAGTTAGAATTCGCCCGATTGAAAGTAAACACTTATTAACAACACAAACATATTGTACGCATTTTTTTATCTGACAGAAATTTCTGATTATGTTATGTGGGCGGCGCCAGTGATTTTTTATTTTTCATACTAAAGGTACACTGAATTAAGCGTTCTTCTAAAAACTAGGATATGCAATAAATATACCTATAATGATATTGAAGATGCATTTGGTTCAGAGAAAAAAATCTCTGAACCAAATGCAGCAACACCCAATCGACATTATTCAATTATGATCGTAGAATACCTCCCAGCTCAGCGCCGACCATAAAAGTCTAGTTAATCGAGTCGAGTTTTATTGTTGAGTGTAGAACTCCTCAGATATATGTATATGTATTAAGTATTGATTTAATAAACACAGCTAACTGTAGAAACAGAATATTACTCTTCTGGAATAGAAAGGTTTTAACTTTATTAAAAGCTATAGTTTTTAAATTGTAGCGCCGACAGGCAGATATGTAAACCTACCTACACATAAAATACATTTTTAATTTCCAACATACTTGCAGCACCCTTTTGCCTCTATACTGCGACTGCCAAACCAATCCTGTTTGTATATTGTCTATTGAAGTCAACATTTTAATACAACTACGTCGGCGGTGACGCAAATTTAAATTGACGTTTGACCTTTTTTTTACCCGACTGCGCGACGCAAAGGAGGGTAATGTGTTTATTACAAAAATGTAAAGCTTGTGTTGTGTTCTCTTGGTGGAAATTTAAATATCGTAGATGTATCGCTGTACCTATTGTTAAATTCTGAACTCGATTACATTTTAGTCACAAGCAAGGTGGTTTCCTGTAACCTGTCGTTTTCACACCTCGTGCAACAAACCTTTTTCTAAGGAACTTTGGATTCCTTCGTTCCGTTTCATCTATAATAGCCAGTTTGATTTTCGGAGGGACAGTATCGTGTTGTGCATGATAACGAACCCCTGAAGCGTACACCTTCCACCCAACTCCGGTGTAATGTAACTCGTGAAGGACGTTCCTTACTCTGAAAATAAATTAATCATACCCAACCGGCATCGCCTAATGTAATTTATGCTAACTACCCTCACAATTCAGTTATAATTTTATGTTATACAACCTATTTTCATTAACAGTACACGTTTAATAAGTAATAGTCCGTGCGGAGCTGGTTGGAAGGTGTTATTAATCTCACAACATATTCTTACTCGTATATATAACACAAAGATTGTGAAGGGAGGAAACTTTTGTGTTTCATTTTCTGACTTTTATTTCTGAGAAAAAGTTGTTCAATAAAATGAGCTAATTCATAAAATTTTCGTTGTATACCTTCCTAAACTCTAACCCTAAGCTACCTTATCTAAAAGAGCTCTTATTCAAGGTGTTTCAAAAAAACCAAAAAGAAAACAAAATCCAAAATTAAATTCTAAATTAAAATGGTCGCAATATCAGTTGCGCGGTTAGTCAAGCGCTCAGTTGCAGAAACATTTATTAAAGTAAAAGCTTCTTTAAATATTATGTCATATGTGAATAAGGCGGAAAGTGACAGTATGATATTTTATAGAAAATGAAATTAAAAAACATAACATACTTTATTAAAATGTATTAAAATTTCAATTTAATTAAAAAATAAACATAGGGATAGAGAAATTGTGTTAGTAATTGAGGGACATACTTCAGAACTTTTTTCTGACTCTACGTTTTTCAAACACCCGGTATAAACATTTTCATTATAATAGCTAAAGTGCTTCTCTTTTCATATTTCGCAACGTTTGGTGTAATCAAATTTCCTCGCTTACCACAAACACGGTAGAAGTTATATAAACTTGTTTCAAGTGTTGCCTGGCCCACCTAGTTACGAAGTCGGAATTGGAAGCCTTTTGCAAACGGCTCGTGTCTCGAATTTGGTTACCCGATTATTGGACACATACGAAATTTCATTGACCTCAATTAAATAACCGCCGCGCCGCCGCCTAGCCACTAAAATTTTAAACGATTTTTCATCGAATGCAGATTACTTAATTAATAGAGAAATCGTAGATGTAGATTTTAAGGTCTCCGCATGTTTCAGGATCGACAGGCGCGGCGTTTGTTACAATGGATAGCATATTTTCTTATTTTGATTTCTGGTTTCGGCTTGCAGGAACAGTAAGAAATCTCTTTTGTGAACCCTTATCCCTACTGAGGGATAACAGAGTTTCATATTCAATTTATGTCTCAGATAGTTGCCAATTAATTGCTTTGAGTTCAATTTCTTTGTAGCGAGTAGTAAACACACTATTTAATTTTAAAGTAAGGAAAGGGAAACGAACTTAGAATAACTATAAAATTAAAAATGTTGTAATCACCTCCGACATTCGATTGATTTTAACGGCTGCTGAACCAATTTTGATCAAAATGGCTAAGAACCATCTCGATTACGTCAGGTTTAAAACGAAAAAAATACGTCAAAATCGGTCTATTCGTTTAGGAGCTATGATGCCACGATGCCACCGACAGACACACGGATACACTAGACACGTAGATACACATGTCAAACTATTAATACCCCTCTTTTTTGTCGGGGGGTTAAAAATACTTAGGCTTCTGCAGTATCCCATGCCTAACACCTACTTTACCTACATTTGTCCCATCCAAGTTGTTATAACGAGATTTTCGTAGTAATTCCGACGGAAATTAGCTTGTTATACACCACATTTTATATTAGAATACTCTTAGAGTTCTAAGCTTTTAAAAAATTCTGCATTCATGTCTTTTATACTCTGAAATATACAGGTGTGCTCTAGAGCTGGCATTATCAGGAAAGTGTTCGGTATGATCTCTTGAGTATAATTTGAAGTTGAGTAGTGCGCACTGTATATTCAAGAGCACAAGCTTGACAGTTTGAACTTTGCATAGTTCTTATTTCAAAGGCATAAGGTGTAAAACTGCCCTTCAATTGTCCAGCGTGAGCTACTCTCAAGTGAACTGTGTATAGAACAGGAAAATGGTACTTACATAAACTTCACTCAGCAAATTGAATATTTCAAAGTCATCTCGAGAAGTAATAAATGCTTGGTTTCCTACGCGAATTTCCAAGATAAAGTATTTTTCGACTCAACTATTTATTACGTATCATATTTTTATATAAGTAATTTGATATGTGTGCGCCGCAGGTCTATTTGTTGCCATGATGGCTGTGAGGTCAGCAATATGTTAGATTAAATGAACAGTTTCCCCGCTAGCATCCAGTTTAATTTGATAATCCTTGTAATGTACTCTAGTGGCATCGGTATTAAAAGCAATAATATTAAATCTTCAGAGTAAATGTCGTAGAAAGTAGTACATACCACTACGTAAAACTTTATGCTGTTATTTCTTGATACAGCTCTATTTTTAGTGGGAGATGAAACATTTTTTATACTATACTAGCTTTCCGCCCGCGTGGACTACAGGTTATATGTCCAATTGTTGGATAAAATGTAGCCTATGTCCTTTCCCAGGCTCTAAACTATCTCTGTACCAAATTTCATCAAAATCGGTTTAGTTTAGGCGTGAAAGACGGACAGACAGGCAGACAGACAGATTTACTTTCGCATTTATACTACATTTATAATTCATAATATTATAAACGCGAAAGTTTGTATGTATGGATGGATGGATGGATGTTTGTTACTCCTTCACACTCAAACGGCTGGACCAATTTTGATGAAATTTGGTATGGAGGTAGCCGTCACTCTGGATTTACACATAGGCTACATAATTTTCCCAAATTCCCACAGGAACGAAGTCCCGGGCAGAAAGCTAGTAATTCATAATTCAAAGTAATTAGGAGATGTGTTTCAAAATGTTTGGTAAGTATATATTATATAAATTGGGCAACTACAAATTAAAATTTAACTCATTCGAGTTAACAGTTATTAAAAGATGATAGATAAAAAAACACATCGAATGTTTCGTTAATACTGCCCAAAAAGTAAACGATCTACATAATCCGTTATCCCGTCCACCAACCCACACTAGGCCAGCGTGGTGGTGTATGGCCTTAATCCCCTTCGTGTTTCGAAGGGAGACCCGTGCCGCTTGCCCCTCGATGGGGACGTTATACACGGCTTTAGGTAAATCTCTTTCAACCTCTCGGGTGGTTAATCAGTCCATGAAACTGAACAACTTTCCCAAGGAACATAGGTCAAAATACGAAAAAAAAATTTTTAGTTCCCATACAAACTTCATCAGCATATAGCGCATTTTGTATGGGAGATCAATTTTTTTTTTCGTATTTTGGCCTAAGTTCCTTGAGAAAGTTGTTCAGTTTCTTGGACTGATTTAGCACCAGAGAGGTTGAAAGAGATTTACCTAAAGCCCTATACATATAGGCTGACAACAAAAAAAATTTGTTATCACCTATCAGAATTCATAAAATTATCTTATAATACGATTACCAACCATCTGAATTTTTAACACCCTGAAGTTGCTGTATCGAGTGTTCCGTATTGGGGAAATTCTTTATAGTAATTCTATCAGTACAATTTTGGACAATTACCTATTGAGAGTTGTGCCATTCCAACTGAAAAACATGAAATTCCGACAATAAAACGAACGTGAAATAATAATGAGCGTAAAATCACGATGGATAATTGGACACGTCGTCGGCCATGGTTATGACAATTACTGGTTGGCGTGTTATTTGTCTCTTTTTAACCCCCCACAAAAAAGAGGGATGTTGTGAGTTTGACGTGTGCATCTGCGTCATCGTAATATACCAATTTCGATGCGTTTTTTTTGTTTGAAAGTTGACATAGTTAAAATGGTTCTTAATCCTTTCCTCCTTCCTTATCGTGTAGGTGTAATCAAGTATGTGGTGAAATTTACTAACTCTGGTGTCAAAGTTTTCAAACTGATGCCCACTGACTTGGTTTAACGACTGTAGTCAACCGACAACAGCCGGAACCGACTGCTTAATGTTCGCTCCGAAGCACAGTAAAATTGGTTTGTTTAACAGTTTAAAAGTTATAATTATAAGGTATTATATTATCGTGTCACTATTATTGTTCCCCGTGTTGTACACTTTTGCCCGCTCCAATACTATTTCTCTCTCACTTAAGAGGTTAGCTGGAAGAGAACTCACTTTGAGTTAAGCTAGCCATTGTGTATCCTGTTCTCTGTAAAAAAAAAAATTGTAAAATGTTTGTGTACAATAAAGTATAAATAATAATAAAAATATCGGTGGTTTTTAATTTTTTTTAATTTTAGAGTTATGTATGAATAGCTACAAAAACATTTATCAAATGACTCATTACTATTTAACTAAGTAAGTTTAATAAAAATTAAGGGTTAAATAGGTTCCATTAAGTTGAACATCTTTTCAAAATATTGTCCCTTAAACTTTTCAAGACCCCAAGTAAAGTATAGGAAGTCAAGTAAACCGCCAAAATACAAGAAGTCTCTTAGACTTTAATTGTTTGTTTGTTTGCAATGAATAGAATCCAAAATTACTGGACCGATTCGAAAAATTATTTCACCATTGGAATGCTACATTAGCCCGAGTAACATAGGCTACATAATTTTCCTGAATTCCTACGGGAACGAAGTCCCTGGCGGAATGCTAGTAATAAATAAAATTATACACTGCATTTAAAATGCGTCATTACTGTTTTTCATGTTCAATAAGCTTGTACTACGCAGTGTGTCTCTAGGCTTCTCGCATTGATTTACAAATGACTGATTTATATGGCCTTAGGAAAAAGCTTAACTTTATTGAGCTACCTAGTTTACTCACCTCTTAATATTTCAGTAATATTTCTCGCTTCAGTTGCTAAAGTATGTAGGTTAAAACGTAGTTTTGTTAAGTAGGGAGGGGGTAGCATCTACATATCACCTACTTTGCGGAAACCGCTTGAACACCACTGCAGAATTTCTATCTTTTGCCAACTACGGAGAAATATGAAAATTTAAATACCTGCTCGAAACTTCCACAAGTGACAGTTGTGAAACATTATATGAGAGATCTTATTTATTTTACAGGGTGTAAGGACAGTTTAGCAAAAACTGAAACCCTGAAATCAGACCATCATTCTAAATGATTTACCAGTGGAATTTTTCTTCGGAAAATATTCAACATTTTGCATGTTTCTTAATATTAAAAATTAAATGGTTTATTCGGATACACTCCATTTTTACACTTAAAACAATAATAACAGCAACGAAAACCAGCAATGTACACCGCACTTTAACAGTGGCGCGGCCGCGTGGGGGTCGCGCGCGAGGCGGGGGTAAATAACAAAAACTGCTTAACTTGACGTTTCCGGGAAAAAACTATGTGCAGATTCCACCATTTAAATATTTGCTAAGCTTACATCCAACATCCAATATATTTGCTCGTTTTATTGTATGTACTTGGATAATCGCTTTTTCGATTTGAGCTCTAACGATTTTGATGAAGTTTAAAATACATAGGTTTACGAGGGCTAAGGAATGATCCAACTAAAATATCTAAAAAAATCAATTTATCTTCGTTTTCTCTGCCTTCAAAAATTACGTAATTTTACAGAAAATAAGTGGCGACTTTCATTGACCATCTTATTTCCTACGCGGAAATGAGCAGCAGCGCCGTTCTGCATTTTATTATTACGTTATGATTGCTAGTCTGCCTGTGATCTATACAGGGTTTAGGGACAGTTTAGCAACAACTGACACCTAGAATTCAGCTTTCGTTCTGAATGATTTTCCAGTAGAGTTAGTTAGTTGCAACTTTTTGATTGTGAGGTTGTTGTTTATATAAAACTTTGTGCAATTGCGTAGTATCTGTACAATTCGTTTGAGTACTTCTAGTAGACTTAAATGAAAGCCTTTCATCAGTTGCAGAGACGTCCATTAAAGTTGATTACTTGTCATGGATTCGGCAAGAATAATATCATACTGTCACTCTTCGTTACGTTGACGTAAACAAGGTCGGCATTACATTGAAAGAGGCTTAAACTTTACTAAACATTTCTGCAACTGACGGTTTCCAAAATAGAGAAGTCCTCCGACATTTAAAGGTGCGTGAAAACATCGCGTTGAAACAGTTTCTCTTTCATCTTTTTATCATATTTTTTATTTATTCAAAACGAACGACCTGGCACGTGATTTGCACTTAAGGGATTCTAAATTGAACGTGATTATTCGCTCGATTTCACTATCCCTATATTTGTATTGACATTTTGCGTACTTATATCAAAATTGGGTACGTAAGTACACTTATCTCAAAAAGAAATATGAGAATTTTATTGCGTCACATAACCAAGGGCACTTCAAGCGATGTCAACCTAATTGGCCGTGCTAACATATTTTATTTTCTGGTAAGTAACCTTCTGATTTGAGCTTTTATATATATTTTTTTCTAGAAGTCTGTATGGGAAAGCAATACCTAGACCTGAAAACCTTCTAACCTTTATCAAAATGAATTGTCGAAATTCCACGTTTATTGCGATAAGTTGACTTGTGCTATAAAGTGTTTTTGGATTATTCCTGCTTGACATTATAACGCGCTTGTACGGTTGGTTGGTTCAATTTTTTTCCGTGGTGTTAAGGTTCAAATTAGAACGAACTTGGATACTTAATTCAGGGGCGCCGTGCCTACGAGGCCAGACCAAATGCGGTTAGAGTATGATGTGAGCTGCCTAGTCTGTGCTGTATACACTACGTATGCACTACATCCATAAATATTATGAGTTAGTCTCTCTGCCTGAAAGGCAAATTGTCGAATCTCGTAGAAAAGAAAAGTTAGCTTCTTGTAGAAAAGAGGTACCTAACGTAAATAGTTTTAGTTGGCGCCTCTATAAAATAAGAACGTATAGTGGGATAGACGCAGACGTGGCTGGGTCATACTCACACCTCACGAGCTCGGTTATAAGTTTAGGAGAAAATTAACCTTGACAGTTTGTACCGTTCGTTCTTATTTTCTTGCTAGTAAGAGGGAGAATCACATGTCAACTATCCTGTGCGGTTTGTTCTCGAATAGTCGTCAAAGGCAAAGTTTCTCGTGTCCTTTACATAACTGTCGCTTCGTCGTTTTCCAATGTGAGTTCCAAACGTGATATTATTGCTCTCACAAAAGGTGGTACAAGTTTTCGAGATAAAAATAGTCTTTAAAGCAAATAAGAAAGGTTAAACTTTATCGAACCAAATGAAGACTAAAAAAATCTTTTTTTAAGGCTAATACATTTTACCATAGGGTCTTCTTCTTCTTAACCAAATAATACTAGGTAACAAAACCCTACGCAAAATTTCACTGGAAAGAATCGGTATGATTACTTTCCCTATAATTCTGGTATGGTAACAATCATAATACTTAGGATTAAGCAAACAAGATTTGCATAAAAATAAAGTCACCTACGCAAATTCGGAGGCTGTAATAAAAGTTGTTTTACGTCAAGCAAGTTATGAAAGGAGATGTCTGCGACGAGGTTTCAGACAGACAATTGCCATCAACATCATTGCGTTTTCAAGCCCTACAAAACAGAGAAAGACAGACTTATTTAATATTCCCTTGAAGGAGTGAGATGCTGAACCGTGTACACAGTCCTTGTGGGAGCTTGTGGGTCTGACTATTGTTACTGAGACGCCTGTATACATAATTCTATCTCTCCTTGTCCTAATTTACTTTTATTGAGATGCTCTTTTAGGGTGAAACTCTCTGTAACTTTACTGAATCATTTTAAAAGTCAAATAGGAAAGATTTTACTAAGTTACGAGTTGTCTTTTATGACATCTTGACGCATATTTGCGACGTCTTTATTTAAAAAGGTAGCACTTAAGTAAACAAGCGGGAACGCTCTCAAAGTTTACATAATGCTAGAGATACCAAACTTATGACTATATCTATGTATATTTAAAGGACTCATATGAGCCTGGGGCGCAGCCTTGAAAGTTTGGTTTCATTTCGTTCAAAAGTTACGCCGTAGAGGAAAAGTTGTTCGTATAATGAACAGTAAAGTCAACACTCAAGGTACTCGATGAGGCTTTTATGGTAATTTTAAATTACAAAATTATCGTATACAAGTATCTCTAACTAGCTTTATACATAAACACCCATCATTGAAAATATAATTGGTCAGGAATCGAATCCTCAACCTTCTGATTAATAGGCAAGGCTATTACCAACTTGGTCCATTGAGTGTTCACGTTGAGCCATAGGTCTTCATATCATTCTATTGAATTTTACTGTCTTTTATATTCCATAAAAAAGATTTATTTTTCTACATCAGTGGAGTTCGATCTAGAGATCACAACAGAAAACTATCAGAATTACTGAAAGTGATTGCGTAATCCTCCGAATATCTGGATCAAAAAACAGCATGATTATATCGATCAAACCTGAGTGTTTATTTCTTTCCAGTTCTGAAAGGTTAAGGGTGAATCTGTACGTGGGCGAGATATCTTGGAAGAAAAGTTAGTTGGACGCTATTTTTAGCTCCTTATAATTGAAAGTTCTTCGAGCTCTAGAATCTTGGACTACGTTATATATTCCTTTTTCAAAATAGTAACAAAAAACTGTAGAAGTTACGCTAACGGGATTTATATACAAATGCATTACAGATCGGAAAATATCAATATTTGTTATATTTTTCCGTTTTTGTAAATATATGACAATGCAGGGCAAATAAGGGACACCATTAAAATTCTTTCGAGTACCTTTCAAGTAGTGTGAGTAGATAAATGTGTGCGTAAGTACTAAACTAAAACGATCTGCGACCTGTTGTGGGAGACTACCGAGAGCGATCCTAAATAAATAACGCTTCCACTAAACTCAGTGTAGCGTATTCGAGCGAGCAAATAGCCTCGAGCCTCTACTGATTTTCTGCCTTCCCTACGCCCCAAATAACTGAAAAATAATGTTGTTGTTGCATCTCTATATTTTCATGTTTATATTTACAAAGTTTGGTAGTCATTAATTTGCATCTAAATTACCTAAGAATTCCATTTAGATTAGACCCGTTCTAACTTTTAAAAAGAATTTTCAAATGTTTCTATTTTACGGAAGCTCAAATTGCACCAAACACGCGTACCGTGAAGTGAAAAGCGTAGTTATTTTGCACTTATTCTGCAGTTGGGAATAGCGAAATATAATTTTGTGTGCAAGTGTATGAAAATGTATGAGGTTCTTGGAAAGTGTTTGCTGTGTAGGTGAAATAATAATTACACCTGTTCTTTGTTTCTTGAGTTATGATCGTCGGGGTGACCTTACTGGGTCACACACTGACCGGAGCGTGCTGTTTAAGTCGATAAGAGGGCGTGTTTCACACCGAGTCGGCCATTACATGCTAACACGCCTTTTGTTTGGCTACCTGTACGTACAATAATCTTCCTCTCATTACCGTCCCTCGTTTGTTGAATGACTGTTATCAAGGAAATTGCTCGAGTAACTCAAGCCTCTGTAAAACACGTTGTAGCCTCTCAAACTCCATCAAAAACAATTTTGAAGCAAAACTCGAGTCAAGTCATTCGAACAATTTGATTGGGAAAGTTGAAAATAAACTCAGGGATGGAGATTCGGAAACGAACACGAAGAACCTATGTAGTTTTATCGGAAGATTTTTTGAAGGAAAGGTAGATACTTTTTCACGCTACATTGGGTTTATTGTGAGCAAATAATGGAAGAGCAGGCTGTATTTGTAGGTTTAGCCGTCGATTTCTTCGTAATGCTGTGTTGAATAAAACATGTCTAGTGCATAAGTAGATTTGGGTCGGGAATAATTTCGCGTTTATTGATACGTAATATTATTTCCCCGAATTGAGACCGTCCTTGTTCGGATTTAGGTAAACAAACTGAATCTAAATGAGATAAGGAGCTAATATAATTCTGGTGGATCGTGTAAATATGTACATACGTAGAACCTACGTAAGTTATATGTACATACGTACATATTAAGTATGGAGGCGAAACCATCTTCATAGATTTTATTTGTACACAAATTAGTCAGGTTGAAGTCCTCCTTAGGAAAGACTTCCTTAAACGAAATCCAAATTTTGAAGTGACTATACTTTTAGCTTTTGACGGAAATCACAGAAATATAGCAAAAATCTTAACGATTGCCAGGTATTCCATCCTCATCCTCAAGAAACCCTCTTATCAGATGTTAAACAACCCTGAACGAGGTGTCAAAGTTTCCACACAAAGCGGGAGAAAGCGATTGTCCGTGTTGGTGTCCACACGTTATCGTGAAAGGCCGGACGACCCTGTCACCTCGGACAACGATTACACAGCTCGCCATGTCGGCACACAAATCCCTTCGTCAAATATTTCACCTGGTTACTGTGCCGGGGTCAGATAACACTACTGTTACACGTTGTATTACAAGCTTTTGATTTTTATTCGTTTCTGTCATGTATCCAGTAGTTGAGTGACACTATTTTTGGAGTTTTAAGTTATTTGCTTTTTGTTTTTGTCTTCCAACTTGTCATCAAATAAATTCTTATGCTAGGTTTGTAAGTTCGTTAGTATGCCGAAGTTTCCATGTGTAATACAGTGTATCATGATATATTCTAGAAGACTAATTATAAAATTAATGGAAAAAATCTTCAGCCTCATCATTCTATTCTGCATTAATTATAGCGCATCGCTCAGCCTAAGTACATCATAATACTACCTTCCCGCCTCAGACTTCGTTCCCGTGGGATTTCGGGAAATTATTTAGCCTATGTTCATCGGGGATAATGGAGGATTCTATGGTGAAAGAATTTTTCAAATCGGTCCAGTAGTTTCGGAGCTTATTCAATGCAAACAAACAAACAATCATATCTTTCCTCTTATAATATTAGTATAGATTATGGTATACATAGATGTCATGTATAACAATCAATAATGCATATTATGTAATGTTGATGGCCTTTTTAATTCTGAACATTCGATTTTTTAAATTTCCTTGTATAAGTTTTGCCGCCATAACAAATAAAACTGAAAATGTTTATGTTTCGAACTTCGAATGGCTGCTATTTTACAACTTAATTAATTTAATGATGATTCAAAATACCTATCTACCTTTAACGAACATTGAGGCTTTTGATCGTCAATGAGTGTACTGTCGACAGGAACAATTGCCTATAGCATGTTGGATATAAATAATAAGAGGATTAATTACTTTGAAGTACATCCTTATCGATTATCTCTGACAATAATTGTCAACTACTTATAAAATTCTAGGAAAAATAGGTAATTAGGTAATATGTGTGTCTCTAATAGCGGATTTCTCTCAAGGTTTTCAACGATCATCAAAGAATAGAAAATCCTGCTAAGATTGAATTACAACAAATGATTTCAAAATCCCTCGCTGAATACTTTCCTGTCAATAATAGCATAAATCGGCTTTTCAGAATGAGTAAGTCATCGTCAAGTGGAAATGCTTAGAGATATAATACAGGCTATTTACGAAGGAAGGCACTGACAAAGCCCTTTGTCACCTCTCAGAGATCTGTTTGTCGGACTCAAAGAGTCGAGCAAAAGTTAGGTGGCGTATCCTCTCTCTCAGCTGTTTCGATCCCTCAAATTGTTCGGTTGAAGTTTAAATTAGCGCCCAAGGATACTGAGTTGAATAACAACCGACCCTTTCTGATAATCTCACAATCAAGCTTCACTAAGATAGCAAACTTAAACTATCCAGCCAAATATTTGCATATCTATTTCAGTATTACTTAATAGCTGTCTTGTGGCTAATTACAAAGATGAAGGTCTGTAATCAAATCCACAAACATTTAAATTACTTATTACTTATAATTGAAATAAAATCAATTAAACAGATTTAGAATAAATCGATTGAGAGTATTAACAAGGACTTCGTTGTTGGAAACTTAAGAAACATTATTATTCTTATTTAAAGAGAGCTACTGATTGACGAGCATTAAGTCGTTAAGAGTTATATTATTACAATGTAAAGAGAAGCCCAAGAAAGTGTTACAACTGCGATGATAAACGCAAGAAATTAACTTGTCGTCCGGAATAATAACGGGGTCAATGGAAATGCAAAGAGACTATTGCGAAGCTAGACCTACTTATTAAACTTAAATGAAATTGCTTTGCCAAGTGGAATAAAATACGAGGCAGCGACTTCCTTTATTTATGTCGAAGTACTGGCTGTGACCGCAGCAGTGAAATAGGTGCTGCTTATATCCCGTTTCGAGGAACAAACTTCTGTTCTTGCGAACTGAATAACTCTCCCTTAAGTTGAGGAAGTGCCGGCGTTTGAGCAATTAATGGGGGGTCACCTTCACAAACAGACCGACGGTTTCCTCACTCAAAGGTGAAAAAACTAGGCTATGTGCCGTGACCTCCTGTGACTTTCCTCAGATCCGCATCTGGCGTGTACTTTATTAAATGGCCATTCCGGTCTTTAGAAGTTTCAGCGACCTATATATTCGCCGTGAGGAGGACATAAAATGTTGCTATTTCTATTATACGCCTTTTACGTGTAAAATGTACACTCGTGGAGAAAATTTAGAGGGACGTGTAGGAAACGTAAGAACATTAACTTGGCTATTTATAGGTTCCTTGTAATAGTTAACGTTGATGTGGCTGAATACATCCCAATTTTGGTATATGTAAGAAGAAAGAGCGAAATAATAGGATATCAAATTCATTTCGTGACAACCTTTGAATTATTTGACACCTGTTTACACGTTCCTTCTTTATTATTCTGCAATACCCTTGTTGGTACTTCCTTTCTTCGACGAGGGTCTTGTAAAGACTGTTGACACTTTATAAAATAAGTGTATTGAATGTACGCAATTTTGAATTTTGTGTCGTAAAGACGTAGGTACGAAATTCCATTATGTGAGCGAAGAAAGGACCTTGACGCGTAATTTATTTAATATAGCTGGAATTTTTTCAAAGAATTTACTGTAAATTATTAAGCACCTACTTTTTGTTGAAGAGAATGAGTAATTTTGCAGATGTTTTACATTTCTGTTTTGCTTTATCCTGAGCTAAGTAAAATGTTTTCATTAATCATGAGTGAAATAGTGTCATCAGTTTAGTTTTATTCAAAACGGTATATCGGTTAGTGCAACAAGATCTCTAAAGCGTCGAATGACAAAGCTTGGCGCCTTCCATGGCTCCTCTATAATGTCCTATTTATTTTGTTTGAGTTAGTATTTAAGAATAGTAGTTTTTGATTTTTCGGTGAATTTATTTAATATATTTTCTACCTACTTGTATCTCCTCACTTCTACCCTGTGTTGTACCTAATGTTCGTTTCATGAATGTATTTCATTCTTGTTTTTTCGAATAGAAAGATAAATATAATTGGACATGGACAACGTGTTTGTTTGTTACTTGTTATATGGTACTTCACCAACGATCAGGAACACGACAAATCATCCTCAATCGGTTTCTGACACTCTGAATACATATGTCAAAAGTTGGACATGCCAGATTTGCTCGTATATTCTCAGTTTCCAAACAGACTGGCGATCGTCGAAGTTGGTCATCTAATAATACGCCTGAGCTATCAATGTCTCTTGTGACAACAAGAGTTGTCTAACTTTGATAGATTGCTTTACCCAAAGGGAATTACGAAAAATTCTGCTCTACACGTTTCTTAGTAAAATAAGAAAGTGTTAGGGAAGTGTATTACAATTTAAGAAATAAAAAGCGGAGAGCTACTTTAGAAAAAATCTTATATTATTGAGAACTCAGTAATTATCATAATCTGATAATATAATGTAACCGAAAATCAAAAGTGGCAATGTGTCTATTGTAGAGAGCCCGTTTCTCTTCACAGCAGCGTCGGACTAGAACGTCCCTATGACTGAAACCTTTGTTAGAGGAAGTATCCCCTTACGGGCTTTGTCTGGGGTACAGGATGCACCTTCTAATTGTCTCCGGGACGTGGCGTGGAACATTTCTCTGCTTTAAATAACATCTCCAGACTCCCAGCCTCAGTTCCCAACGACCACGTTGCCAACATTAGTTCTCTTCCGATCCGCATTATCGCAGTGAGTGCAATATTAGTGGAGTTTCCCAACTATTGTAAAACTCTAAAGCCAGTGAGTACCAAGAGATTTTCGCTTTATTCAAAATCGATACGCTACAAAATTGACGCGACCGTCGCGAAGTGAAAAAGCGTTTCCAATCTTTTATTGGACAAATTAGGAAATTATTTCTTCACGGAAGAAAGAATTACGGTTGCCGCGCAATCTTGATCATTTCCTTTGAGAGTAATAGGTTGTATTTACATTTACGCCAAAATATTATTGTCATGAATTACCTCGGTAAATAAATCAAGGACTTACCTCGGAGAAGTCACAGGAGTGTAAAATGAACACGGGTTCCGTTGGGTAAAGGCAATACTCGTCTAAAGGTTTAATAATCACGACAACTTCTATTGTTGTTTCAAGAGATTCCCTGTGCTATGAAATGCTTTTAATAGGAGCAACCTTTGTAGTTTTCTCTTGCGAATAAATAGGTATAATTCTCTCACGAACTTTTTAATGCCTACATTTCGTTCGAACCCACGTTGTCCTGTCACTAGTTGGAAAAGGCTTTTCACTGAATTTTATTAGTGAACCGCGTGGCGCGTTGGCAGCGCTGTGACGTAGGAGAAATTGGAGACAGAATTAGCTCCATCTGGCGTAGGGTAAGGTCGCGTTATTGAGCTAAGAATATTACCTAGGTCTATAGAATTCATTCATTGTATTCGTTCAGAGGATGCTTTGTTAGAAGGCTGCGTTTAGACAAGAAATGGGTACAATTTGCAAGACACACAGTGATTAGTTTAACAATAAATGGGAGTAGATCGTGTGAAAATAGATTTCTAAGTTTTAATTGCTTCTGCAATATTCTTGAATGCCTATAAAGTGCTATAGCAAACGAATCAAAGTAATTTTTAATGGTTTAATTGTCTTTGTACGACTATGCAGTAGTTTAGGTTTTAATTAAGGTACAAATGAAGGGAATGGGCGAAGGTCTTATCGAATATTAAACAGCGAAGCTAATAAAGGAGCTTTTTAAAAATGTAAGCGCGGAGCAAACACAGAGCAAATACACAGGGAGCAAAGGTCTACAATTACTGGTGATTTATAAAATTTAACCAAAATTAGGGTATTTTGTACGTTTCAATTTACTCAGAATTCTTTTTCGTGTATATTTCATTTTCGGCTTTGATAATTAATATTTTCCTTAAAAATAATTCTTGGTCCTTGAATTTAACGTTGGTATTTTGTCACCGTATTCTTCCAAATCTATCGATATCTAACAATTCACTAGGATTTGCCCTTAACACGTCTTTGCATAGCCAAGTTATAGAAACGTGTATTAAAGTTAATGCGACTTTAATGACATACCGTCACTTTCGGTCTTGTTGATCCAAACAAGGACGGCATTACATTTAAAGACGCTTTAAATTTGACTAATTTTCTGCAACTTATGTTAGTAGATACAATCACCCTCTACAGTTTCGCTAACTGATTTAAAATAACTTTATATGTGACTGTGAAATTGGAAATAAAGGTACGTACAACTTTGTGGATAGTCGTTAAGGTTCAGAATTATTGTGATATGCTATTGTAAATAGCTCTTATTGACTACTCCGAAAATTGTACCTTCTACTAAACACAGTCACATAGAGCTACAGTGCTTCTATTTCCTTAATGTCTCTCGGCAAACAGTGTTTGTCTCGTTCCTGTCCTTTGAAAATCAATTTACTTATTTGTAATACGAAATTTGCCGAACCACAATAAGAAAATAGAAGCACTACTTGACTAAACCAGTCTTGAAATCGCTTTGAATGTGCTCTTTGTAGCATGAATACCTGACTAAAAACATAGCTAGCTAGCAGCTGTCGTTTTCACGTTTAAGCGCATAATAAAAGTTTGAACTCAATAAAGTCCTCTTCTTCAGCTATTACCTCATTTACTTTAAAAGTGTTCATGAATAAATCAATTTGTACCTGCGGTGCTACCGTTCTAAATTCAGGAGGGGTACCAGTGATGAGGATATTTCAAGGCTTTTCAGGGACTGTAGCGTACTAATGAATGTTTTGAACGGTTCATAATGTCGTTTACTCTAGGTAATGTAATTGGGCCACGGCATTTGTTAGGCGTTTATTGTGTAATTATACAACGAAAATTAAATTGTTTATTTTGCCTCAATAAAGGAATAACGCGCTAGCTAAATCGTGACGTGCTAATTTTGTTCCCTGCTTTCTTTGTGTACTGAATAGGATCCAACTACTAAAGGCTTTCGGATACTATTGAAGGTAAACGCTCTACCGATTATTACAAAACAGCTTTTGTTGTAGCCCCATTGTAGAATGTATAATAATGTGATTAAGCCTTTAATACAATATATCTGACTTAAAATGTTCCAATGTTGACAGAACCATGCATAAAATTAAACCAACTTCAAAAATACAGCAGATGAGTAGGTACCTAGCACATTCAATAATTGATAGATAGATAGATAAAACCTTTATTTAACTGACACATTACACACAATTACAAAAAAATATAAAAAAATAAAACATTTGTATTTTAACGATTAGGTAATTAAAATTAATGTGTTTGGAAGAGTATTCATTTTTTACTTTTTATTACCGATGTTTTATTTTTGGAGTCGGTTTATTATTTTTCTTAATTTTTTTATTTATTTTTTCTTTTTTAGTGTTAATAAAATACAAAATTCATGAAAAAATATTATAAGTGACTGTTAAATTCGAGAGTTAACGTCAATTTCTCTGGGATTCCACTATCAGATCCTGACTTGGTGACAATACCACCTCAGAGTATACTCTTTCAAACAAAAAATGATTTCTGAAATCGGTCCACAAATGGCGGAGAAATCGGTGAACATACATAGAAAAAAAGTCACATACAGTCAAAAATCCTCCTTTTTTAAAGTCGGTTAAACTTTAAAATGCCAAAACCAGAAATGCTGTTTGGTTTTGTGGTTCTTTGTTGTCGTAGTCTGACACTTTGCGTATGTCATATCATATCGCACACCGTTACTAAAAACTACGAAAAATTTAACATTTTGCATTATCTTGACGCGTTGCGGCTATTTTTGCGCATAGTTTAAATTAAAAACACTCAGTTACAGAAACGTCCGTCAAAGTTAATGCTTCTTTAAATATTATACTTTAATGCTACTTTATAAGTTGTTGCTTACGTCAACCCAGTGCCGGATTTATATTTTTTATGAGTGTAGGCCACTTTATTTCCGACGCCCAATATACCTTTCTAAAATAAAAAACTTACTAATCTTTACTATCCTTACCAATATCATAAATGTGAATGTTACTCTGTCTGTCTGTCTTTCTGTCTGTCTGTCTGTCCGTCTTTCACGCCTAAACTACTGAACCGATTTTGAAGAAAGGTACAAAGATAGATTACACCTTGAGCAAGGACACAGGCTACATTTTATCCCACAGCTGGGCACGATATAACCTGTAGTCCACACGGGCGGAAAGCTAGTTCTAAATAATTCCAGAAAGTCAAAAAGCTTCTAACATTTCTGCAAACGTCTGATTAGCACAGTTAACAAGGGAATAACATGAGCCATTGGACTCATGTTATGTTAATTGGCGACATTGAATCCGACTCGACGTTTAATTTCTCCATTTCGACCTCTCTCAACCTTAATCGCATTATGTTGCTAGTGTTGTGCCGCACTGACACTTAGGACCGTATTATAGAAGGAGACTCAAGTCTTGATCTAACTTAAGTATTGATTGTCTCTTTCTCTCTCTATCAAAATGACCAAGACGATTGCTACTTAAGTATCAAAGTCTGAATTGCCTTCTGTAATACGGACCTGAAACTCAACAGAATAAGTCATTAATTTTTACTGGGACAGCTCGTAGCCCAGTGGCGCTCGCCGATCAGTGAGGTAAAGTAACGTACTTACACAGAGGCAGGGAACCTGATGGGTGACCAAAAGTGGCAATTTATCACGAGCGTTTCCGTGCTTCAGAGGGCACGTTAAGCTGTCGGTCCCGGCTGTTGTCGATTGACTACATTCGTCAAAACCAAGTCAGAGGCCATTGTGCGGTTTGAAAACTCTGATACCTGGGTGAGCCAAGTTCGCCACACACTTGACTATACGAACACGATAAGAAGAAGACTGGGACAGGCTACAAATTAATAACACTGCAACGTAAAATGAAAAAAGAGGGAAGATAACGTTACTGCAAAGAGTCACCAATGGTTCTGGATGTACAGAAGCCAGCGCGTAGGTTACTTACTCCATTTCATAGCAAAACCGTTCTTATCATACATAACAGCACTGAGCCAAAGTCAAAGTATAGCTTAATTTCATAGAGCATTTAGGATGTTACTTAAAATAAGTCAAAGTAGTGAATTATATTAGTATTTTTAACTTTGTGCCTATTCAAAAAGTTGCAGTCTTGCATGTTTACGTGGGTACCACATGCACCTAACTCAATAGCAACTTTAATATATTTTTTTTGAATTTCAATAAGAAATAATCTCTACTGTGTTGGTCGAATATATAGGTAGTTAGAAGTATATTTTCCGTTGATTGAGATATTGTGTCGTCCTTGTAGACCTTTTACGACCATAAATCGAAGTAATTAAATTTGTTTATAGTTGTATTTATACGTACGAGTATCTTGTACTAAAAAAACTTAATTCTCTTTTATCCTAGCACAGTCCCGTTTCTAGTTCGGAGTTCACTTGACCATGTTTCAGGATTTGATAGATCAGGTAGATAGATAGTCTTTAATATGGCCCTATATGTGTTGCCACAATTCCGCAAATATCACTTAGCGACTGAGCTCGTGAAAAGTAGTTTTTTTATAAAAAAAATAAGAATAAAATAATAAAACGGATAAACCTGTGTCACTTCCTAAAAACGGGTAGGTAATTGTCAAAACCTATAGCACCTGCCTACTCGACAATATGTAAAACTTGATTCCAGATATTGACGCGCGCGTCCCGAAATCCCTGCTCCATTTCAGAGCAGCGCTAGTAGTATTACGTACGTCACTCGTATTGACCGAACCCAGTCCGTTTTGGATGACGTATTCATGTGTACGCGACAGATCAACGATACGTATGCCAAAATACATACTCTACATTAATGTGCATTTATATGAAATATCACCTTTGTCAGTTTTGGGTTTTGGCACAAACAGTATTACACAGTTGTGTAGATTGTAGGCTACCTATATGTAATTGGAGTCGTAAAATGAATGACAAGAACTTTATTTAAATTAAAAAAATGATGTTTTTATTTGAAATGCTTGCAAATTGATTTCAGTAAACATAAATTGTGACTTTCTACTACAGAAAGTATTTCCACTTAAAAAAAGGTTCTGCTACCCACTTCAGAAATTTTACAGGACAAGGAACTTGTTTTCCCATTTTTAAAGCGCTGTCAACGCTTTGACAACGTAACTTTGTTTCATTGTGTCATATTTTTTCGGTGCTCTCTTTTATGAAAATATGAGTTCGGATTTTGATTGTTGTTCGTGACGACCGTACGACGGATACATGTTACTTTCAAAATCTGTCAATATCTGAGTTTTGGAGTCGATGATCGATTTCAACAGAACGATGACGTACATTTCTGCATTTAGTTTATACCTTCAGTTAAAATCACATAAAGCAGAAGCGGTGTAGGTGTATGTCGACGCGGTCATAATCGGCTTCAAGATTCATGGTAGCCCCTTGGTAGCCAGCGTTGTCGTCAACTAGGACTTTAATCTTCGTACATGATATATAAATACATAAAGGTCTTACTTCGTAGTAGGCTCGCAAAGTATGTCACTGTTCTCGGTCTTTGATCGTAAAGATCCAATTTATGCCTATTGAAAAGTTCAGGCTTTGAGTAAGAAGGTTGAATAGGTCGTTAAGAATAAAATGTAATACATTTTGATCTTGATTTGGGTACAATGTTTCATAGGTAGGAAGTTCACTGATTATATTTATTAGTATCATAACTTAGGTGATAGCCCAGTTGGTAATGAGCCAGACATGTAATCCGAAGGTTGTGGGTTCAAATCCTGGTGCGGGCCTGTACCACTAAATTCGTCTTTTCGGATTTATGTACGGATTTCTAATTATCACTTGCTCAACGCTGAAGGAAAACATCGTGATGAAACCCGCCCGTCCAAGAAAAATCATTTTCGAAAGACGAGCGGTCCACCAACCCGCATTGGGCCAGCGTGGTGGACTATGGCTTAAATCCCCTTCGTGTTTCGAAGGGTGGCCCGTGCCCTTCGGTGGGGGACGTATATAGGCTGATAAGAGTATCATAACTTCCATGCTGCACAGGGAGTGAAGGAAAATCTTAAAATATGCTAGCTGCCAACTCCTCCCGGGTATACTGCAGAAGCCAGTAAGTGGTATTACGATACAACTAGTATCTTAGGCGAAAGGCTGACAACCTCTCACCATTCTACAACATGTTCCATCTGATGACCCTCATAATTTGTGTCAAACGTGGCAAAAAGTGGTTTGCTAGAACCACTGGCACAAAATATATAATAGTATACTAACGTCTACTGGATGCTGTGCCTACCCCGTTAGGGATTATAAGCGTGAGCGTATGTATGTATCTTTTCATATCATGGCTTTACGCGCGTGACTAACCTACAGAGTGTTTTAATTTTCCACGAGAATAATAATACCCGCGACTTGGTTTAGTTAATAAATTAATTTCTCGGTTCGCTTTTCGCTAGCAAATACACGGTCAAAGGCTGGGTGCACAAAAAGGAAAATTACGACCTTGTGAGTGCCCAACTGCCAATGGGTTCTTTTACACCTTTCACGTGAAGCTTTTGCGGTTGATATCCGTCCGAAGCAATACCTAGATCCATTTCTCAGGCTGGTATTTATGTTGGTAGAATTTTATTTGACCCGCCGCTTGCTTGTTACACCGCGTGCGATACAAATCTCGTACACCATGTGTTCAAAAAGCACGCGAAGGTTTAACCGTCATTATGGTACTGTACTGTGTGGTATGGTATCGTACTGTATGTCTCTGTGTGCAAATAAAGTATATTGTATTGTACCTATTGTACATTTTCATGTGGTACCAATGTTTTAAGTGTTAGTGTGTTAGGAGAATATTGGTTTTTAGTACCGGTTCTTCAGGTGAACAAATGTTTACGCTGCATCCTGGGAATCTGTTGGCCACGAACCATCCCTAATGCAAGACTGTGGGAGCTAACTGACCAAAAACCAATGAGCAAGGAGATTCTTATAAGAAAATGGCGCTGGATTGGGCACGTCTTGAGGAGACCAAATAACCATCTGTCTAAACAAAGCCTTATATGGCAAGCTTGTGGTACAAGAAAGCCGGGCCGTCCCCGTACCACCTGGAGACGGTCAGTTGATAAAGAGGCTGCATCAACTGGTCTCGGTTGGAAAAACATCGGAGCTGCCGCCCAAAACAGAGAAGAGTGGAAATCCTTTCTGGGAGCCCTATGTCCCTGATGAGGGATAACAGGATTACATGATGATGATGATGAGTACCGGTTCTTCATAATATGCACGACATTTCTATTTAAAATCTGAAAAGTAGTTTAGAATATTATTTATTTATATTCTTACGCATAAAATACGAAATCGGATAGGCAGCTGACGCTACGGCCAACAAATAAATTTTGAGAGTAGGTTTTTAGTCTTTTTTTCCAAACATTGCGCCTAAGTCTACTGCCTCCTCAGCCTTTGAAAGAGTTGGTTAACAGCCAGTTTTCTTTCCCTTCCAGTCCAGCGTGGAATTCAAATTCCGAATGTCACTTCGAAATTTTAAATTCTGTATGGCAACGTGTTTAGCGGTAGAGGCGAGCGTCGCCGGGTCGATACGCGGGCAGGTGCTGTAAATAATGAACGGCCGCGGGATGCGCGTCAAACGCCAATACAAATTCAAAACCGACCTCTGAAAGTCAAGTCAATTAGTGTTTGCATAACAGCATTCTTAGAAAAAATATATAATTATTCAAAGTCAGCAGTTTTCAAAGCCAGCAATTAGTTTGTGCCCTAATTATTGTAAAATAACGGACGACGTCAGAGTTTCAAATTCAGACCACCATAAAATGGCCTACTGTCTTGACTTTAGCTTCGAGACTGGGTTCAAGCCCAATATGAAGTAGAGTACGAAATACTATCTATGTAATATTAGAGAAAATTCTACGAACCTCAACGAAGGTAGAACATTTTACGTAAGCTCGTTTTATGATAAGCATTATTACCTCTTCTCACATCTGGTGATGTGACCAGCTAAAGTTATAATTACAACTGATGGATAGCTCTATAGCAATAAGGCAGCCACATTGTACACTACGAGATAAACAGTTTTTGTTTTATGATTATGTTTTTTGTGTGCAATAAAGAGTATTGTATAGTATTGTATTGTATTGATTTGTACAGAGGGTCGCACATCAGATTACCACATGCGTTTTGCGTTTGCATTTGTACTGATACGATAAAAGTTTTGCTTTATAGCAATGGTGACCTTTGTACATATTTATACAATAAATAATATTTTTTATGGCATTTTCAGGAGGTTTATAAGATAAGAAACCTCCACAGGAACGAAGTCGCGGGCGGAAAGTTAGTAACAAAATAAGATAGAAGTTGTACTGTACCGCAAGTAGGGTAATAAATTAGTCTATTTACAGAATCTGGAAGTTCGGAGGTTGTTTGCGACGCGACTTCGAGTTTGCCTCAAGAGTTTCCGAACGAAGATTCGAAATATGAAGAATTTCTCGGCGTGGAAGATATGCACCTTTCGAGCTCCATAATTTGACAACTGCATTCGAGTGTGTGGGTAGAGTGCACTCCTCTAGCACCATTCGAATTCAGTGCTCGAATTTGGACGGTCCACATGAATCAGAGAGTTTATAAATTTCCAGGTTTCGTTCAGCGACTGTTCAGATTTTGAATACTTTACATTATTTATAAGTATTCATCAAGCCATCTTTTTCATTTCTACAAGATAATGTGCGCGTTGGTATAGCACTAAAGATTTATTTTTAATTAAGTACAAAGATATTTAAGTCGTCCCTTATAGGGCAGCTGTGAACTGTGATACCTAGTTATTGTTTGATTCCTCTTTCATTTAGTATATGTATCTTCATCTTCATCAGGCCGTATATGTCTCCACTGCTGTGGCATGGGCCTCCCTCAATAACATGAGGGGTAAATGCCATACTCACCACGCTTGGCAGACGGGTTGGCGAGGGTTTTGATATAATTGCAGAGTTATCCTTCTCTGTGTGCAGATGAACTTGTTTGCATATTTACCTTAGTCGCCTTGTAAGACAGCTGGTTAAAAAATAGGGTGGTCCTATTCTACTCTGCCGGGGACTCACACGGCTTCATAATATGTATAATCTGTTATATTAATTTAATTATTCTGGACTAGAGAAAATTTAATTATTTCTGGACTAATGAATAACATTTATGGGCAATGTTTATTTTTCACGTCCTTCTGTGCAACATGAAATACAAATATTTGTGCTATCATCAACTCACTTAGTAACTGCGCATTGTATAGAATCTTAAATAAATTATTATTGTTTTTTTTATATCCTCTTTTTCTTTAATAGTATGTAAGTAATACTGTACTATAAGTACCTGTTTTCCTTTATTATTACTTGTGTAATCATTGTACAATAAAGCACACATCAGTTATTTAGCATCTATAGTACAAGTATAAGCCTTGCTAAGTTCGGGGTAAGATGGCGGTGGGTAAATTGTCCAAAAATATTTTTTGTATTTATTTATAACCTTTGTCATTTCTTTTACCTAATTCGATAATATCTGGATCAATATAATTATATTAGCGTTGAGATCTAAGAAATTCTTAGTGGACGAGTATTTTTATTACATATTTTGATATTTCTTGTAAAAAAAGCTCTTGTAGGTGAAGAACTAAAGTAGGTAAGTGTTAAAAATTAAATAATACAAGAACATAAGGCTTTTCACGTATATTTACTTATCTTCAGTAGGAATTCTTAATTAAGTGCATAAATAGGAATTCGTTATTTACATACAATGAGAAACCGTAATATTGAACCTACATACATGTAGGAGATAATATCAACAGCCTGCTGTCGAACTTATGATATCTATGCGTCTATTAACATTACAAACGACTTGACGAACATCGCTATTGCTCAATAGCAAAAAATCCGAAACTGTTGTGCTTGTATCAAGCTAACTACAAGTTTTTTCATCGTTTTCAGTGATCTTTAACAATGAATCAAGAAATTTTCAGACATTACAAATGCTTTAAACATTTTGACTCTAACCTTTTCCGTAACTTTTCGAAATTTGGTGATCAAGAACATTATTTGTTTCGAATATGTGATCTCATTTATTATTGATTTTGAATGTACTTCTTTTACACTAAATATAGCAATAAATTCCAATCGGTAAAGGTCAATGAAAGTTTTGGTTTATGCATGAATATAATGTACTGAAAGCTGATATTTTAATTTGAAAGTTTTCGTCTACATCTGACAAGGGATAAATAAATTATCAACAGTAAAAAAGTTTAAACAAGATTTGAATAGTTCTGTGACGTCATAGTTCCATAGAACTAAAGTGAGTTACCGGACCCTTTCACCGGTCCGAATTTATTGCTATACATCTCAATCTACATTCATTTAAACAGGTGTAACTTTACGTTTTAAAGTCGAAATATATCCCTAGAATTTCTCTCTTAAATATTAACTTACTTTTACTAATCTTATCATAATATCCAAGATCACGAACGAAAATCATTACACAAAAATAGCATTTTCATAAGGAACATTAAATAATAACAGTTAGTCAATGACTGACCCACACTATTTATCAACCTAAAATATTTGTTTTCAATAAGTACATTATTTACATAAGTATATCTATCTAATATTGTTGTCCTATATTATATAGTGAATTGTGCAAAAGCGCTTATTTGAGGTATTAAACGTACAATGTGTAACTGGTGACTACTACATGACTTACATCAAATAGAGATAAATAACATTTAAAATTCCCAAAAACCTAAGGTAACAGAGATGTCATGGAATTGGAATAGAAGATGGAGCATTTAGATGTGAACATGTACTAGAATAGACACTTTATATTCTTTTTTATTTCTATAGAATGCTCGTAGGTCACAGAACTAGAGAAACAATAATGGAAATCGATAAAGTCCATTATTTGTATCTAAAACTCAATGCCATGGACAACATGTAGTGACAAAGAGGTGACAGACACTAACAATTAAAGATGTGTCGTCTCTACATCATCAATATCCCAAAAGGACGCGTCACATTGCGAGATATCTTTGCCTAAGTAATAGCATCTTTATGTTAAACAAGTGGGAATTTATTGATGCTTCAGTTAGCATCATGAAAACGTCTCGTAAATTTTACAAGGCCGTAAACCGAACCACCCAGTCGTAATATCATTATTATATAACGACCCCACTCCTTGAAATGATCTTCGTCGTTTGTTCTTTAGATTTGTCCTCCTCAAATTTTGACGACTGGATTTTTTTCCACGTGTCACCTAGAGCTTTACTGAAGTGGTCGTCGACGCCGTTGGTGGATTTTTCAGTTTTTTGTGTGTCTTTTAATCTGGAAGTTTGAATTTGCCTCCACGTGTCGCCGAGTGCTTTAGCAAAGTGGTCGTCTACTGAGAGATTGGCGTCATCTACATCCATAGCTATGATTTTGGCTGGTTTTGGCGGTTCCTCTGGCTTGAACTGTATGGGGCTGCTGGCTCGGTCCTTCATGTTAGGTTTCGGTGCTGGCTGTGCCGGTGTGCTCTCTGTGTTCTTCTTGAACAAGTTCATATAATCATCACCAAGAGACCGTCTGAAGTGCTCATCTATAACTGGGTCACACATCGACATCGAACCTGAAACAACGCAAATGTTCTGCTACAGATAACGTACAATAATAAATATTCGGCGTAATATAAACATAAAACAGGCTTATTTTTAGAATTTTATCAGTTCCATAATTGAATGGTAAGATTGTCGGAATGCCGTCCATTATCAGGTGTTTGCATTAGTACGAGTAACATTGGGATGAGTACCTAAAAGTGTTTGATATACTCTCAACGTCAATATGGATACTTAAACCTTATCACAATAACCTGAGAGTACTTAGTTCTGCGAATCTAAATATATCAGACAATTCAGACATTTTTTAAATGTTAATAGAGAACTAGTATTCCACCCGGGATTTCGGGAAAATTACTTATGTAGCCTAATGTTACTCATGGATAATGTAGCATTCTAATGGTGAAAGATTTTCTCAATTCGATCCAGTAGTTTCGGAGCCTCAAACAAATAATCAAATCTTTCCTCTTTATAAATATTTGTGTAGTGTAGATAATTTACTCATTGGGTTACTGCCTACATGTGGTGAAAAGTACTCAAAAGTTAACAAAAGTCAATGAAGTCCGAGAAAGTTTTGAAGAAAAGTTTGGAGAGATTATAGTGAGTGTATGTAAGGTTTTATTTTCATACGCACAACCACCGATTCATGTATGTGACCGGAAAATAGTAAACACAGTCATATTACAATTTCACTAGTGAAATTATAATTCCCGCTTTATTACAATTTGCCTGGGTTAGGTTTGGTTAGGTCGCATTAATATTATAAAAAAGTCCGTCTAGTGCAGTCTTTCCCAACGTGGGCGATAACGCCCCCTTGTGGGCGCTGCAGGCCTAAAGGGGGGCGGTAAGAGACCCAGAAAAAAAAAGGGGGCGTTGTGTAGGGCTTTGGGGTCGATTTATAATTTCATCTACCTAGCTAGGAAGACTCTTAGATACCGACTGAGCTCTCGACTCTCGACTACATCTTGTGAACATCAACTAATATTAATTAAGATATAGCTCAAACTCGGTTCGATATAATAGACCGTGGGCAATCATGTTTTACCAAGTTTTTGTTAAATAATCCGATTTGTACATTCCTGTATCAATCGGCTGGTTCTATAATACTTGTTCTTGCTTGTCGAGTACGATTGGGCGTCGAATGAGATAAACGAGTTTATGCACGTTTGTCTTATTCCTGTTGGTGCGTGCTGCTTATGCAATCCTATATAAACGACGTAAATTTATTTTATTTTCATTTGCGGTTTCGCGCATAATAGATAAGCAGTACTTCATTATACCACTTACGTATTTCTCAAAACAAAACAATGTCGGAAGTAAAAAAGAAGAGACGGCAATACTCTGCGGAATATATTAAATTCGGATTTATTGAAAATCCCACAAACCCGTCGTCGCCTTTGTGTCTTCTATGTCTAAAAACATTTTCGAACGAAGCAATGAAGCCTTCAAGACTGCAAGGTCATTTGAATAAAATGCATCCAGATAAGAAAGACAAGAATGTAGCATATTTTCAAGACCTAGAGAAGAAGCATAATACTCAGCCAAGTGTATCAAAACTATTTTCGGCGGCTGCTAAGCAAGATGACGACGGACTTCGAGCTTCGTACAATATCCCTTTGTTAATTGCTCAAAAAGGCAAACCACACAACATCGGAGAAGAGTTAATTTTGCCAGCAATAAAGGAAGTAATAACTACTGTGCTTCATAAACCGGCCGCAGATATTATCCAAAAAATTCCTTTGAGTAATAATTCTGTGCAAAGACGAATTGATGAAATGGCTGAAAACATTGAAGAATCATTGTGCAATCATCTGAGGACTAGTCAATTCTCAATTCAGCTCGATGAGTCCACTTTACCAACTAATGAAGCGTTGTTGCTATCTTACGTGAGGTTTATTAAAGATGAGAAAATACGTGAAGAACTATTGTTTGCCAGAAATTTGGAGACAGATACAAAAGGCGAAACCATATTCAATACATTGGAAAAGTTTTGTGAAGAGAAAGAGATTCCTTTGAAAAATATTATACAAGTTGCTACGGATGGCGCTCCGGCTATGACAGGGCGCCATAAAGGCTTCATAGCGTACCTAAAAAATAAAATTCCAGATGTCCTTGCTATACATTGCGTTATTCATAGACAACATTTGGTTGCTAGAAACTTAAGTGAACGACTATTTCAATCACTGCAATATGTCATCAAAGCATTCAATAAAATCCGTAGCAGCTCTTTGAAGATAGATTATTTCATCAGCTTTGTGTTACTAATGACGAAGATTTCAACCGTTTGTTGCTTGATACTGAAGTTCGTTGGCCGTCAAGAGGCAATTGTCTGATTCGATTTTATAACCTGTTTGACTCTGTGATAGAGTTCTTGGAAACTAAAGATACAGAACTGCGCAACAAGCTCATAACATCAAAGAATGATATAGCTTACATGACAGACCTGTATAAATTGTTCAGCGACGTGAACCTCCAACTGCAAGGCGATGAACTAAATTTAATTAAAACAAAAAATGTCGTTGCTGCTTTCGCAGCCAAACTGCTTCTGCACAAAAAAAATATGGGCAGACGTGAGTTTCACAATTTTCCGAATTTATCAGTATCCTGCAGTAACGACGACTTGTTTGCCTACTGCCAACATTTGGAAAACCTCCACATTGACTTCACCGAACGATACCAGGACATTTTAAACTTGGAAATACCAGACTGGGTGTTGGATCCATTTTCAAATGTCAACATAGCAATGTCACCTCAGCTGGAAGAAGAACTTATAGAATTGACAACAAACGAAGAAATAAAAATCAAGTTCAAAAATGGATATCAAGAATTTTGGCTACAAAAACCGATCCTGCAATTGTACCCTGGATTGTGGTCAATTGTTCAACGATTCTTGATAGCATTCCCATCGTCATATTTGTGTGAACGTGGATTTAGTGCTGTGGCAACGCTGCTTACTAAAAAGAGTAATCGTTTGCGTGTTACCGAACGTGGCGACTTGCGGCTGTTTTTGAGTAAATTGGAACCTGATATCAACAAACTTATTGAACAGCATCAGTTTCAACCTTCACATTAGTTTTTATATAAGAATTGATTATGTTTGTTTTATTTTCAATAAAAGATACTCTGTCCGAATACTATAAAGTTGCGTTTCAATAATCAGTTATAAGTACTTAGCGGTTTTTAAGTATTTTAAAAAGGGGGGCGTTAAAAAATAATTTATTCTTAAAGTGGGCAGTAGACAAAAAAAGGTTGGGAACCCCTGGTCTAGTGAAATGAAATGGGGCAGTTCACAAAGTACCGAGAATTTATAATCTTATTAAGTCAAATACAATATTAAGGGTTTGACAATGTTACGGTGACATATTTTTAAATATTTAATTTACCTGGAGGAGTGTCATTGCTCTTAATGACTGAGGGCCGGGTGTAGGGGGGCGGTGCGGGCCGAGACCGCAGGCGCATGTCTATGGGGGCTTCATTCTTAGCAGAGTAGTCTTGTTGCGTTTCTATGAACAATAATGATTACGGTTACTAAAATTATTCATACAAAGAAGCTTTAGCTTATTTTAGAGCTCTGCTATTAAGATTTTCCAAAATAACAATAGGTTCTTTCGGTTTTTAACTACTTAAAGGTACAATTGAACTTTAAATAAGTATGTGGTCTTTGATTGAAATGTTGGGATTGCATTTATTTAGTTTTAGAGAATTATCGGGACTTCGTTCCCACGGGAATTTAATAAAATCCTAGCCTAAGTCATAAAAGGAACCTTTAGGCCAAATTTCAGCTCTCCAGGCCTTAATACAATACAATATACTTTATTTGCACACAAGGACATATAATATTTAACAGAACATAAAACATAGTGTACAACAAGGCGGCCTTTTGCTAGGAAGTAATTTCTTTCAGGCAACCTTATAATATTTAATAAAGATGAAGATTGTACAAGTCTTCAAGCTAGGTTTACTTCTGCTTTCGTTTCAAAGTTTATGTCTACTTGGCGTTTTCCCGGCCAATTAACACGGGTCCACTAAAACTTAAAAATAAATTTCATTTTCTAGAACCAGCTTACTTCTTTACAAAACGGGAAGGAAGTAATCCACATATCCCAAAACGTGTAAACTACCGTTCTAAGTGTGAGATATTCAATTACGTACAATTTTAACTCGTTTGAGCTCTGTCGTCTACTCAAACGGTTGCTTCCGATCCCAGGAACTAACCTAACTTCGCTTTATTTAATTCTAGTCGACAAAATTCGAGGTTGAACTTTGAACTCTCTCTGCTGTTGCGGTTTCATTTAGTTAGATAGTTCGTTAGGCGAATGTTTCAGAACTCTATATTATGCAAGTCTGTGTACTGATTAAGTTAAGTTATGATGAAATTCTATTCAAAATCAAATAAAAAGTTATGATATGTACCTATTATGAAGATCACTATAACTTTGCGGTTTAGAAACCAAAATACTGTAGTCTACATAAATTCTTTGGTTTTTAGTTCACGTAATATTATGTCTTGTGCATTAAAAGGGATCGTTTAAAAGCAATTTTGGACCATCTGTCTATAATGCTAAAATTACGAGCTATTATAACCATATTAAAGTTTCGCAAAGCAATTGATAGTCAAAATTTTAAAAATAAAAATTAATGCGATCGTAACGTGAGATATAGCATTGATTAAGTGCAATTTAATGGCATGTGCCACACTGACACGACACGCGATGGCATTGGCATTAGAAAGGTCTGTATAAATAAATGAAACGACAAAGAGTTTATGTATCAGATATTGTCACGCAACATCCCTTGGTAATACGTACGCAATACGCATACACAGATAATATATAAAAACACGCATTCTCTAGGCCCACTTTCAACACGATGCGATGGTTGGTTCGATGGTTCATTGTAACCCCGGATTAACAGCTTTAAATTTATAATTATGACACGGGGTTAAATTTTAGATGTAAATCCTCCACTGAGTTGGTTAAATTAATTTGCAAAACACAGGAATTGAAAACTTGAAGAACCTGTTACATTAGTAAAAATGTTACTCTGTTTTTGTAAAGAGAATAAGTGTCAATATAGAGAAAAATTTGGAAAATTACAAAACCGTTTATATATTTATGGCTGCTGTTAAAAAAATGTAGATAGCAACTCTACTGCAGCGTACATTAAACAGAATAATAAAAAATAATATGTCTTCGAGTCGATCGAACCTGGGTTTTACTGTGGGCTTTGAAGGATTGTATACCTAGCGCTTCAAGTCTTATTAAAAGCAACATTTTCAGAAAAAGGGGCTCTGATAGAAAATTTCTTCGAATAACAATAATAGAGGTTTTCCTTTAAAATTCTTTACGTTGAATAACATTAATGTCTAGTTTTTTATGTATACTGACATCGATTGACATAAAATGTTATGACAACCACTCAGGAGGCGGCTCTTTAGTACAATCGAACACGCTAAGGTGTCGAAAAGGACAGAATAGTTTATAGTATAACGTTTTAAAATAAGACTGGTGATTTTATCGGCTTAATGAGGCTTTCAATGCATTGAAAAATATTGAAGTTTCTTTATACGCTAAGCAAAACACCATTGTGGCTGTAAAAACGACTCATTCTCTGAGTAAGTACTTGTAATAATATACATTTTAAAAACACAAAGGAACATATAATGTGTTCCGAGCATTTGCCCTGAAATAAAAAAAAAATTCAAGGAATCTTATCTACCTTTCCCGTTGACAGCTAAGTTGGCAGCGGCGTCTTCAATCTCGTCTGAAAGCTCTCCGTCGCTGTGAGGCTGCGCCCGCGCAACAGCCGCCACGCATCGCCGCTCGTTGAACGATTGTGATCGCAGCGCCATCTTTCCGTTCTCTCTGAAATTAAAAAATATTTTGAAAAGAGTGAAATTTAATTTTAAAAATTACTTATTTCGAAAAAGGAAAAGACGAGAAGTGTAAATTAAAATATGGCATCAAAAACGATCGATGTACTTTATAAGACGTACCAATACAACATACGTGTCAAAAATACAAAAATAACCAATAACAAGTAAAAAATTAGATTAAGGCGCAGCTCTATTTCAAATATGTAACTTATAGGTTTTTTTTATTTTTTACCAGCCCATATACGTCCTCACCGAGGGGCACGGGCTTCCCTTCGAAACACGACGGGGATTTAGGCCATAGTCCACCACGCTGGCTCAATGCAGGTTGGTGGACCACATGTCTTTCAAAAATGAATTTTCTTGGACGGGCGGGTTTCATAACGATGTTTTCCTTCACCGTTGAGCAAGTGATAATTAGAAATCTGTACATAAATCCGAAAAGACGAATTTAGTGGTACAGGCCCGCATCATATTTTGAACTCGCGACCTTCGGATTACAAGTCCGGCTCATTACCAACTGGGCTATCACTGCTTATGTTAAATAAATTTTATTTTGAAAGATGTCAAACCTTGCAACTGAATATTAGAGTTGCGACTGTTTCACTTTTGAATTTAGTTTTGGATTTTCATTTTAATTATTTTTTTAAACACTAATAACTTATTAAACTATAACTTATATTTAGCTTATTAAAGTTAGGGTTGAAACAAAACTGTCGTTTTCATTTATTTCAATACTACCTTTGCGCCCGGTTATATCGTGCCCAACTGTGTGATCAAATGTAGCCTATGTCCTTTCCCAGGCTCTTATCTATCTATACCAAATTTCATCAAAATCGGTTCAGTAGTTTAGGCGTGAAAGACGGACAGACTGACAGACAGAGTTACTTTCGCATTTATAATATTAATTAGTTAAGTATATAAGTAAGGATGAATGCCGCGTGATTATAAATTCATCTATTACTTTAAAAAGGCTGGACCAATTTCCTTTTTCTTGGAAATTGTAAGCTAAGTGGGTAAAGTACATGGAAAAATGTCAGGGGTTATTCTACCTATGAAACTGAATAACTTTCCCCAAGGAACACATATGAAATTCTCAAAAAAAAAATCTAGTTCCCATATACTATCAACCCCAGTTCCGCCTGACCACCTTAAGGATCAGTTTTGTTTGCAGCGTTCGGCGCCTTGTCCCACATGTTCGTTTTCGGCAACTAATAGTGCTTTGCTCAGATCATAAAAGGCGGGTTGAAAAAACTATTCCTTTCTTGTTAATTGTTTTTTGTTCACCAAAAAAACGAGAAGTTTCTTTGTTTAGCAACAAAAAAAAATGTCCAGTCCTGTGATTGCTCAATTTATGATGAGGGCGGGGCTGTCTTGCTCTTCGCTTGCAAGGGATAAACATTTGAAATTGGTCAGGCAGAACTGGGGTTGATAGTACAAAGGCAATACAGCTCGTCGCGAGAGGCAATTTTTTTTAAACATTTCTACCTGGTTCTTTGGGGAAAATTCTTTAGTTTCGCTAAGTAATTTAAAGTCACCCATTATAAGTAGTATAGATAACTGTTTCACTGTATCTAAATAGATAACTCTAGTAATGCCCATAGTACAAGTCTTGTTTGAGTTTGAATGGCGCTGTGGCCAATCTATAATATACTTAATGTTAATATACTCAAACGATTTGTAAGTATGAATATAGAATAACTTGAAAGGTTCTTCAGATAAACAACAACTTTTCAGCAGGTATTTTTAAAGCCGCGTGTCAACTGCAAAAGTGCAGTAGGAATGCAGTAACAATGCAGCTCTGCTGACTTTGGCAGATGGCATGCTATTGGAATGCAGGCCAGGCGAGCGCACACTTGACATGAGGCGATAAATTTTTAACAGATTGATTATGTAGAATTCATAGGCTGCGGAGGAAAATTTAAAAAATACCTACGCTTAAGCCCGCTTCTTATTAGGGTGGGCAGAGACAATACAGATAGTCATTTGGTACTAACAAAATAAACTTCGGTCACTTCCTCTACATTCACAAGTCCTAATTTGGTCTAAGTGGTTCACTATTTTGCCTCTTCCGTCTCAAAAATGATCTCAATAATTTTCCACGTTAAAAACGTATGAGTCACCGACTTCAATCCTAACAGTTCGCACAAAGGAGATATCTAGTATTTTTTGTGGACTACAATGCTTATTAGCAGATAACTACAAGCAGAAATGTCATTCATTTATTTAGATGATGTTCTAGTTTGTAGTATTTTTTGTTTTTGTTGTTTTTTTTTTAAAGCGCTGAAGCATTTTTGATAAAATTTATATGGGACCTCTTCAGGAGTATACTCTTTCGAACAAATAAAGAATTATTTAAATCGGTTTATAATTGCCGGAGTAATCGCGTAACAAATATACAAAAAAAAATACTGTCGAATTGAGAACCTCCTCCTTTTTTGAAGTCGGTTGAAAATGACGCTCTTTGCTTAATCAAATTACTGCGTCTCATATTAATTGATCCTATGAAATGAAATGAAATGAAATATTCTTTATTTGCAATAAATGTGGTACAGTACATTGGTGGTATATGATAGGCAGATTCACACATTTAACCATTTGAATGGTATGCAATAGGGTTAAAATTAAAATACGATTTGGAATACATATGTCAAGGCAGGAAGAGAATAATAATGTCAAAATGTGAGATAATTAAAAAAAAATTAAGATAACAATAATAATTTTAAAATGTCAAAATGAATTAAAAATACATATTCCATTAAATATTATATGCCATAAATTCGTCTACACTATAAAAACATTTGTCACAAAGAAACTTATATAGCTCCGTTTTGAATTTTTTTGATGATAAATCTCTTATGCTATCTGGTAATCTATTATACAGTTTTATCGACATTAGGTAACAGTTACAGACTTTACAGTCCTATTTTTTGGGTCTACGAAAGTTTATTATATTTCGTAGGCATTTCGTAGTTAAAACATATCGCTCAAATATAGGTGTTTGAGCTTAATGTATTAACTAGCATTCCGTCCGGGACTTCGAGAAAATTATGAAGCTTATGTTACTCAGGGATAATGTAGCATTCTAATGTTTTATTTTTATTTTTATTTTTATTATAAGATGGGTTAACTCTTGACCTCAATCTTGATCATAAGGTCAAAGATGAGGTCGACGATGAAGCGAGTTAACCCAGAAAATGCCTATAAAGGCATTGGTACTCCCACGCACCGACGGTCGCGATGGTGAAATAATTTTGCAAATCGGTCCATTCGTTTCGGAGCATATTCAATGCAAACAAACAAACAAATCCTTCCTCTTTATAATATTAGTGTAGATAATGTACCTTGGTCTGTAGTCTGGTAGCCTGGCTGACCGTCGCTCGCGCCGCCATTTCCCAGTGAGTTCTTTAGGCTGCGCGCGCGGCGCTTCGGGAGACAAAGTCCTGTCACCTTCCGACTCGCCACTTGATGCCGTGCTTGGGCTCTCTGTAAACAATTTAGTACTTCTTTACACTACATATATAAATACACTCACGCCTGTAATCCCTTACGGGGTAGGCAAAGCATCAGTGGTTTTAGTGAACCACTTGATGTCACTTCTTTACACTACTTTTTCTAAAATTATTATAAGAACTGATGGCCTGCATTTCTAAAGTACTTTAAGTCAAAAGCGATCACACCGAAAATTACTGACTTGTTCTTTCTTACAGATATGCAGGAAAAAATCGTGGTGGCGTCTGCTTTTGTTACTCAGTTTCTCGATGGATTTCAAAGAGTTTACAAAACGTCGTTTAATTGTCATTACAATTGTTGTAATTGTCATTATACTAGTTATTAAAAATGTAACATTTTGTTATCTGCAAAAGTAATATTTTATTTAAAACATGTAAAAATTATACATAATTAGACTTATAAACTAACATTTTGTTTAATTTTAAAATACAGTCCCGTTTATTGTTTGGGCAGACTCTTTAAGTCGGATTTTATTTTTGATTATAATTGACTAGCTTTCCGCCCGAGACTTCGTTCCCGTAGGAATTTGGGAAAATATTGTAGCCTATGTATTAATCCAGGGTGTCAGCTACCTCCATAACAAAATTTATCAAATTTGGTCCAGCCGTTTGAGCGTGAAAGAGTAACAAACTTCCATTACATCCACACAGCCATACATCCTCACAAACTTTCGCATTTATAATATAAGTAGGATGAAGGATTTTGAATTTTTGATCAGCATTGTGTTCCTAAAGCTTACCATCACCACTGGCACCTGTTGCTCAATAAGAAAGAAAAAAAAGTCACCGAAAGCCTCAAGAAGAAGAGAAGTAACCAAAGGATCTAGGTGTGAAAATATTTTAGTTTCTTTGAATATTTACTTATTATTTATAAGGAAGATATTTCACGAATGGATTCAATAAAAAATTATAGGTTCTAATATTCAGTGCCAGTATAGTGAGAAGTAAACTTTAGTATACAAATTAATGTTTACGATGTTAATTTATTTGTTGAAACATTCGATAAAAGCGTAGTGCCCTTTGATGTAGGTAGGCCTTATAGGTATTGAAGTTTAATTAAAATTGACTTTCCATCACATAAAACGACGTCGTTAATCTACTAATGAAATATTCACAGTTTGTTTGAAATGCAAAACTAAACACTCTGTTTTGTTTCTAATAGGTAACATGAAATCCTGTTAAAGAAAACGAAATTGTAAAGGAAGTGGCTTCCGATCCAGTAATATACAGTGCCTAAGTTTTAATTGAAATTTGGTCCAAAGTTTTTCGTCAAATTGCTTCAGCCTTATCTAATTTCTTTAAAAAGATAATTACAGGAGTCTTGGTAGCTGAACCGTCAACTAAAATTAAAATTTCTTGGAAATACTGCCTTAATTTTCTTTTGTAAACGAAAAAGGTTACCTTTTTGTGGAGACAGAACCCACGGTTGCCAGAGCGGCACATTGAATTTAGGTGACTGGGGTGGTTCCATAGAAAGTTGCTGGAGATTGCTCAACGATGTCCGCGCTAAGAGAAACAAGTAGTGCGGTAGTTCCATCATCAAAGCCCTCGGCCACCACAACACATAGACACACACTGAACAATCCACTAAGAGTCAAAGCTGTTCACTTAACTCATATCACGTAAATATCAACACGAAGTTTTTAAACAAAATATCACAAAAGTTAAGGATTAGCAAATCACATGGAAACAGGGCATGGGCGTCCCATCACAGGTAACACTGAAGGCCGACTGAATAAAAAATGAACTGGAAGAGATTACATTGGAATAAATAAATGAGATGAACAAAAAATAAACCGAAAAGAAAAAAGAGCATCACGCTATATCCACGCGGCCGGACGTTGCGGCGCTTCCTTCGAACCTTTATGCACAGGACGATGCCAACAGTCACAATACCGACTACATATTTAAAACATTAACAACGTTGCTAGGTATTTAGTATTATAAAAATGCTTACAATGCAAGACGTAAATAAGGAAAATAAAATATCAACACAATGAAAAGTCGGAAAGTTCGCCATTACTACATGAATAATGCATTGTCCGCCGAACAGATACTTCGTCACAAAGGTATCTCAAAGTGCAACATAAGCAATCTTTACACCAATCTGTACAACAAAGAGAATGATGACATCATTAAATTTTAATGTTATATTGGTGCCATGAAACAATATTTAAAATTAAAATCAGTGACCTTCGCTTGGCATGAATTATTCTTGTTCAAAATACAACACGAGGGCAAGAGTATGCGATCTACTTTTTACTATTCCGTTAGCGTTTCTTTTGTTACATTTTCTCGTATGTATGTTATTGTTTTTTTACTAAATAGTTTGAATAAATCCTTACATAACAAAATAGTGCATCCTGTATAGAGAATACATCAACCTGTTCGGTCCATTCATGAAAGTGCGTGAGCGCAGGGCGCGGGGATTAATGAACCCCCTTCCTCCTTCGTCCCTTCTTCACCTCTACAACCTCCAGCAAGTCAGCAGCCTCTGCTATTTTGAACTTTAGCTATTTGCAGTTAAAATACAAAGTCGCTTGTAGTTTCATTGCGTTTTGTGCTTCACGTAATTGAGCGCTGTTATTAGTGAAGTAGAGTAGGAACTTGTTTGCAATGGGAGGATGGGATTTAAAATTACGGTGGTTGTATCCTTGGAAGGTTGTGTTTTATTTTGGTGTGGCAAGGCGTGGGGAGAAGAAACTGTGAGAAGTTGCCGCGTTCTCTGCAGGACCGTATAGGCATTAGCTTTTTTATTGTCTAATAGACAGAGAGGTAAAGGCCGCCGACAGGTAGGCTTTGGCGCCGCTAGTTTAATTAAGTCTGGAAGATTCGGCGAAGAGAGATGAGAAATTAATGAAGGTATTACTGCCAGTGCGCTTTACGGGGAGGATGCAGGCACTATGTTGGAAATGCTGCATGGAACATTGGCTGAGAAAAAATCTCATTACATAGGTAACAATTATTTGAATAAATACCTTGCACGTTACTGAATCAATATTTCCCAAAATAAGTTAAAATTTGATACCTTGTCAAACACAACGACGACGCAGTATAATTAAACAGGTTGTTGCCTTATATTGAAGATTTTTTCGTTTTGCTTCGTCTCGTCTCGTCGTCTCCATTCAAGCACAACGCCAGGGCCGTATTACCTCGACAGTACTTAGACGTAAAGTCCTTAAGTAATGGACGTAAGAGCTCCTGATTCTAAAGGGAATTTAGTACAAAAGGATTCTCGGATAAGACTCGGCGACTAATCCTATAAACGTGATCCTTTGTTTACTTATGGATCTGCAGCGAAAAAGATTTAGCTTTGATAAATCCAAGACGCTTAAGTAGGTTCGTTCGTAAAAGGAATTCTTGTTACATCTTATTACATTATCCTCAGCAAATTCTTAGATAAACTTAAGACAGCTGTTCAATATTTGGGCATGATGATTTTGTAAAAGTTTCACTTGGAATGCCAGGTTTGGGCTTTAGGTAAATCGCTTTCAAAGTTGTTCAGTTTCATGGACTGATTTACCACCCGAGAGGTTGAAAGCGATTTACCTAAAGCCCTATTTAAGTATTTACTTATCTTTTCATTTTATACTAAATGTGATAGGTATTTAAAGATTTATAAACAGTCTTGTGTTTTTACGAGCTCTACTAAGGTACTTATTTTGTCTAGTGGTCATAAAAGTGTTAGTATATAAGAAGGTATATTTTAATAAGTTTTGTTTAACGCGTACGAAATTGCATCAATTTACTTAAACGGAATGTAATGTTTTAGGAAATAAGCAATGAAATAGCCAGAAGGCAAGGATGTGTGTAATTCAGTGAGTGAAGCGGGTAAAGCCGCCGGCAAAATGGTTTCTGTAGCTTTCGTTGGCGTTTAGCTGCACGCACGTCCGTATCGAAATGTAAGGTTCCGTACCCCGTGGCACAACTTACTGATGTAATAAATTTAAATCAATAAGTATTTCAGCATGTCAGAAACATTCTGGTTTCGTATCTTTCCTATGCGTACTCTCTACCGAACGTAAGCTCATCGGTTGCCAAAAGAATCCCCAATAACAATCTCCACTCGTGACCAGGCTTGACTCCAACGATTTTTATCGATTTTGCGATAAATAGGCCAGTCCATTGCCACATTGCCCTGCTAATCCTTTGAGTTATACTAATACAATATATCGACGCGACGACCTCATATTTCTACGGAATCACTTCATACTCTGTGACCCTGGGTTATACTAAAGTAGAGGACGATGCCTTATTCATGTAAGAATTTCTAGATATTCAGGCAGATCGATGTCATGAAGGTTAACTATGTGAACAATTTTTTATGTTTGGGCTAAGGAATGGGCTGGGTGTTAATAAGTTCGCCAGGATTAATAAAGTAAATAAACAAGTTTCATAGAAGTCTGAATGCAGCTGTTATCAATCTTCATACATTTGATTCATCGAATTAGTATCACGGTAGAATCTGCTCATTGCTATTCAACAAGGTATGTAACTAGAAATTTTATATAATTATCCACACGTGCTTCACATTCCAAAGTTACGAGTATCATACAAATTGCATTTTTGTACGATTGCACCACATCCATAATTTGAGGCGGTTACCACAAGAATGTCTCATTACGAAATACTCCTACGCTTGGAAAGACATTTGTAAGTGCAACCATTCCGCATTCTTGTGTCGCTTCCATGTGATAACTGCAAGCTACTAAAAGTCGTTTTTAATTAATCGTCCTTTTAATGTCGCTAAAAAGGTTTTACACGTTTTACAGAAAAGAGGCAGAAACCTCTTTTTGTTATCAAGTTCATGTAATAAACACAAAATTCATGGAAATTAATCAAGTGAATATTACAGATAGAGCTTAAAAAAATAAAACATTCGTAGCTACTTTAAAATTTTGCGAATGGAATCAAATTATTTTGGAAGATTATAAATCGTACATAGATAGAGTATAGCGCAGTACATTAAAATGTAAATTCAGTAGCCTATGCCTTTGAGCGCCTAATCATTGATTACACTGATTAGGTTTGAGGCTTAAAAGAAAAGAAAAAACGCCTAAGCTCAGTCAAACGCACAATCAATATTATTCAAATCTAATGGCAAATTATTGAAATTATAGTTTGCGTGAAGCCAGTAGCCGCGTCCGTACCCGCAGGCGCAGTAATCGGGTAGCTTTGGAAGATTTCTTTTATTCCGAACAGCCGTTCGTTTGCCTTAAGCTACATTTAAAATACACGGACCACAAACCAATTTTCTCAATAGAAGATGCCTTTTTTAATACTTCTAAGGATGGATGTAGGTAAAGATGAAGAAGTTTTCTTAAAGCAAGTAGAAAGATTCGAAGTTCTCGCCTCAAAAATGAGTTCTTGGAAACACGAAGAGAGGTGAGCCCTTGTACGCCGTCGAGGGCAGTAAATAGCTAAATAACAGCTTATTTTTCAACACATAAGACCTGAGTTTTGTTTAATAATAAATAATAATAGATTTTGAATTAACTGTGTCTGAGATGACAAACATGCCAGTAATGTTTTGGCACTGAGTTGCTCGTTGGTAGCCGTGAGCGATCAGTTTCATAACAAACAAAGATAAAGTCGATGGCAGAATAAGGCGGATGTTTGCAGCGAAAGTGCGGGAAGCGCGTGCATTCCGCATTCCATTGCACTCGCACGCTGCAATTTCAATGTTCTAGGTAAAGTTTTACAAGCATCCCAAGTTAAATTGCTTTATTTCCAACTTTACAGCTTCGACGTCAAACAGGATGTTTCCTTTGAGACTTAGTTTCGAGATTGGAAAAGATTTTAATACACCAACTTCGTGTGGTTATACTATCTCTAGTTTTCTTTTATAATATTTATAAAACTTAGTTTTCTGTCGCACGGGATTTCAATTACATTAGTTTGGAAAGGGTTATTCCCACACATGCTACAAAACAGGAACAATTTTGCGGAAAACATTTGCAAAAACTTGCTTCATCGATCAATCTTTGTTAGTAAACATTTTCGGCAGCGGGTTCAAATCACAAGACCGATGTGTTTGATAAATTGGTCGAACATTGTTTGCGACTTTGCAGTCAGACAGAGCAATGGGATTTAAAATAATATAATCAGAGATATGTATATACATATATTGATCTAGCCAGTAGGTATAGAAACTTTTTACCAATTTGTTTTTTTTTAGTTTAATCTTGGTTCCAGTTTACAAAATAAAATAAAAAGGATATGATATGGAATGGATATAGCAAGACAATTTATTCATGCATAGTTTGATAACAGCTTTTGACAACGAACAAAAACGGAACTCTGCGTAAAACAAAAGCGGTGTTCTAAATAGGGTGGAAGCAGGTACCAAAAGCTTTTTGCCGAAGTTTTTTGGTACCCCTATCACAAACGCTACTAGTAGCGTCATCTGTAGTAGGTGTTTCAAACCAATCTAACATGGCGCCATCTAGCTAAATACCGGGATAAAAGATAGCGAGGTTGAAAAGGGAAACTTTCTTACAAAATACCTCAGATGGAGGCACAAGCGCTTCAAAAAAATGGCGTCTATGGTAATTATTTTTTTTATTCCGATGAAACGAAAGGGATCAATAAGAAGTTAGGAATACAAATGACAATGTTATATCTAAATGCGAATGTTTTAATACATTTCACATTAAGTAGATCATACGAATTAGGGATCAAACAAAATAGCTTACGAAATAGCCTAAGTAAGCTTGACGGAACCTAATAACATCCATGCTCAAGTTAGAAGCCCTCTGCTAAATTCCTCACTGAGTTGTATTGTGCAAACATGCATTATGTTTGAATATTGAGATCGTTCACACTATTGCAGGATGTTGTAAATTAACATGCAGCTAGGTAAAGAAGACACTGACCTTAATATAGACTAGAGATACCTTTTAAACTAGGTATTTAAGTAAGAATCTAATTAAGTTAAATTAGCAAACTAACCTATAACAGAAGTTAGGAAATCTAAACGTAAAGAATACTTGCTCAAAATTCTGAAGCATCATGAGGTAATTGAACTTAGCTACGTGCGTAACAACTACCTCTCTTCATAGATATCTCAAAAATTGAAGCCGTAATTTACTCGTGGTTAAATTCCTTCTTCTGACTGCTCTAATGGCAAGCTATGAAACTAATTACGCTCATGCTTTTCTAAAACAATTTCAAATATTTCCGTAGTGCACCACCCCCCCTCAGTCAGAGCATGACGGATGCGTGCCGATGCGCTTAGCTGCTCCAAGCATTCCGCCCGTGACCTTCCAAGATGGAACTTTTAATTGACAGCAAGCAGCGCGCCTAACAGTTAAAGTATTGCCAATTAAGTAGCTGGTAATTTGACACCTCGGTATCAAAGAGGTTAGCACTGAACCTTGTGGAAGACATAAACTAAACACTCCTAATATTGGGTGAAAATGTTTTCGGGTAGATTGAATTTTCTAACTCTCGAACCGCCGGATAATTTCGTGTGGTCTAATTTTGAACCTTTACAGGAGCCAGTAAGGCTTACTTACTAAAGTGAAGACAAAAGACATAAAGCCTTACTTATTTATATTTTGTTGAATGTCAGCGAATAAGTACATGATGATTTTTCTCTAACGATTAAAGATCCACTGATGACGACGAACCATGAATGGATAACAATGAAATAATCGCTTTGATTAAACTGACTGCGCTCTTTATTATTTTTTAAGGCAAACCAATTAATGGGGAGTCTGTGCTAACAACAGCTGTGCACAGAGACACAGAGAGTTAATAGAAAGAAGAAAATCTTACTTCAGTAAGAAGTAACTATACTTTTAGTCATTTACTTTTAGTCATTTTCAAGTTTCAACAATACAAAGTTTAGCCCACAAAAAGCATTGAGACTGCTAATCATTTAGTTATTCGGTTCTATACGTGTCTCTTGCGAATCTTGCGATTGTGCCCTTTTGTGACTCGGAAATATTTATATGGGGTGATTTTAAATTAGCGATACCTTAGCTTTGCGGGTGATTTTTCCCATGAAACCGATCAACCTTCTTCAAGGAACCTATAAAATTGTCAAAAAAATATTTTCTAATCCACATACTTAATACAAAAGCAAATCAGTTGATCGCGCCGGTTTCATAGTGAGGCGAAAATATTTTTTCACATTTCGATCTTTTCGAGGAGAAAGTTCTTTAGTTTTGGGCTGATTCACATCCTTAATTTCCATCCATACACTCACGCCTATAATCCCTTTCGGGGTAGGCAGAACGCCATGTAGTTCTAAAACCACATGACGTCACATTTGACAATCATTCTGGGAGTTATTAGATGGAACATGAGTACAGTGGTTATAGGTTGTCAGCCTTTCGCCCACGATACCTCGCATCCCACTTACTGGCTTCTATAGTATGCCTAGGAAGAGTTGGCAGCTGGCACATTCTACGTTTTTCTTTCACTCTCAGTCCAGCATAGACTAGACATCCTTAATTTTTTTAAATTTAAATAGTCACCCAGTAGAACCTACTACACTGTGAACAAATAAGTTTTCATCGATGTACTATCAACCCCAGGTCCGCCTGCCCAGTTTCAAATGTTTATCCCTTGCAAGCGAAGAGCAAGACAAGCCCCGCCCTCATCTTAAATTGAGCAATCACAGGACTGGACATTTTTTTTGTTGCTAAACAATATGCTCTAAAACAGTAAAAATTGCCAGATGGCTGGTCTGTTTTGGTCAGTTGCATCTTTTGGTGTATTCCAGCTAGACGTATTGTCGAATTTCATAATTATGTCGCAGTCACAGTTTCGAAATTTAGACCAAAGTGCTCGACAAAATATTGTGATACTACATGCACAAGGAAAAAATATTAGCGAAATCGCCGAAGAATTGGGAATGTCGGTAAGTTTTGCTTCCTCAATTTTTTATTAATAACTAATACAAGATTAGATATTGTCCACCACCTAGAAAAACCAAATAAACAAGATTTTTCTCTGATACCACATAAATCCTAGATTTAGCCTTCCCTGTTAAAGCCTGTTTAAGTTCTGTATGACACTTAAACAGAAGTTATATTTTTCTTCTAAATATAACCCTACCTAAAAATAAATAAATTCAGAGTAAAATTAAGAAGTAAAACAAATAAATACGAACTGTTTAATTAAATCATGATTGTATAACTAAACATTTTTATGTGATTATTAAATTGATATAGGCAACATACTGTATCTTACCCATATAGAATAATAGTCTGGCGATTATTTTAATCGTCTGATAAATCGAACGCAAATCATAAACTTAATGAAATTTTATTGGTTCTAAAAATGGTCTTTCAAAACTGTTCATTTATAATATTGTTTGGCCATCGTAGTTGCACATGTGCTGCGTTCATTGTTTTTTTTATCTGTTACCCGACCTTGTCATTTTGAATGGTTAATGGTTTGGAGTTTATGGTTCAACAGTCCCATAACACTTTTTTTGCTTGCATTTCAGAGAAATACCGTACGACTCTGGATACGGCGGCATGGCAGCGAGGGCCATGTCAATGACCGTCCTCGTCAACCTAGACCTCGAATTATTACTCCAGAAAGGCAACGGCTCCTGAAGGACCTTTTTGAGCAGGAGCCGTTCACGCCGACGCGACGGATAGCTTTAGAGTACGACTGTAGTCTAGAGACCGTCCGTCGTGCGTTAAAAAGGGAAGGTCTGAAACACAGAAGACCTGCGCGGAAAATAGCCCTGACAGACGCTCATAAAGCGGCGCGTGTTCGATTCGCACGGGATTATCGGGACTTCGATTTTTCACACGCCATATTTTCCGACGAAAAAAGTTTTAGGTCGAGTCAACATGGTCGTCGGCATTTATGGCGTGTGCAAAATACGCGATATATGCCTCGGAATACGATACCCAACCAGGAATCGGGGAGGGTAGTAGTAAACATGTGGGCCTGGATGAGTGCTACCGGTCCTGGCGAACTTGTTTACATCCCAGGGAGGGCTAACGGTGCCAGTTACCTGGAAGTGTTGCGTGACACAATGTTGCCAACAGTGCGAGTAGTTTATCCGGAGGATAATGTCCCTGAGATTTTATTTATTCAGGACAATTGTCCGATACACCGCTCGCACTTAGTGCAAAATTGGATAGCGCAACAGTCAGATGTAAGAACGGTACCGTGGCCCTCTCGCTCTCCGGACCTTAACCCTATAGAAAATCTATGGGGTATTATGGTCCAAAGATGGGACAACAGGAGTGAACGAACCCAGGCATCACTCGTGGCACATGTGGACGAGGTGTGGGAGTCGTTTCGAGGCACAGATCTGTGCGAAGTCCTCGTTAGATCAATGCGAAGGAGATGCGATGCCGTTATAGACTCTGGCGGGGCTATGACTAAATATTAATTTTTTTATATATTAGGTTGTATAGTTTTTTTTTAAAGTTTTGTATAGTGTAATTTTGTATTTGGTTTTTAATTAGTTCACTAGTCTTAGTTTAAATAAAATAGTAAATTAAGCTGTTTAATATAAGTATTGAGTAGGTATAAGTCATATTACTGTGTCAATTTTATCAATTATAAGTAATAATATTATATAAATTTTATTGCATTTTTTACTCCAACCCTCAAACTAAAATCTAAAAACTACAATGGCGCCTTCAAATTACAATAGGTGACAAAAAATATAAGTAACTAAATGTCGTTATTGAATAAGCCCCAATGTTTCCGCGCAATGTTTTGTCGTTATTGTAAAAAAAAATACCATTTGTTGTCCGCAACTTGCTCGGCACATAAACAGGACACTTTTCCAAAAAAAGTAAAATCTAGTAAAAAAGCTGCCGGGCTAAACCACTTCGTTAGATTTCGCTTGCAAGCGGTAATTCTAGCTAGCCCAGCCTTTAATTTTATCCACCAATTAAGAACTTGTCCTTTTGTTAAAACAAATACCAAATAAAAAACAAACAGCCATCATGAGCGAAAACCGAAATTTAAGTAATTCTCTACGAGATGAAGGGCGAGAATTAAATGTTTCGGTAAGTATTTTTTTTAATGTTTATTGTTTATTACTTCTATATAGCGAGTTAGTGTGAACACCTTTATGTGTTCAATAGAGTATAGGTAAAATTAAACGAAAAACACTAGAACCTTGTTATATTTTAATAACAATATATGAAAGCGTTCCCCGCCTACACCCTGCGCGCACGTCGCGTCGTGCGGCGTGGTGCGCTAACTCGCCTGCGCACCGGCCGGCCATGCGTTTTATTCTTTGTTTTAAAAATTATCAAAATTTAAGTTGTGCTTTTTTGACAAATTAAAGCCCTATAAACGATGCCTAATCTCACTAGTTTCAAGGATAAGAGTGTTTACACTAATACAATGTTTATCGAATTTTAAGGGACCGACCGATTTCGTGATAGGTAGGAAGTTTAACTGGACATCTTACAACCTTCAAAGTTGATTTTAGACTGATAATACAAACAACAGGTGCCCAAATCTTTTAGTAACTGATAAGAGAAAAGGACACGTTTGAGGCAATTAACAAAAGAAATGCAGTTGTTTACGAACACATGGTGTCATTTTTTTTTAAATGTCGGCACTTCAATGATTTACTCTAGACTAGACCATTTGTAATCCCAAATAGAATTAGTATAGTCAATCTTGTGGCGAACTTTAGTTACTCGGTTTCGAAACCGCCAAATGACTTTAAAACTGATCGGTGCCAGTTGATATATAAATAGTTGTAGTGCATAACTCACTGTGTCATTTTTTATTGAACTTTCCATGTCCTCACCAAAATTTGATTTGAAATAGATCAATTAAATAATTATATAATCAATTTAATTATAATGATGATACAACATCCATATAAATATGTAAAGTTTGATAAAACGGCACTGTGGGAACCATCGAAGGTGTTCCCCGAAGGGACAATCGTCAGGGTCCCACTGAGTTAGAACGCCACCGCACCAAAATTCGGAATCCATTGCTAATATAAACAAAGAGGCCAGTAATAAGCCTATGAGACCCATAAGGTAAACAAATCTTAAGTTTCAAGTTTAGTGTTTTTGTTAAATTAAAACCATTCAAGAAAATGTCTGGACAAATAGAAGACGCGAACGTCGGCGCTGATGTGTAAGTATTTGTTATAATATTTTTTAATGTTGCTATTTTACTCAAGTAAAATGTGTCTAGGATATGAGAAAACTCTGATACTAGAGTCGGTCAAGTTACTTGGCTATGTAAATAAAATACTTAGTTAAAGGCCTGGCCTAATTCCCGTAATGTTATGATGTTTATTCTAAGTTTTACAGATACGTAGCATACACGGTATTCTTTTCTTTATTAATGTTAAAACCTTTTTTTTTGTAGATCAGACGTAATATGGTGGAGGTGGTGGCGAGCCATCATGGCCCAGGTGGCGTCGGCGGCCTGCTGCCGGTGAGTGTCCCACAATACTTTCTATTCGCCTCAAAATTTTAATATGTGGAAAAAAAGAACTTGGTTGGAGGAAAAGCCCTTAATGTTGATGATTGAAAATTCCATCCACGGTCTTTTTTTGGACCCTGCATAAAACCAAAGTCAGATTTGTTCGGACAAAATAGAAAAAGAGGAAGAAAATATTGATGCAATCGGGATTTGAACCTGCGACCATGGCGTACTGTGCCAACGCTCTAACCAACTAAGCCATCAGATTGTCAAGCCGCTATTTGAAAAAAAAACGAATATCGGAAGTTTGGAAATTTAGACAGAGAGGCTTGACGATGCAATGGCTCAGTTGGTTAGAGCGTTGGCACGGTAAGCCATGGTCGCAGGTTCAAGTCCCACTCGCATGGAAATTATCTTGAAGGCTAGTTACTAATATAAGCTTTCGCTATTTACAAATGATTTCCGCAAATTACGACGACTGATTCTATTCATTATGAATTATCAATGTTTTGAAATAGAGATCTTAGGCTAGGGTCGTTCTTTTTTGTTAAGTATTTTACTGAATAATGTTTTATTTAAAGGCCGCCACCGCAACCTTCGCCTCTGCCGCCGACTCCACCGCCGACACCGCCGCCGACCCCGCCACCGACACCGCCACCGACACCGCCACCGACACCGCCACCAACACCGCCACCGACCCCACCGCCGCCGTATGAGCCTCCACCCCTTTGGCTACTATAATAAGATTAATAAAAAAAATATGTTTTACAAAATGCTTTTATTTTTCATACAATTTATTTTACAATTTAAAGTATCATAGAAAAACTACTCTTATTATTAAATACTACATATATCTTTAAAGCTAACTATAATACACTAACTGCCGCACTCAGAGACGTCAATTAACTCTAATGTTGTCACTTTCAGCAGTTCTAGCATGATAACGACAAACTCGCGCTCGGCTCACGCTAAAACTTCACTTTGATTGCGCGAGGGTCCCGCGCAAAGGCTTGCTCGCCCTATGGCGTTGTCAATGTTGACATTTTGACATAGAACCGCGGTGTCGTCGCGGCGCTGTTACTATCGTCACAGCTATCGTACTCGGCCTGCAGTCTTAAAAACATTTAATTACGTCTTAACTTTAATTGACGTCTCTGAGTGCGGCAGTAATTGTTCTGTATTCTGAGGGCAGTAAGAATGTTTACTACCTTAAGATCGATTTTCGCTTGCACATTAGTGTGTATAGTTGTTTTAGAAACTTCACAATATTTGGTTTTAGATTAGATTCATTTATTTCACATTATCAATTCCAGTTACAATATTATGTCTAAAGCAATATCAAAGTATAATGTGATCGTTAAAATTACAATAATTAATGTAATAATAACATTCATGTTTTCAGTCAATAATATGTCACAAATTATTAAAGAAATAAAATATTTAAAAAAATAAACTATCAAACTAACAAATGTCAAAAAAATTAAAGAAATAAAATATTTAAAAAATAAACTATCGAAGGTCAAAATTAAAGAAATAGAATATTAAAAAAAACTATCAAATGTCAAGATGATCAATAATAATAATAAGTTTAAAACAATGAGGAATTATACTCATCTTCTGAGTAAAGCTCCTTTTTCATAAGAAGGCACTTTAGTCGGCGACAAAATTAGATTCATAAATTCATAATACAAACATCCACCATTTCCTAGCATAGATACAGTAAGAGAAAAGGACACGAGTATTTGAGGCAATAAACAAAAGCAACGGGCAGTTGTTTACGAACATATGGTGTCTTTTTTTAGAAAAGTCGGCATCTCAAAGGTTCACTCTGGACCATTTGTAAACTGATTGTAAAAAGAAATTACACTATACAATATTTTTTAATACCCATTTTTTTCGTCAAAGTTTTTGCACTTTACAGAATTTATTAATAGGATGGGAACCTATTAGACGTAATTTCCACGACGGCGACGCAAGGTCCTTTCTTCCACCGGGGGGTTTCTAAAAGAAAAAAATATATATATTAAGTAAGGTCAATGCTAAAAAAATCATAAGCTGGCATTTAAAAAAAAGTGACTCAAAGGAGAATGCTCATCTAGTACACCCAGGCTGGCATTCAAAAAAAGGTGACTCAAATTATTGGTAAAAATCAATATTATACATATAGGCAGCATTATTACTTTTTAAATTTCCAGTCCCAAAATCATCTCGTCAATAGGGTAAATTGAGCAAGTGCACTGGTCAGCGGTCAAATGTCTATATTTAAATCGTCCACAATCTTGACACCATCTGTGCTGGTAGTTGATAACTGCCAGCACAGCAGCAGTATCGAAACTGTTGACCCTGAGGTCTATGATGATGTGGTGTGGTAGCATCGGCATATTTATTGTATACCGGCCACAAACACATTGGGTTTGGACGATAAAGTGGACCGGACTATCCCAGGGCCACACAGCTTCATTGTTTAACAATAGCACAAAATCACTGTACGACAGGGTCGTATTGCTCGTGTCAATAACCACGACCATTTTAATAGTTTTTTAATTAATTACACTTAAACGTATCGACACTCTCACGTTTGAGTTCAGGGAACTAATGAAGAGGTAAGCTTGGGAAGTAAATTTTGGGCAAATATATTATAATGTCTAAAAAATCGGCCATGTGCGAGTTTTACTAAAGGAGAGAGAGTTCCAACTTTTTATAATGGCATTTTGTATTTAGTTACTTGTAGCTATTTCTATAGATTCCCACAGAGTTTCGTAAAAGCCGTCCTTAGCGGTCATCTAAACCTTTTATGGAACCTACCCGCCAAATTTCAAGTTTAAAGGTGTTATAGTTTCTGATTTAGTTCCGTATTTCCCTTTGAGATTCGGATCCCCAAAAATATTTCTCGTTATCAACTCAAGCTCTCCATAAATTTATCAAAGGCGAGTACTTAAAAACTTGAGGATCTTAGAAGCGATAAATTGTATATTTTTGACTAGTTTTTTGTATTTATTTTTGACTGGTTTATTGTTACTGGTTTATCCAGAATAACACTTAGGAAAACAAATGGGTTTCGTAAGGGGCGACTTAGGCCAGTGTTCACCAAAAATTTAACCAACGATTAGCAGCTAACCAGAGATTTGACAATATCATTTTCATACATTTTTTGTGACATTTTGTCTGATTAACTTCTAACCGCGGTTTAACCGTTGGTTATATTTTAGGAAAACCAATGACACCGTTTTGAATCTGAAGTGGCGTCATATATTATGGTCTCATGCGGTGTGGTAGGCTCTGCAGTGGAATAAAAAGTAGCCTTTGTCTTTCGCAGGCTCTAAACTAATTTCATTTAAATCAGTTCAGTGGGTTTGGCGTGAAAGCGCAACAGACGGACAGAGTTACTTACGCATTTATAATATTAGTAAGGATTACTTGAGTTTACCTGTTATGGTGCTGGTGCACACACTTCACACTCTTCTGGCAAAAAATGGTCGTAGATACAGTACCCACAATTGCACCAAAACACAGAATGTTCCACCAACACTAAAATGTTTATTCCCCAACTTAAGTCTATAATAAAATGGGGAGGTAACCCGCCCATTGTAATTTCCTCGCCACAATTTCCACAATTGTCTCTTAATATAAAATGGGTGAAGTCCCACGGCCACAAAAAGCCGTTATCGAGAATTTCGATGAAATCATTTCTGGTCAGATATCTGTCCACGTCAACATAAATAGCCATATTTTTTTTTTAGGTAAATGACACGAAAACGAACAAACTTCTACCTCTTCTGAAATACAAACAGAGAATGCTCTTTAAAAGAAAACAAAAAACTAGTTAAGTACGACTTTAGTTAAGTTTGAGTTTGACTCGCCCACTGAGTGTTCCATAATATTTTTTGTAAGACATAATTTTTATAAATAGTGTGGGATAATAGGGTCTAAGCTATATCACTGTAAAGTTTCATGGAAACCGGTCCAGTAGTTTTGGCGTGATTGAGGAACAAATATCCAAACCCACAATTTGGATGTTTGTTCCTCAATCACGCCAAAATATAGGTGACATTTATGGATGACAAGTCATTGATGCTCTGCATAACCCACATCCCTCGTGATAGGCATGATGATGATAATAATGCCATTCTGAACTGGAAAGAAAGAGTGCTTTAGCTGCTTGTCTTCCCGGCATGCTGTATAGGTCAGTTAAGGGACTTAAGTGTCTTGGTATTTTGTAGGCGATGGGCTGATCCTCAGTCACTGCAAACCAACATTGAGCATTTAATGAACCCTAGGTAAATTGTTGTCGGACGTAGTTTCGGATGGTTTTGTAGGTCATTTACGCTCTGCCTATCCCGCTAAGGATAAAGGCGTCACACTATCGTTTTTGCTCTTTGCTGACGAAACCCTAAAACAAAAAAGTCTTCTTAAGGGCTGCCAAAGAGGCCGCCAAATAGTGTCAAATTCATTAATATAACACTGCAATGGACTTAATAACAAAATTTGATAGTATAATATAAACATTTATATTATGTTATGGAGAAAGAGCTTTAGGCTGAAGCTCATTTTTAACCGGGAACATGTCAGAGTCGGACCTGTAAGTATTTATTTTTATATAATGTTTGATTTCTAAGTCCAATATTGAATTCTTCAATTAAAAATACCATTTACTTATTTTACGATTTATTTATTTTCAGCTATCAACAGAACCAGATATGGCGGCGTGTGCGCCGATGGCTTTGCGGGTGCTTGTAAGTTATGAAAACTTTTTTCAAAATTTTAAAACGATGTCTGTTTAGCCTGCCCACTCCCTTGATATTCGAGTACTTTACCAATTAAATTGTAACACTGTTTTGTTGTAACCTAAAGAAGAACTTTTTTTTCTGACAAAAAAATTATTCAGACAGAAAAATTAAAATTATTTTCGCTTTACAGATTACCCACAACGCCGCCAATGTCGCCGCCAGCACCGCCGCCAGAACCGCACCGGCCATCGCCTCCACCGCCACCACCGCCACCCCCATCGACGCCCATCCCGATACCGAGGCGGCGCCGGCGTGACCTTTAGCGGTGCGGATGTGACGAGTGCCGCGGCGAATGTTATTTTTATGTTTAAGTTTTTTATTTTATTAAATACTTATAATTAAAGTTAAGTTTTAAATTGATGTATTATTTACCAAACCTTTTGTCTCACTCCTATTCACTGCTCAAAATAAAAAAAATAAAAATTAAGGTAATCACCTTATTATCGTCTTAAATATCTTGGCAAATATTTCAGGCTATTGCTGAACAACGAGATTGAGATATAGGAATTATTAGTTTGAATAGACATATCACTTTTTTTCTTAACTTTATACCGGTTAGATAAACTTTGTATTAGTTAGATAAAAAGTCGTTCATAGCTCACAATCATTTTTTTTTATGTTTTGAAAGATCGAATAAAAATCTTATTGGAAAGGGACTTCTCGTTTTTTTGGTGAACAAAAAACAATTAACAAGAAAGGAATAGTTTTTTCAACCCGCCTTTTATGATCTGAGCAAAGCGCTATTGGTTGCCGAAAACGAACATGTGGGGCAAGGCGCCGAACGCTGCAAACAAAACTGATCCTTAAGGGGGTCAGGCGGAACTGGGGTTGATAGTACTTTGAGTGAGTATAGAAACGTTCTTTTATGTACGAGACGGCCTTATTATTACATAACATAGCACCACGTACACACTCGTACGTTTGTTTGTACACGGTAGCCCTGACACGCTTCGTTGACTTGCAAGCTAACTACTGGGATCCCTTATGTGGAAGTCGAATCAAATAGCCCCATCAATTGACCGAATGCTCCAAAGAAAGATGTCGTCCATATACGTAGAGCAGAATGGGATGTATGGTACAACTTATGGTCACATATAGGGTAACTTATATAAGCGACTAGCTTTCCACCCGGGACTTCGTTCCCGTGGGAATTCGAGAAAATTATGTACCATATGTTCATCGGGGATAATGTAAAAGAATTTTGACGGCCGGTTTGGTCGAGTGGTTGACGCTGCCTCTTAATCGGCGGGTCCTGGGTTCGATCCCCAGTCGGGGAAAACATTTGTGTAAAAAGCAAATGTTTGTTCTCGGGTCATGGGTGTTTGTGTTTGTCTTTATGTGTGTTCCAAGGGACCCACGACACAAGGGAAAACTTTAGTGTGGGCCTTGAGTGTGTAGCCTGTAGCGTTTATTTTATTAAAATCAGTCCAGTAGTTTTGAGAGCCTATTCAATGCAAACAAACAAACAATCAAATCTTTCCTCTTTGTAATATTAGTATAGAAAATTAAGGATATGAATATGAATCAGCCCACGAAACTGAACAGTTTTCGCAAAGAAAACGTCAAAATGTCGAAATGTTTTTAAAACCTTCACATCTCCATATAACTCAAAGTACATCGACCCGCTCTGCTTTATATTTGTTTCATTATTTTCCTACCCAAAGGTTGCCTGGAAGAGATTGCTGCCTTAGCAATAAGGCCGCCTTTTTGTACATTTCTGTTTTCTGTACTTGTCTGTTATTGTAATGTTTTTGTGTCACGGTGTGCAATAAAGTATATGTCTAAGTCTATGTCTTCTGCGATGAGCTTATTTGCCTTTGTTTATGAAGTGGAAAGTTTTTTGAGAATGTCGTACAGGTTCCTTGGGTAAAGTTGTTCAGTTTCATGGAAAGAATCACTCCTTAAAGTTTCGTTAGCTAATTTAAAGTCACTCCATATCTAAACATATAAAAGGAGAAACTGACTGACTGACTGACTGACTGACATATCAACGCACAGCCTAAACGGCTAAACGTAGGCACTTAAAATTTGGAAGGGACGTAGCTTAGGTACCGTAGAGGTGCACTAAGAAAGGAATTCCCGAAATTCCTACGGGAACGGGAATTAGCGGGAAAATCCTTTTGTATGAAAAATCTAAACCGCTTAAGTTAGACGCTTGAAATTTGGCATGCAGGTAGGTACCTTAGTAAACTTAAAGCTTAGTTGCAACAGGATATTGCAAAATTCCCACGGGAACGGGAGTTAGCGGGAAAAAACTTTTGTATGTAAAAATCTAAATCTTAAACTAAATTAATATTCAATAAACTAAATGAAGGTCCATTAATGGACCGTCAATAAAGTGTAATCTGTTTAAAAGAAAAAAATAACACGCAAACGAAGTTGCGGGCATCAGCTAGTACAATACAGTCTGTTAAAACACTTCGAAATGATGATGCCAAATGTTGAGCGGGACAAGGTAATCATCCTTTAGGAATTCACTGTTCACATAAACAAGACCGGTTCAGTTTAGGATATCTGACGTATCGCCCCAAACAAGATGATTGCGACACTTCCGTCTCGGCCACGTCTGGATGCTATACGTGTGCTTTATTGAGAGTTTTATTATCTCAAACATTTGTTTGCCGTTTAGTGATCGGTTAAGAATAACAACACCCTATCCCTTTCCGTGGCTGTAAGAGGCGACTAAGGAAATACAAAAGATACCTGCCTCTCAATCATCTATCTAAGGCAACGACACCTTAAAATGTTTTGAAATATCACTTAATTGATTGTACTTATACGATAATAAGTCGAAAATAGTTACGCGTAAGTTAATTATAATCGTGTTCACTATATGTGGGGACAATTCTATATATATGTATAAATACGTTAGTCTGACACAAATACCTAGTTAAGAATTTGTACCCAGTTTGTGAACTTAAAATTTGAAAAAAAAACTTAATGGCGTAAACATACCAGCATCTCTGATGATGATGATACTCGGTAAGGTCACGTGAAAAAGCCAACACCTTCGCGGCTATTAACATTCCTTACTTATTAACAAGTATCCATACCGTGTTTGGAGCCGTATCGTAGGAATCGCGGAACGAATTGCTAATATGAGAGCGGTTTGATAGTGTTTAAAGTTTTAATTCTAATAAAGGGATAGTAAAATAAATAAAGACAACAAGAAAAAAATACGTCATTTTCTATGATCGCAATAAACGGTACTAAGAGTTAGATTTTACGTTTATATATGAACGTGTACATTGGCGTTACAAATCTTTCAGCACGTTTCGAAGCCTATAATGTTTTTTTATCACTACGTAAATTTTACTAAAATTTGACAGACCCGTATTTTTTTGTTTTACATCGTAAGTATCATGGAAAAATTTTAAGCTAGATCGTCTGAAGCATGAAAATAAAATAAATAAATATTTTTGTATGGAAAAAAATGGATATCGTCTAATTGTCTTAAACCTTGGTATAGTACTCTTCAACACAATTTGTGAAACCAGTATTTCTGCGTCTTAAAATTCCCCCCAAGACGATAAAAAGGTGTATCCTTATTTAATGACTCCTAATAAAAAAACTCCTTGGCTTAAAAAAAATTGCATGGTGATTAAAAAGTCATCATGTATAAAGACAGGTAAAAACACCGTCAACAAAGGCGTAAAGTGCGTGTTTCCGATAAAGTTTTCAACAGCTCTTTCCCAGATTATCTGTTTAATTGTTAATGTAACGGGATCTCTAGACTTATGGCCCGCAATAAAATTTATCAGGCATGTTTGTAAATGTGGGATTCGCGTGACGTTTTATTATCACGAGTACGTTCCACACATATCTCTGATCGCGCAGCTACGCAGAACGACGGCCGTGGAATGCGCCTGCGCCACTCTACATTTCCCGATCCATTGTGTTGTATAATATAAGGAAAATGAAAGAAAATAACGAAGTTCCATTGTCTCTACTATAATAATAAGTAACCTATTATTTAGACAGCGTCTTTCCTTGAGGAAATTCCAGTTTCCCATAGTAAAATCTTTCATCCTCCGTTGATAAGATAGCAATTTCCAACTTTGGGTTCAGCCAATAAAATATTTAATTAGATGCGTTTACCAATATTTCATCTGTTTAATTGGTATTTATCCTGAGAATTTTCATGAGCTGTAGGTCGTTATTCTACGACCATTTGATGATCCGGCTGCATAAAATGTAGGTATTCTGGTATATGAGATAACAAAGCCAACAAATACTTGTGAACGGAATTTATTGTTTTAGAATACCCCATCAATTGAAACACAGATTGTCTTTATGCATCTGCCAAGATGCTTTCCCAGGCGTATCCTCAAAGCTTTGATGAGGCAGAATGGACTCTGTCGTTAAGCTTACGGACAAATAATACGAGCAGCTCAGTTCTAATCGAGCATGTAACGTTAGCTCGTTAGCAGAGTTGATCATTCGGACAATACGCGACTCGGCCCGAATAGTTGGAATAACTGCTCCCGCTTCGCTGCCAATGAAATGGAATCTGTTGCCATTAGAAATTCTACTCGACGTGATGACTTCATTGCCAGCGGGATGCCTGCAGCGCGTGCGCAGCCCCCAACGTGTGTCACCTCCACACGCACACTGCATTTTTGCTATCGTCTAAGTGATCATTGGTGTCGGAATTTATTATTTTTAATGAGCTTTCATGTTTTAATTTCGTTTTTAGACGCATTCTTCGGCTGTCAATTCTTTGCATATTAAGTAATTTACGAAGTGACGGCTTTATTACAACCAGGACATTTTTTCACATTCGTTTAATAAATTCCTGACGTAACGGAAGTACTCATTCATTTAGAACTCCTAGTCTAAAATCTTGCGTGTCGGTAAATCGGTTTCCAGGGCTTAGACTAGACTTTTCTAAGTTAGGTATGAGGAAAAATCTAAGGCTAGTTTTTTTAAGTTCTCATGGGAACGTGGTCTTGGACCTTCTAACAAATAAAAATGTGGTAAGATTTTTAAAATAACAGTTGATGTGATACAGTTGCAGTTATGTAGTTAAATGGAGTCGATTTCACGCAAACTTTACAAATGTTCGCGATTCCTGAAAATGTATTTATAGTAAAGACAATAGTAATATAGTTCCATATCAAAGAATGCTTGTAACTGTAGTCCGCAAAGCAACCTACATTCTGCATTCTTTTCGAAACCGTAACACGCCTCTGCGTTCCGGATATACCAACTCGCGCACGCCACATTCACCCTAATAACTTACACAATAAAACTCAATTCGGCTCAGTACATTTAATAGAATTCCGAGCATTGCATTTCTAGAGAGCTGTAAAACGACTACATACAGAGTAGTTAGTTTATGAGTTATGATTGATAAGTTGATGACCGAAACGAGATTTGTACGGCGGTTCCTGTACTGTACACGCAAGGCGTGGAAGCGATAAAAATTAGAAGTGATATGGTTGAAGTATTCGTTATGGCAGTAAATGGGTGTCGATCGGTCGTGGTAGAGAGCACGGCTCGACCAAATTCCTCATCGCTTTCTCTAGGTGGTGTGTTGCGCGCACGGCCACTACCACCGCGCCGCCGCACGCATGCCTGTGCTGGCGCTTGCGCGCTCAACGAAAGTGAGTGCCGATGCGCCGTGTGCGCCGCTGTCATCGGGTTGCATAATTATTTGCGATCCGACCATTGTTTGTAAACACCTAGTAAGTAACACACTATACAAAAAATCGCGTGTTGGTATTTCACTTATCGAAAATATTGTAGAAAAAGTAAAGACCGATCAAATAGCCGTGTAAGCATTTAAGTCATACAAAATTATTTTTGAAAGTGGAAATTGGGATCAGAATGCGGATATTTCTGGTGGGGGATGCGAGGCGTATGAATCGCGGAGTAGTGGGTCGGCGAAATTCATGCACAACCATTTTCCAGTCGCGTCATCTGTGAGTGTAGGTACTTAATATTCTTGTGGCTGTCGTCAGATACTTTGTGCTTTCTCACTGAGATCTAAACTCCATTGTTGATGTTGATATTAGAAAGCAAATTCGCTCTGAATTGAGTTGTTCCAGAGAGAAAGATTCAGTGAGCGACAACGATTGTTGTATTTGGTTCGATCTACCCGGACGTGCCGGTCGAGTAAGCGTCTTGGAAAAAATTGGCAGAACCAGGCGTGACGGTCACTCCGGCGACGCCTGCTCGCTCCGAATGAACGCCGACATTGAAGGCTTCATCGCGAAACCAGTTCAACTCAACAATAGCATCCATTGTAACTCATTATAAGGGAGCCATAATTCCGCTCCCCAGACAGCATTCTTTTGAAACTGCGGTTCGTTTTGCTTCAAAATGCAACTATACAACACAACTTAATTCAATACAACTTAACATATACAACTTAATTCAATATTGTGATGTAACTTTTAATTATTTGGGACGATGATTAACATTGAAAATAATATTTTCTTTCAATTGTAAATTCAATAGAATGATACAAAGACCTAGGTCACATGTACGAGTACAATGGGTGTGTTAGTAAACAGACTAAAATCGAATTTAGGCAAAATAATTGGTCATCGACTTGTCACTATTGTTTATTTAAGGTTTAGAAAATGATATCAGCTCTAATTTTTAAACATTGTGTGGTTGTTTTATTGAAACTAGCTATTGAACAGTCTCTCGGTGATGTCGGTGAAACAATGTCAGCTGGAATCTGGAATGCGACCCGCCTACAAGGCCGCGAGCCATCTCAGCTACTCATTGGCCATCCTAGTCAGACCTCTGACTTCCTCCCGCATTCTTTCCTCCCATGTTTTCTATATGTCTGAATTTACTTTATCTTTGCACGTGTTTAGATATTCACAGATCTTCTTGAAATTGTTGCATACTAACTCACTGCATTCAATACCTACTAGCGCATACCTACCTCAATACACATCCCCATTAGTGTTTATTAACATATTATATGTTGATATTGATAAATTGATTCTGTTTGATAAATTATGTTTAAAGTATGCGGATTTGTCTATATTAATAAATACCTGCACGACGAATATATTATAGCATGATTACATTCCGTGGTCCTACGCACCGGATTACATAGCTAGTTTATTAAACGAGTGTTGTTTACTTCTAGCTCTGAATCAGTGGTATTGAGAGTCAATGGTATGTATACATTTTAAAGAAATTGTTAAGATGGTCACAAATTACTTACCGAAGCTATCTGAATCACTGGCAGGGTACGCGGGACACGGCTGCACCATAGTTGCAGCTCGTGACAACACGTCTAGGGCAGTTTCCACTTTCTCCATGATCACCTGCAGAAGAAATCATACTTCATTAATATACAGTCTACCAAATAGATGAAAACTATTTTCGTAACCTATAAAATACCTATCTAACTTCTCAAACAACAAACAGTAACTGGGCTAACAGAATGAGCGAGGTCGTAAATGCGTACATAAAGTCAGGTATCTCTACATTGGTAGGTTAAACATTCAAAATATAAAATTCCGATATTCTGAAGGAAACGGCTGAAATTCTACCTGACCTACATTAGAATGTTCATTCACAAATGTTCATTTGCACAAATGTTTCATAATTAAAACAAATTTTGAAGTCTTTTAAACAGTCTCGTTTGGTAATCCTTTACAAACTTCTGCCTTGATTAACAAGACTTTGTATACGAAGTAATATGGAAGGAATCCATGTCTCGGCATGTCAAATTATTTGGCTCGAGGAACAGAATGTCGCAGACATTAAGGCGATGATGGCATGTAAATGTGGAAGCGGCGGAAATTCCTCGTAGAACGTAAACGGCTAGACGGTGAACAGACGTGCGCCAAACCGTACGAGCTTCATGTAAATAAGAGGAGTCAGATGATCAAACAAAGAGTTGTGAAACGTGGCGAATGGCCGCATACCGCGAGTGCTGCTGGGAACACAGCCAATGGACCACGGCACTGCGGTTCGGACACTGCCAAACATGTGCGAAAATATTGCGCTATTTGATGAACTCCTCTCCCGCCCTCGTCGGATAAATCGAAACAAATGTTATCTTTCAATTAATACTCAATGGCGGCTTTCCTTTACAACACTGTTTATGTTCTTCCACAATTTATATTGTGTTATAGGAAATTACAAGTGCAATATTATGTACTTTCAATGTTCAAATTTATAGCGTTACAAAACTTTCAGGCTTATTGAATACTTTTAAAGCTCTCGCCGCAAAAGTAATAAACAAAGCTATTTTTGTAATCTAACAACGGCCAAATATTGTGATAAGAATAAACAAGATTCGCATAGTTAAGTCGGCATACCAGACGTATACTTTCTTGCGGTTACGCCAAGATTAGAAACATTTTGTATAAATGCAGCTCTAAAAATATTTCAATATAGTTTACTTTATAAAAGAATTTGTAAAGATAAAATGTTGCGTTAGACTTAATGATAATAAAATATGGAACACGATTAAGTACATTCCAAACATAGTTGACATACTTCATAAAGAAATTCAACTGATGGATCTTAATGAGTTTATTGGATTTCAAATTCCTGGAATGTCAAGATATAATGTCATTATACTTTCAAAAGGCGACGCAAGATTCTCGGAGGTAATCTCAGTCTCACGCAAGTTCGGAGGTGTGGAGGAAGGGCCGGTAAACAAAACCGTCGGAATGACGAGTGATGACTACGTTAATAATGAGGAATTTGGTACATTAACCACAATAGAATTTTTCTGGCCGGAGGCAGAGTCACGAGTTCGGGCGGGAGAGGCATATCGGGCCGGCTCTACACTGAATAGATCATTCGACACATGCTCGGATGGTCACGAAGTCATCCGACGCATAGAAACCACTTTGTTAGATGTTGTTTATGGAGGCAGTAATCATTAAAGGCAAAATTTTTGTTATTTACAAACTTATTTATGGGAAATAAGTTCTGTAAGTAAATGCTACACTTAAAATAAACAAAGAAACCCACTTTCTGCGAAACTTACAAATGACGTTTACATTGATTTTGAAACATTCGTGATGGCCGGAGGCAGGGATGTTGACACCCGTTCGAAAATTCCCAAGTAGCGATAAAGAAATAAAAAGCGATTGATTTTAAAATAGCAGCTGCACGACATCTGCTCTTCATTGTGCTAACGTGATGTTTCAGTTCAACATAATTATTACAAATTATTACAAGGCGAACGTTTTGGAATGATAATGATGAATTCATTATCCTATTTACATAGATGATGTTTTCGTCGGATTTAAACGACTTAAACCTATTGTTTCAGTATTTGTAGATTTGTTGTTGATTCGATTCTTAAAGTATCACAACTAGTGGACAAGTGGTTTCTCATATTTTTTTCTTACTTTAAATAAAATTGTTGTAAGTACCTTGTGTCTCAAAACGCCAACCACATGGTAGTCGAACCTTGACATTCCCGACGTTAAAAATAATAATCTATTTGAGTAAACTATTTCCTAGTTTCGAATATAAGTTTTATAAATAAGTGTGATAAGGTTGAATTTAGTTTAGTAGCGTCGAAGCGACAGAATGCCCGCATTTGGGGTGCGGTGTGTTCTTTTACGACGGCCGCTACCCCTGCTGTGCGCTTGCGCACGTGGCTCGAGGGGATCGTCCCCAAAAGCAGATGTTTCTGAACTTGTAGGGCCGAGACTTCCCGATTCTCAACGTGAACCCTCCTATTGCTGTTACTAAGCAAAATAGTGAACACCTTGATTCGTCAAGATACTGTAACCAAAGCGTGGAATGCAAAGAGATTGTCCTTAGATTTATTGGAATCAACATTAAATGCATGAAAGCGTATAATATTAACATCAATACAATACAAAACTTGCGATTGAAATGTTTGAAAGGCACGAAAGAATGTCAAGATAGGTACCTAATGGGGTTAATTAAACTCTTGCTTGGCATGTGACGTTTACAACGTAATTCGTTTGATTGAACGTTGTAGAAATAATAAAATATGTATATGCGAACTGTATGTCGGTGCGGGTTTGGAATGTAGCTGCGTAATCGGTAACTATTGCTCAACGGATGGGCAAGCGGATCGTCTGTCGAAAGTCTATCGCAAATCAAACTTCAAACTTAACCTATTTTGAATTGGCCGGGGTCACATTAGCTAATCGGGCGTTCGTTTTATCGTACGCTTATCAGCGGTGCGAGAGCTCAGGAGCAGAAGGGCGTATGTGCGCGGTCGCATTCCTCGCTATTATGTTCGCGAGATTCCGTGCCGTGTAGGTAACATTGAATGCCTCCGCTCCATGTAGCGGCGAATTTTTTGTGAACACAGTTCGCAAATCAAACCGGTAGGTAGGTACATAGGCATTTAAGTACGCATTACGTTCGCTAGTACATATGAGACCTGCCAAATGAGGCCAGGATCATCATCAAGATTTACTTTAAACTACCTAGATACATAACAAAATTAAAAACATTTTATCTCATGTGAAAATTTTTAATTAAATTACAAGAAGTATCACAATAACTTAAATTTCTAACCAATGCAATAATAAACTTAATAAAAAATACTCACCGAAGTGTCTTCTTCCCACGTTATTTCACAACTTGATTCAAGGTAGAAATGATTGTTTTCCCACCATATAACTCAACCGTGAAAACGTTAACATCTACAGTAAGTCTATTTGGTAAATATTCAGTCCTCTTAAGTTACTGAAACTTCAAAACAGTCTAACAAAACCGGCGAAGTATAAAAATCAATAGGTATCGTATCGCAATATTATACACGTAGAGTACACTAAAGTAGTTTCTTATTAACACGAAGACTCAGATACAGTATTAAATTCTACTATTTATTATCCATTGTCCGTGAAACACACCGTTTTTGTATTTGTTGTTATTTTATAAAATCCAACTAGCGCGCCACGGGTCTGTTGACGAAATAGTCGCGTTTGACATTTGAGCCGAGCCCACTACGATTGGAATCCGCGGAATGTCAAATATTTTCAGTGCTGCCCTCTGTGTGTTGGAATCTGCTACTCGCAGAGGCGTCACACTGGAGTGGAGCGATTTTACGAGAGCTTAAGCAACTCGTAGTGTCTAAACAATTTTGTATTGAGTTGTATGTTGTTATTTATGGTTTGTATTGGTAATAGTTTATTTCGATGATGTTATTATCGGATGGTAAGGGGTGTTGAGGAACGCGTTTGCGAATCTGTTGGAATGTGTCTAGTGTAGGGCCGCCTCTGAGGGACAGACGTCACAGCCGAGGCAGAGCGCAGGCGTGCTGGTAGGCTGGTGCGGGTTATCGACACAGCGAGGAGCGAGGGTCGCCATTCCACCACTCAGTCTGCGCATGTAGACGGCATGTAGCGTAACTTCAAATGTTTCGGTTCGATACTTTCTATTATGAGCGCATGCTTTTATTAATTTCTCTTTAATAATCCGAGACTTGAAGTTCCTTTAGGTATGTTGATGTTCGTAACTTTTGAGTTCGTAGCTAAAAAAAATTACGAATGTATAAGTCAAGGAGCAAGTGTTACCACTGACATTACTTTGAGCATTAAAGGAACTGATTATGTTCCTTTAACTTTGAGCATTAAAGGAACAAGTGATTCCATCTAGCGGTGATATTGTGCAACAGAAAATAATAACAATGTCAACCGCTATCACCTTTACCGTTGTGATAAGAGCTGGCTTCTCTTCGTGATAAGTAATTGCAAGCGAAATTGAACAGATGCCGCTTTTTACATAAATAGTAAGGAATCCTTTAGGAGAGTCGTTCAGTTCAGAAAGCTGTTAAACTTAGTTGTAGATTTAAAGTAAAAAATTTCACACACAGAATGCGCTAGGTCAGGGGTGGCCAACTTGATTATACCCAAGATCTCCTGTTTACTAACGAAACCCTGTGCGATCTACCAATTACATACTTCTTTAAATCTTAAATGAAACAGCATAGTTCAGTACACAATCATGTAGTATTTTTTTTATTATATTAAGAGAAAAAACTTAAATGTGAAATGTTTTTTTTAAATTTTTTGCCTTGCCACGATCGACTGGACTAACAGTCGCGATCGACCGGTTGGCCACCCCTGCGCTAGGTTATTTTATTATATTAAAATTACGAAGTAAATCCTTAGAAATTCCGGCGTCTCCACCATAATCAGGAGACCAGGTTTTTTAGTTTTTGTTTGAAAACCTTAACAAATTGGAGGATCAGGGGATTTTCTCTTACATATTCTTAGGCGTTTCGATCTACCTATACGTCCCGTCATCGACAGTTACCCTTTTAAACCTCCGACAAAGGAGAGGGGTGTTATAAGTTCGACGTGTGTATGTCTGTGGCATCGTAGCTCCTAAACTAATGCACCGTTTTCCACGGGTTTTTTTTTGAAAGCTGACGTAATTGAGATGGTTCTTAATTATATTTGATTAAAATTGGTTCAGCCGTTTAAGAATTATAATTATAAGCGATGAATATCAGGTGTCATGCATTTTTAAAATATTTTAGAGTTTTTTACACATTTTTTATGTATATGTAAAGTATTTTATAAAACATAATATTAAAGACTGTGCTCTAAAAAAAAGAAAACAAAAATATTTGGGTAGGTACTTATAACCTTGAATTTTTCAGGATTTCAAAAGTTTTCTTTTACAGATTGACATATAATTTAAAAGTCATACTTCCATTATCTTAAAATCGGTGATTTCAACATAAGCGATTAGTTAGGAATTTTGTTCTAATATTTTTAGTCTCTGCCGGAAAAGAGGGGTTGGAAAAGTGGATAATATTAGTTTTATTGTTTGTCTGTATTACTTTTTTTTTGTCTACGGTTCTAGCATAGTCATTGCATCGGGCTACCCAATTTTTCTTGCAAAACTCCTCTTTTCATAACAGCATAGAGTAGTGTTTTCTTTGATTCCGCGACCACTTTGGAAGTTGAAGTAAGGCTGTACCTCCCGCCTTCCACGCCTACCCTGTGGCCAACACGGGTTCTCCTAGTACGGATACCAGCTCTAACAAAAGCCAATTTAATAATTTTGTCATCTGTACCATTACCAAGTTTTGTAGAGAGAAAATAAATAAACATTTTTTTTACCTCATATATTGCATTTCAAAATCTCCGGCGTAGGTCGAGATTCAGCCTAGGGGTCTTAGGGACCATCCATAAATTACGTCACACGTTAAGGGGAGGGGAGCAGGTCGACAAAGTGTGACATTGTGTGACAAGGGGGTGGGAGGGGTCATACGTTTCGTGACGTCACATTTCAAAATGTGTTATAAGTATCAAAACGTGTTAACTATTAATGACAAACTTTACCTACTCAGTCCCAAGCACTCTTTTTTTACGTTTTTACTTTGTTTGAGACAATGAGTTTTGAGTTCCAAAAAAAAAAACAACTACTAAGTACTGCTTTTATTGGAAAATTACAAAAAAGTTGAAAATATGCAAAATATGTGACGTCACGATACAAATGTGACCAGCTGTGACAAGGAGGGGGAGGGGGTCAAAAAATCATGAAATTCGTGTGACACAATTAGTGGATGGCCCCTTACCCGGGGCCTTAGAAAGTGGATTTTTTGTTTGAGTTACAAACTTGAGGAAAGTTGTCAACTTTCTTGGGCAGAAACAACCCCTAAAGTTTCACTAACCACGCTGGAATTTCAAACAATGAAACAACTAGTTACATGACACAATGTTTATTACTCTAACACAACATTCGTAAACTTGAAAACGATAAAATGCATTGTCAACAAAATTTAAGCAACGTAGGGTTCTCTATGCAACCATTACCCGAATTCACAAATAGGGACCTATTCTGCGATTTACTGACAACGGTTTTTTTTTAATAGTAAGGGCTATTTTCACAAAAATACAACCCATGGTTAACACACGGTTAGTATCTAATAAGACAAAATGTCAAAAACAGTACATTGTCAAATTTTGGATTATCTTCTAACCGTGGGTGAAATAGTGTTGAACATTCTCCTTAGAACACTATATTTTAGAAATTACTTTACGCAGGACCAATTTACAAAAAAAAAAAGATTAGCGGTGACTGCGGTGATAGCCCAGTTGGTAATGAGCCAGACTTGTAATCGAAAGGTCGCGGGTTCAAATCCTGGTGCGGGCCTGTACCACTAAACTCGTCTTTTCGGATTTATGTACGGATTTCTAATTATCACTTGCTTAACGGTGAAGGAAAACATCGTGATGAAACCCGTCCGCCCAAGAAATAGGCTGGTAAAAAAAAAAAAAACTTGTCGGCAACAAAGATAAGAAAAGAAAGGTGACAAAGACATAAAGGGACAACATTGACTAATCTTGACATTACAAAACTTTTGATTTTTATCCTTAGGCCCTTTCGTATTTCCAAAGTCGTAAATCTTACACTGGCATAACATGGGAAATACCAAACAACGTTGTCAGTTTAACTAATACCCATCTCAAACCAACTGTCAAGTAAATACAAGGCAAATTTGCAGACAAGAAACTAGTTCGGCATACATTTTTACATTGATTTGCCGCAGAAACAAGTTTGGATTTACAAATTTATTTTTGCAGTTAATATGTACAGTTTCCTATACGAAGAAGATGGTAGGCAAGTTTTTTCAACAACATTGTTGATTTGTCACCGTAGGACAGTTGGTTTGAATCCATCATATGTCAAATAACCGAATTTCAGCTAAAACTAACAGTGTCATTTACAGTACAGCTCATTGGATAATTCGTGTTAGCGACATTTAGGTGAGGCCTTTCCTTACAACGATCTAATCACTTATTCAAAAATGTCATTCATTCAATATATTTTTTTAATTTCACTAATATTAAAATATGATATTAAATACAATTAGGAATGCGGTAAATGCATAAACGACACATTTTTCAAAAACTTGGCTACCACATTTCAGTGCGTATTTTTATCAGAATTTTACTTATTTTCTACGAGTGATTACGATAAACATATCATTTTTTTATTTTACTTCCTTTTAGATACTTTCACAGAAAAAATACTAAGTAGGTAGGTAAGGTGTACCTACTTACAAATTTTATTTTCCTTCTTAATACTTACTCAAAAGGTCGAGGAAAGGCCGGTCAAATATATATATATTTAATAAATTTTATCACGTGTACAATAATAGGTATATCTATCCATCTAGTTACTTTATAAACATCTCAGTATCTCACTTGGGTATCGTTAGGTATATCTATTACCTATCACAATTAATTTAATTTAAATACGTAATACTTAATTTTAAAGGATTTGGTTCCATTTTTTCAAATACATACTCAGGTTACCCTCCTTGTAAGAAGCAAGAAAAGTACAGTGAGTTTTACAATAGTATATCGCATATGGAGTTCTAAACACAACACATAAACATGTAATTTTTTTGCAACGCTTCGGATTGATTTTTAATTTTAACTACTTTTACTAATTATAATTTATTTACCTACAACATGAATTGTAGCCTAGCTACCTATCCACCAAATATTACTATAATTATAATAATATAGCGACAATTTAGTTCCTAACTTTCGAATTATCGAAAGTCTAGACTCATTCAAAGCATAATTTCTTTTAATATTTACGTAATATTGGCAACGAAGAAATGTTTTAGCCGTGGAATAAATTTTAAGACATGGTATCAAGTCCACATAACAATAATTCGTTGTACACCAGTGGACTTGTATACTTATTACAAATTGCGATCTCGTTAAAATAATAATAAATTAACTGATTATTATATGGAAACTATAATTATTTAACTATCTATTGGGCACTCAGCATACAATATAGAAGTCTTTTTACGTAGGTTAAAATACCCTTTTCAATCTTTTTTCACTTGAAATACATTCGAATATTTCTTACCCGACATTTTATTTAATCTTACATACACACAAACAACTTTTGTAAAAAATATAACTTTTGATGGGACACTTTAGAAGTCTACATGCTGGGAAAATATTTGTTTACATCTTAGATAGTTTTTTATACATTCTGGTAATCGATTATTATGACTGTCGCTTATAATTATAGCTTTAATCGAATACTAGACATAATTTAAATTTTAAACAATCAAAAACAATTTAAACTAGTCATAGTTTTGTGAAATCCTCATATCTACTAACTTTATTTATTAATCATAGAAAACTTAACAAATAGATTTTTCGCATTTAAGTGCGACAGTTAACAGTTAATGTTTTGCACTGTATAAGTTCCAATTATAAGAAACGGTTCCAATTCAGGAGGTTTCCCATGATCGCTTAGCGCGATCCAATTTAGGACCTAAACAAGTCTGCAACGCTTATTCGTACCATGATGGCTTATAAGCGATTCAATTTTGGCGCTGCGCTGTTGCGATTCAAAGGCAGACCAGCGACAATTTATGTAGACATTTAAAATGAACCATAGACAACCGAGCAGTTCAAAAGCAGCGCCATCATGGTACCATTTTAAAAAACATTCCAATTGCGAAGCAGTTCAAAGTTGGATCCTAAACATAAATGCTTTTAAATGTTCGTGGCAGGTACCCTAATCTGAAGAGCCAAACAGTTGCAAGTAACCCGTTCTTTTCTGTCTTTAAAAAATATATTATGTTTTAACATCACCCTTTTTGAAAATAATCGAATATTTTGAAGTAACCCATTTAACAATTTATTGATGAAAATAAAATACACATCATTTCTTACAAGTAACGTATACCTTACGTTAATTTCCTAAAACTATGGATATTATAATCATAAAATTACACTTAAGACTGCAAGGGGACGGCTCATAATATTTTAGTTTTCTGTAGGAAGTTTGGTCAATTCTAAATAAAGGATGTTTTTGTGAATCCACTACACATTATCTTACGTTCGAGTAGACAGCTAGATACTTGTCCATCTCTACGTATTATGTACCTCGTATCTATCTATCTATCTACGTTTTTATCGAATTTTTTTAGCTAACTCTAATTTGAGTCAACTGTCCTATGGATTCAATGGTTATTTTTTAGCTTTGGAACTTCATTCAATAAAAATAATTTTATTAAAATAAAGGTTTACGGTTTAGATGGAAAAAAGCGAACTAAGAAGGAGATAATTTTTACATGACTGTTTATATACAAGGAATAGGTACTTTTCTAAGCAGCATAGTTTGTAAACTACAAGAAAGTTGGTTGTTTCTGTATTACTACGAATTTAACAACATCTTACTAAACGTAACCGTATGACTTCATTGGTAATTATGAATCAAACAATGGTTTTCAAGTTTAATGCAGGTGACCTCAATTACTATCATATCAATTGTTTTTACAAATAATATGAAAAGAAAAGAGTTGGCGTCACTCTCTACATTATCTACTTAAATTTATTTTAATTTCGCACATAAACTACAGACGCTTAAAAAATACTCTTAAATAAGTATAAACATCTAACGATCATATACATTTTGCGGCATTTGATTTTCGTTTATAATTTAATTTTAATGCTAATATAAATATAATAACATAGCTTTGGCATGTTATAACTAATATTTAGTATTTATGCTCTTACAGAAATTGTTAAAAAAGTATGAAATATTAATAATAAAAGCAGGTTAATTTAAGAGTAGGATTTTAGAAAAATATTTTAATATAAAACTTGGCGGTTAGGCTAGATTGCAAATAATTCGTAGTATTTTATCAGTGCAGTAAAAATTAATATTTAGTTTCATAAAATGTGTTTACATAGAATATATACAGCAAAAATGCAACGTAATTTAAACTCTCCAAAACATTCGTAAATAGTACTTAATAAATACGGTTATCTTATATCACAATTAAATCAATAAAATATATGGTAAACATTCAAAAATGATATGTCAAGTACATAGTTCATTTGGACCTAGATAACCGTGAAATTAAGTCATAGAAAAGACTTCAACGCGTTACAAAATAATACGTCTTCTGAATATAAATGTTTTTAAACTTTTCATTGACGTCCGCTAAAGCAGTCTTTTTACTTAAACTTTCACGTATTACCCATTTCATATAAATATATTATATAGCACAGAATAATCGATATACAAAGAAATATAATTTGGTGTTTTGGTATAGCTATGGAGGGACCAAATTTCCAAAAAAATCGTAGGCCATACATTCAAATAACATAGGTATATATATTTTCTTCAATATTATGCTTAAGTTATACTAATTCAGTAAACATCGAATTACTGACAAATATGTTTTTATACTACAAAGCACACATCAAGTGTGTGTAACATTGATTAAATTATACTTGCTACTGATAAAGTAAGCTTCGTTCGGGCGTAAACTACGACGATTTTTCATCAAAAATGTGGCATAATTTGTCATAGTTACCTCTCTTTTTTGTTTGAGTTTACAGAAAAAGTTGCTTGACGAACAGAAGAGGACGATCGCGTGACATGAGAGGACGGCGTGCTTCGATTTCTTCTTGTGCTACTCCTGCGCATGGCATCATACGAAGTGGTCTTGTTGAGGAGTTGGCTCCACACCGTCGGCATTGCGTCCTCCTCACATCAAGAGGTCGCCTCCACCACCACAATCCCTCTTCGTAGGCAGTTTTCTCTGAAGTCGAAGGTTCATTCCTCGTCCAACTCTTCTCTGGCCAAGCAGAAATTTCTGGGTCGCACGGCGTCACGGGTGCGCTTCTTATGGGCTGTGGCTTGTACATCGGTATTACCTCTTCAGAAAGTGATCCGCGTTTCTGTAATATTACAAATATACTCATTAGTCCTTTAAAACTAATCATCCGAAATTAAGATTTGGCAACTTAGAAAATCTAAAATTTAAGAAATGTTATCACTACTTACAGTGGTGGTCATATAATTAAGAACGCTTATTTAAAGGGAAGATTTTTTCAAACTACTGAGTTTATTTAGTTCCATGTATTTTTTTGTATTTCTCTCGGTATCACAAAACTTTGCCATACTAATGGTTAATTCGTTCGTACACATGATTAGCCAAAAACTAAATAGATAAACTTTATGCATTCGATCCGAACCTAGTATTACTCCTTACTGGCTGTTCACATAATTAAGAACGCTGAAAATTTTATTTTTTATTCAAATTTAAATAGAGAACACTTCGTGGCTCTATGGTTGTAGGTCACTGTTTGTATCAATTTGGCGCCATTTAATTCTATAAAAGTTTTAAAAGTGATTGTTTTGTATTAAAACAATGGGAAAAAATAAAAGTTGTGATGAATCTACAAGGGAAGTGATAATAAAACTTCGTCAAAAGAATTGGTCGTATAAAAAGATAGCCGACCATCTGCAATGCTCCAAAACTATGGTTTTTCACGCTGTGAAGCATTTTGCTACATAACAAACAACTTCAAATGTTATACGTGCACCTAAACAACGTAAGTCCTCTTGTCGAGACGATCGAAATATCATTCGCTTGGCAAAACAAAACCCTTTTAAAGGCTCGAATGACCTAAGAAAAGAATATTTTGGTGAAAACAACCCTTTAGCAATCTCAGCACGTACTATTCGAAGGCGTTTGGTAGAAGAAAAGTTGCACGGAAGGATAGCCAGGAAGGTGCCTATGTTGAAACAGTGCCATAGGCAAGCCCGGCTTGCATTCGCAAGAAAGTATGAAAACTGGACAGTAAGTCAGTGGAAAAATGTATTTTTTTCTGATGAGACAAAAATAAACAGGGTATGTTCGGATGGTAAACGATACGTACGACGCCCTCCGAACAAAGCATTCGACCCTAAGTACACAAAAGTGACATTAAAGCATGGTGGGGGAAATGTGAAAATTTGGGGGTGTTTTTCTGGACATGGGGTTGGACCTGTTAAGTTGATAGAGGGAAACATGGATCAATATCAATACAAAAATATACTGGAAGAAACAATGTTACCTTATGCTGAAGACGTGCTTCCTGTTATTTGGACATTTCAGCACGACAATGATCCCAAGCATACTGCACGCACCGTTAAGGAATTTCTCAGGGCGCAATCAGTTTCGGTGTTAGATTAACCAGCTAACAGCCCGGATCTCAACCCAATAGAGCATCTTTGGTGTGATGTCAAGAAAAAAGTTTCAAATCGACAATGTGGCAACTTAAGAGAGTTATTTGCTGCTTTTTTAGAAGAATGGAACGATATCTCTGTTGCCAAATGTCAAAAATTGATAGAGTCAATGCCTCGCCGGTGTAAAGCCGTAATTAAAAGCCGTGGTCATGCTACCAGCTATTAAATTTAGTTTAAAATTTTATAAATTGTTTGTTTTTCTTACGCACTTTCATTTAATGTGATTTAAATTATCTAAGTTTGTTATGGAAAAACTCTCAAGCAGTTTTATAAATCGTTCTTAATTATTTGTCCAGATTATTTACTATTTGTTTTTTGTTACTGTGTTTAATAAACTAAATTTATAAAAAAAATGGTAGAGGTTATATTTTATATTCCTAACACCTTTTGCTCTATTCATGTGGCTATTTCATAGCATAGCTAGTTACTTGTAAGATGGAACACATAACTAGATATGATGTGGTTAAGATAAATATTTTCTAGAACATTAGATCGTTCTTAATTATATGGCCACCACTGTATAAGACTAACATTCCTGCCACGCGGGCTCCCATACATTTGGTACCATACTGTCATTCTAACCTCCAGGAAAAAAAACTTTTTTATACATACAAAAAAAAGTACAAAAAACATAATCAAATTGAGAACCTGCTCCTTTTTGAGGTCGGTTAGAAAACAAAATGTGTATCTAAAACACACAATAGGTACTAAGGTTATAGTAATCACCGTAATGGAAATTACGAAATTATCGATGTAACCTCAAGGGTAACATGCTGAAGGGCAAAAGTATTTTAATAATGACCTTCAAGGGTCGGTGATAGTGACCTTGGACAGTGCTATGATATTTTACACACGGCAACAGTTTAAGTTACCATTTATTTATTTAACAGTTTATTGTACACAGGAAAAATCACAAATATTAATACAGACAAATAGAAAAACGAACAAAAAAGGCACAGCTTATTTGCAGCAGCCATTTTTTTGACATGGGCTGAGCCAATTTCACTAAAATATGCTGTGTGGTGTCAGTCATGCATGAGTCACATAAGACAATCTCATTTCATCTTGTGGGTGTCGTAGCTACACGTTGACATAGGTTACACTAGTGTTCGTGTATATTGGTTGATTTTAAATAAACTAGCAAAAATGAAGTATGTGAATCAGTTCAAGAAATTCAACAACTTTCCCGAAGAAACATGGTCGAAATATGCAAAAAATGTTTGTGGAACGGCTATGGCTGATCTGTATTTATATGAAAAGTAGACATTTTTTTTGCGATTTTCTTACAAGGGAAAATTGTTCAGTTCCATGGGGAGAATCCCCCCTAAGTTTCGCTAACTAATTTAAAGTCACCCTTCATAAGAAACATCATTAATACGAATTTCCATAAAGCGGCCGGCCGATTTGATCCCAAAGGAACCGAATGTAAGGCCAAGTTTACATAGCAATTGGTTTTAGATAACTAAGTAATACAACTTTATAGTGGTTTTGACTTTCATAAGTTGTGTCAATTCCCTCGAGTTGTTAGATGAAGTTTCAGTAGGTTTGTATTTGCCCTAGAAATGATTCAAAACAAATGAATTTGTAGAACGATAGCGCGCGCAAAATTATAATAAAGAAATCTTTTTATAGAAAACTACTAGTTATAGTTTCACCGTGTCCCTCTGTCCCCGGTTTTTCTCTTAGTTTTTTAGTTAGGAAAAGAAGAAAACTTTTTTTTAGATTTTACTGGCTTAATTTTTTTACCTTTTTTGTTACAGTTACATATCTTTATAAGATAGAACTCAGTTCAATATGTAAGGGATCATATATTGTACACCACTTGCGTCAAAAAGGCATACTTGATCAATTAGTAAGACGCTACTAATTGGAATTAGGCTTGCCTGAACAGTGCCTGAGAAGAAGTGCTCTAAGGGCTCTTCGAGTCAATACGTGACGAACTACCTAGTAAGAAAATGGTAGCCATAGGTGCATCCCAGCGAGTCGTGTCAGCATTAGACGCTTAGTGACGGCATCTTAAAGATTGTTTTATTATAAAACATAGCATTTCATTCCTTGAGAATAAACTAATAGGGGTCACTATTAGTTTAAAGTACCTATAGATTTTATTTCTCCCCTTTTGTAGCAAAAACATTGTTATAAGTTTTTTGGAAATAAACAGCTTCAAATTGTTCTGTTAACTAGCCTCCTGATACATAGTTATTCATAAGTCATGACATAGGTGATCTCTTACCTTGTAGTATAAGTAGGTACCTAACTTTTTATGAAGAACAAGCGGGGTGATATTTGGAATAGATATCAACCCGCGACAATTAGTAAGTACATTATATAAAGTTAGAAAAATTATCTTAGAATACAAAAAAATATTTAATTAACTACCTATTATTCTTTGTTAAACAACTTTATCTTCATCAAATAGGTTAGTAATTTATTTTTGAAACGAGCTGTACAAGACGACTGACGTATGAGTCTTCCAGTACAGTTAAGATGAAAAACTTAGCACTATTATGTAAAAAAACTCTTGCTAGGCAACTTATGGCTCATGTCAATAAGGTAGGCTACGGATTATTGATTTATTTAACTTTAAGCTTAAAAAGATAAAATCAATACCTTCATTGCATAGAAAACAGGCAGCTTGAAGCGTCACACCTCCTGTAAGAACTTGACAGGGCAAACACCCTGGCGGTTGTCTCCGGAACGGATCATCACCATGCCGTCCACTTCGTCCCCCACTTGGATCACGATCTGGTCACGGAGTAGCATCAGGCCATTGTCACCATCGGACACCTGAAATCGTATGCAGCAAATGTCAATTTCAAACCCATTAATAATAATTTCCAAGGTGCAAGTTGATTCACGCGGGAAAACACAAATTGACAAAGTAGTCACTTTTCACATATCAGATGCTTCTGCATAAACTGTTCTGAAATGTCAGTCTAATTCTAATTTATATACATATTATAAAGAGAAAAAAATTTGATTGTTACGTTTGTTTGTGTTGAATAGGCTCCGAAACTATAGGGCCGATTTGAAAAAATCTTTCGCTTTAAGAATACTACATTATCCCTGAGCAAAATAGACTACATAATTTTCCCGAATTCTCACGGGAACGAAGTCCCGGGTGGAAATAAAGAAGAAAGTGTAAAAAACTTGAGTTGGAGGTCCCGGCCCAAGTCTCTTAGGCTTTCTAGTGTTAAATATTAAAATTTTAAACGTAATTTTAGCGTTGCTCTCAAAGCTGCGTTCTGGGAAAGAAAATTAACCTCGATGGAGTCAATTGACAATGATTACAATAACGAATACTTTACATTACAAGTTTTACAAATATTAAAGCATTAATATTCACTATAAAATGCCTTAGTCACAAAACTATTTTATTGAAATCAAAGCCTTTATAAAGCGTAGGTGTAAGGTTATTGATATGCTCACAGAATAGATTGGAATTATGTTTCCACGAATTTCTATTCAGACTCCATTTGTAGAGAAAGAAAGTCAATCAATACAAGTACCTAGTGTAGTTTTTATTTTTCAAGTAAGTGATTGAACATTTTGTACTTGTCATAAAATTCAGAAGCTTTACGATCACTATAGATTAGTTAGACACACTGCGTTGGTCATTCAATAAAATGGATTAAATGATAAATAATAAGTTATTTGTTAAGAAAACATAAAAAAATAAAATTATATATTTGAAAGTTTATATTTTCTGTATTCTTCTCAGCAAACCCTTTCACTTAAATACCCATGGAGTGCAATATAAAAATAACTTTTTTTTTTTCAATTAGTTCAGGAACAAACATATTTACACACATACCTACATTGTCAGTTAATAAAAAGCTTGTAAAAATATCCAAGAACATTCATTACCTGTGCCTGAAATAAATGTATTTTATTTAAAATAATTTATTTATTACAAGCTGCTGCTCTCCTCTCGCGACATCTTACAAAAGAACTATGTAGCTCTCAAACTCTTCAATTCAGATAAAATTGGGCAGGTACTTTTAAAAACTTTTCTACTTTTCACATAAATACGTACCTGTAAATTATGAGTAACTTGTAGAGGACGTTCTCCTGCTTGCAGTTTCGTGCAATACTTAGACGGGAAGTAGCCGATTTTTCCCAAGCATTTTCCCTTCCACCAATCAGGGTCCGAGGTGTCAATCACTGTGACTTTGTATCCAGCTTTAAGGTCTAATTCATCTGCATGTCGTGACTTGAAGTTGTATAGGATGACATAGAGATTCGTCGGTAGGAGTCGCTGATGTTTCTGAAAGGGAAATTAAAGTGATTAATATAATTAATGTGATGTTAAGGGCACCACACCTACCATAAAAAGCATTTGGAAGTTGAGTCAGTGAGTCAAGATCTTTTATTATACTGCCACCCAGTGAAACCCAGAATTCAGACCATCGTTCTAAACATTTTTTCAGTGTAATTTTTGTCAGAAAATTTTCGTTGTTTTTCATATTTTATAATATTCAATTATTCATCCCTTTATAACTAAATGATTTATTCGAATACATTCTATTTCGCATTAAAAACAACAATAATAACAGCGTATAACACGAACACCAGCAATGTGCATTGTACATCGCATTCTGATAGCAGTGCAGCGCCCACCGCACGGCGCGGTTTTGCGGTACATTAACGTTTACGGAAAAAAAATACTTCTGACTGATCATAGTTAAAGGTAGATCATATGTATGTATGTAAACTCTTTATTGCAAACTCTTATAGTCTAATACAAAAGATATTACATATATATGCAAAGGCGGACTTATCCCTGAAGGGATCTCTTCCAGTCTACCTTAGAGATGGCAAGAGAGAACCAGATGTGGTACGGGTTACAACGCAATAATGTTTGCATTACCTACCTACCAATTAATGAAACAAAACAAAACAAAATAACCTATTCTACAATATACAATAAATAATACATATAAATATATATATATATATATATATATATATATATATATATATATATATATAATATATGTGTATAATACATAAATATATATATACGATAAATAAATATATGTTCAGACATATTTACCTACGAGTTAAAAATTATTAGCTATCAAGAGCAGATGGAAAACCCCAGAGTTTTTTTAGCGACTTCTGAAATGAAGCCAGGGAAGGAGCAGCCCTAATATGTTCAGGGAGCCGATTCAAGAGCCGTACACCTTGCACCGAAAATGATTTGGTGTATGTCTTCGTGGAGTGAGTGGGCATGAGAAGCGACAAACTGCGACTAGAACGAAGCCGTCCGCCCGCCCCATCACAGAAAGAGAATTACCATTAAGTAATTTCATACCATACCATACCATTTAAGTAATTGCTAAACCGTCCCATGAACCCGGTACAATGATCTGTATTAAGAAAAACATTGATGAGCCACAAGATCTTTCCAATTGACTTACTCCAAGTCCCTTAACAGGTGACGGGCAAGGGCTGGCACTATTTGAGGACAGACTCTTGTCAGGTTCGTCAGGGAGATCAACGCTGCTCATGCGTCCTCCGCGGGCGCTCAGCAAGCGTCTGCTATGTACCGGCGATGATGGTGCTGTATAAGGCGGAGTACATTCTAATTCATGGTCATACAGTCACGATTTAGGTAGTTTCAAGAAGACAGGTATTAAAAAGGCAGCAAATATCTTGCAAATGTGAATACTTAATTCTGATTTTCTTGTTTATCTTAAGCTTGCACTAGACATCAAGTAAGCCAATAAGTTACTAGGTTTCACACTAAGGTTTCACAATAATGTAAGCCTCTTGATATCTTCTGAGTACCTACGTTATTTATGTAAATTTTATGAAATAAGTAAATCAAGTAAAACAGTATTTGTTGCCTTTTTAAAATAAAATAAAAAATTAAAGATGAAGATTTCATTTCAAAAAGAAAAATTAATACATACTTTTTAATCGTGACGGAATCAATAATTAGTGGGTCCTGTTAATTAGATGTACTTTTAAAAGCTTGTTATTTTGCAAAGCCATTAAACGAGAGACAGGGATTTCTATTTATTATTGGAAACTACAAGTTCCAGCCAAGCCAAATCCATACTTCTGAAAATCCTGAATATAATTTTCATATACATTTTCATATTTAAATATAAGAACTCATATAAATTTTTCAAGGTTTGAAAATCTACATCCCAGTACGAACTTGGCTTATCAAGACAACCATGCAATAGTATAATTATAAAGAATTATTTTGTATAACTTGTTTGAATATTAATATTACATATACAGGGCTTTACGTAAATCTCTTTCAACCTCTCGGGTGGTAAATCAGTTCATGAAACTGAAAAACTTTCCCAAGGAACATAGATCGAAATACGAAAAATTTTTTTTTAGTTCCCATAGAAAATGCATCAGCTGATAGCGCATTTTGTATGGGAAGTATTTCGACCTTTGTTCCTTGGGAAAGTTGTTCAGTTTCATGGACTCATTTACCACCCAAGATGTTGAAAGAGATTTACCCAAAGCCCTGTACTTCTTCATATCTAAGTTCTATTGATCACACCACGGCCAAACTATGGCGTATCAGTTAACAGATAACGTCTCTAATAGGGCGATTCTAAAGAATATTAAGTTACATCGCAACGGTAGAAAAACAACATTCAAGTATAAAAACAAGGTTCGTTATTGAACATCATATGAATATTATATCAGTTGCGTTGTATGTGCCAAGGGAATATATAAAAAATCAAGGTATTATAACTCGTAATTCTGTCACAAACATTGCCTGTCGTGATATGCCGAGGATAATATTTCAACAACGTACATGAACGTGTTCTATAGTTATGTATCGTGTGGTTATTTACTCTATTCAAGCCATGCCTCATGCAAAGTGATCTGCAACTACCTAGAAAAGACCAAAATTTCAATTTAATGTTATATTCGGTAAAACGTTATCAAAAGGAATTTCAAAAATTTTGATCGGCGAAACGTGACATGTGAGGAACGTAAATGAATTCTATACGTATCACGATTATGACTTGCGTGTGATGATAGTTCTCTGAAAGAAAATTTTACACGTGATCGATACATATCTGTAAGGTTTTTGAAATTGCTTTGGTGCTGGTAGCACATAATAAATATGTTTGAATTTTGCGCATCTTACAATATTGAATATTATCCTCACATTCAGCGGTTACGTCATCCCGCTGACAACAAAAAGACGACATATATTGGAAGCAGGGTCACATTTTTGTATATCCTTTGAACGACGTCGAAAGCGCACCACATACGAAGAATCTCTAGAGACAGCACAAACTCGTAACATCTATATCACACAAGCTAAGCGAAGGGAAGTATTTGGATTTAAACATCGCTTGTGCGCACATTTAGAATTCGAATAAATTAACCAGAGTCCAAAGAACCGGATTTTTTGTGAACATCGCTGTGAAGTACATCAAAGCTTATTTAAAAGTAAAGGAAGCTGAAGTATTAGAAGCTATAGGTTGTTTGGACCCGGGTGCAGGTGTTACTGGGATGTGCGTACAGAGGACGCGACTGCCTTGCGCAGTGGCCTGCTCGCGCGGCGGCGGCCGGCGCCTCAGCTCTCCACACTCCGGCGAATCCAGCGAAAGGCTCTTCATCCTAAGGTTCAACTTTTGTCGTCTCGGCGAATGTGGCGCTACAACAGTCACTCAGTATGAGCATATAGCATAACCAACCGCAATTTGTAGCAACTAGCTTTGAAAATCCAAGTCGTGAATGAAGCTTTGTAATTTCAGTGTGAAATGAATCAAATGAATGAGTAACAAGTTTTGATTGAACTATTTCTTTGACGACACGGAATGTTATCATTATTTCTGATGTGTATCGGTGAGTATCAAGTAAAGTTTGAGTTATGCATGTGAAATATTTTAAAACAATGATAACATTCCGATATTCTAAAGCCAAATCGTTTAATCAGGTTGAAATACTAAATGTCTTTGTGAAACACAAATTGATTGCAAGCTAATTGTATGTATTTTCTGTTAAATTCACAACAGTTAATAAAGTGTGCTTAAGCATTGCAAATAAAAGTAAACTACGAAGTAAAGTAAAAAAAGTAAATTGAGAGAGGATTAAGAAATGGGAAAACAAAAACAAGAAAGAGTTGCGAAAAACCTATAGTTATAGTGTTTCTGTTCTTTGATTGGATCAATCACTACGGTATTGAACTACACAGTGAACTAGGTACTAAGTAAATAAGCTGCTTAATCCTCAATAATTGCATTATGCAAGTTTGAAAATGGACTAAGAGTACTGAATAAAATCTATTTGTTAGATGCAGCCCGTCATCAGCAGCGTTTGTTGAATAACGTTAACAGAAAAGTGACGTTTGAATGAGATCGAAACAAAATGCTCATTAATGCAAAACGGATCTCTCAATCAACTTAGAAGTCTACGGGGAATCGCTTAGATACGTCATTTTGGTACCAGGTAAGGGACTGGTGCGGTCTGCCTGCCTCAACATTTGGGCACTCTTGGAGTTCTTCATCGAACCTGTGTGGACAAAATAACAGGAACGAGTCTATAATAGTCTTTACAGTTCTACTTCTACTGCCTTGCGAGGACACCCTGTGAACTCGTTAGATTAATAAAATTAATGCGGGTGAAAAGCTCTAAACAAAGTAAACCAAAACAAAACTTTGGTGAGACGAAAACAGGTGGATATAATGTGAAATCGTGTGAGTACGTAATATTGAACGGTTTGTATTATGTTAGGTGGGTTATTATGATATCACATTCAATTGACCAAAGTTGAGAGTTAGTAAAACGTGACAAAAAAATAAAATCTAAATTGTTATGAGTAAATTTAATCCAGCACTGGTGCTGTGAAGGTTATTTTTTCGTGTTAAAACATGAATTACCGAAAAAAACACATGCAATGGCAACAGGTCCCGCCAAAGCCATGCACCACTTACATCTAGCGCTGGCGCGGTAAGACCTGGGGCGCTTCCGCTCCAATTACCAGTGACATATAGTGTAAAATTGCAAATAGAGAGTAAACCAGAAAAAGGAAGCTGTTTAAAATCTGAATTTTATTGTAACAGTAACAATATACATATCACAGAACGCGGGGCGCTTCGGGGTAGTAAACATTCGACATCGAGAGGCGGCTGTGAGACAAGCCGGTGGCCGCGCGAGTCAGAAGCCATCGAGGCTATTTCATTAATATATTTCATTCCCGTCAGAGTAAGAAACCTATTTATCATTTTTTCTTAACACTAGCTGTTGATTTCAGGATCGAAGGCGGAAGATCGCCATTGTCGTTTACAAAACATAGGGGCTGGCCGAAAGGACGCGTCGTTGTTTGCTCCGACTCTGCAAAGATGATACGCAAAAAAAAACAAATAAATAACAACATAAGCTAAATGAAACTTAAAAATAACATAAAACATACATTTAAAATGAAATAAATAAATCATAAATGGAGAATAAGTATGGTTTTCACATGTTCATCGATGCCTTATATGACATGTTAATCCTGTGTAAGGACAGATTCAAGCATCTATAGGGGTGTTGACGAGCTTTGTCTAATTTTAGTCCTACTTATTTTCTAAAAACTAACACCGCAACTGCCAAATTAAAAATAAGTAAAATGAAAACACAAAGTAAACGAGGCACCGAAACCCAGTAGACGGGACAAACAAAGCTTGGTTGACAGCCGTGAGACTGAGAGAGCATTGCGCTACGACAGCCGTGGGCGCGTACTTTCCGGCAGAGAAATGGACCGATGCTGCGGCGAGCCGCGGCGCGACCGCGAGCCCCACATGGACAAACTCTTGACACCGGCGAAGAGTCGCCTCCGCACGCCGCCGTCGGACCGCGTCACCGTGCCTACCGACAAGCAGCGCTCAGTATCGACCGCACCCCGCCCCCGCCCTGCGCCCGCGACTAAAGGATTGCGTGCAAAAACAACTCGACGCTACTGAAAACGAGTGAATCGAAGCTGCCGAGGGCCGTCGCTCGCCACGCGGCGGGCGCGCGGCCAGCGACGGCCAGCGGCCTACGGCGCGACTCGAGCGGAGAAGCGAGCGAGCTCGGGTGCGGCGCCACACCTGAGCTGGAGGAGACGGGCTGCGGGACCACGGCCAGCCCCGCGGCAGGGCGCGCCGGCGAGCGCGCGGGCGGCGCCTCGTCTCCCGGCGCCGGCGCCACTACGCGCACTACCGGGCCCCCGGCCCCGCCGCCACCCGGCTTCGCGATTTCGTTGGCCCGCTTCAGAACTTGGTAGGTCTGATCCACTTCCTCCTCTGAGCACCGAGCGAAATCCAGTTAAAGTCTCGTTCATCACACGAAATTCAACTCGAAAGGTTATTACAGTGTGGAGTCAGGCGAGGATGGTGTTTCTTGTTATGGTTAGTGATCACAGACGAGTTTCTGTAAGTATCTCTACACAAGATTATGCTAATGTCGAGTTAGTATTGTCGATGCTCGGTTTCGGAAGGGTGCAGAGGGGTCACTCCTGAAGGGCTCATACTATACCCTCATTATAGAAGCTATCGTAATCATCATCGAACTCGACAGATCCCTTGAATGAGATCTTAGTAAGTCTTTGTCCTGGCAGCCATCCATCCTCCTCCCCTGGACAATTTGAAGTTAGCTTCTGAATGTGTTTACTTTAGCTGTTGGGTGTAAATGGCAAATCGTGGCGATGTTTTTGCAAGCTTGATTCAGAGCGGTGTGTCGTGTTCTAATGTAAAGTACTGCATAAAAAAGTCATAATTATATCAAACTTATGATCATTTCCAAATGCTCTATCAGTAAATTCAATTTCAACAAAATTAAAAAATCACTGCTTTATTATTACTCTTGAGTAAACTTACCACAGCTTCTGATAGCATCGTCTAAGTGTATAGGCAAGTAAAAGTTATATTAAATTGACTAATATCTGCAAGTCTACAAAATTAAATTTAGACCGGTTAGTAAAGGTCATCTGATTATAGGTAAAAAGCAACCTAGAGATATTTAACCTTCCTATATGTAGCGTATGTCTTACGAGTATCCTACCAGATTCTAGGAAAAGGCATTTCATTCATTGTTTTGAAGTTAAAATTTATCAAATATTCTCAACAACTTTGTTTCCGAATTGTTCGAGTATGTATATGTCATCCAAATTACTTAACGAGACTTACTTTCTTCATCCAAGGCAATTTCTTGGACCCTGTGGGCCTCGATCTCTGAGGTACTTTTCTGACGACGCAAGAGTCGCGACTTGGTCTGGCATTTGCCAACCTGAGGCATGCAGTCTGAGTGCACGTTCATCTTGCACAGTCTACATCGTAGCCCTTGTCGGGTGTGACCTGTCACAAAACGATTGGATTTTAAAAACAAATTGTACGCGAGATACCGAAATTATCAGTCTAGGTAAACACCACGAAGAAACCTTCGTCTATACTATCTATCTATACTATCTATACTAATATTATAAAGAGGAAAGATTTGATTGTTTGTTTGTTTGTTTGCATTGAATAGGCTCCGAAACTACTGGACCGATTTGAAAAATTCTTTCACCATTAGAAAGCTACATTATCCCCGGTGGACATCGGCTATATTTTATTTTCAAAAAATTGGGGATCCTTACTGAAACTCAAATAATGTAACCCAAAGTGTAAAAAAATACCTAAAATATTCTTTACATTGCGTGCGCTGCGTAAACTATTGATGATAGAATAAAATAATGTACTACGACTTTGCAGAACACATAAATATTTACAAAAAGTGTCGCGACAGCGTATGTCTAACTTTTGTAGTTATGCCACAACATGCGTTCTTTTATTATAAAAATTTAATTGAAATGCGCCGCCCGCTTTAAAATGCTCTTTATTTGTATCTTGGTATTAATCCTTATCAAAATAAATTACTTTATATTCAAGACTGCTTTAAAATCTTTATACAACTTTTTGAATTATGCAATTCCATTCCATTCCATTCAAAAGATTAGACATTCCATTCAAAAGATATCACGAGTTTAAAAATGTAAGTATAAGAAAAAAAGTTTCGTGGTCGCCGCTCATCCTGCTCAGCAGCTAGCTAACCTTATGTTATGTAGGCGTCATGGGGTACGGGCCGTACGGGCGGGGAGTCAGTGTCAATAAATGAAAAAAAAACTTCAGAAAGTTTAATAATATTATATAAAATCAATCAATATCTATAGTTGTGTATATGCTGTATGACAGCAATGCAGACTGCTTTTCCAGTCTCGGTGGACATTCCCTCTACTGGTAATTTAGGTGCGTATTACCTAAATTACCAAGCTTGATTAAGTATTGATTGTCTCTTTCTTTCACTATCAAAATGACAAAGACAACTGCTGCTTAAGTATAGATCAGGCTGAGTTGCGTTCTATAATACGGACCTTAGATGCACATTGCATAAGTGCTCAGAGCATTTCAAGCAATAAAAATAACCTCTTCGTATATGATAAATACTTCAATAAGGCTACCTATATGCTATTTTAGGTTTCAAACTTTTTTCGTTCATAACTTAATTGAAAGACTTAAATTTAATATCTTAGGTAATAAGCATAGCCAAATATATGCTTATTACCTACTCTGGATTAGTAAATATTTGTCTGTTTAAAGGTGTTTTTATCTATGTAACAAACATGATTATTCTATTCAGATAATTCAAATCAACGAGTTGTATTATTACAGCACCATTGTATTCTATGTATATACCTTTCTGCAGCTTTCTATGTAATACCTATCAATGTCAAGTGTATAAGATCTCAACTTTTATTTGTTTAGTTAGGAATCAACAGGAAATAAACGTTAGCAAATGCTTATGAAAACACAAAAATATCTGACATTTTTATTTTTATTTAAACTGGTTTAATTAGATTTCAGCTGTGTAACAAACAGGCACAGTCAAGAGCTCATCAAGTAAGCATGAAAAATAAACTCTATTCCCTTATAATAAGAGCGAAGTTGTTAAGTTTGATGTGATCTTAACTGTACCTGTACTCAATTAATATTTATATCTTTTGATATATTATAATAACAATTAGAATTACTTTTGGCTATAGACAGGACACCAGTAGATTTAATTACTTTGTCTTCAATAAAAAAAATGAAGTTTTGCTTATTTATTTTGCAGCCACAAACCTCAATAACCCCCCAAAATGGCGATGAACTTTACAGCACTAAGAAAGGATTTTTCTAAATTCTACCCCTAAGGGGGTGAAATGGGGGCTCAAAGTTTGTATGGAGAAAACAATTTTTTTGCACATTTTGACTCAAAACTTCGTCAAGATACACCTCGAAGCAAATAAACGGACACGTGTTTCGGTATTTTTCAAAAATCATCCCCTAAAATGTCAAGAATGAAACGGGTGACTAAAAGAGTTCTTTGCGCGAGCGAAGCCGCGGGGAAAAGCTAGTAATATTATAAAGCGGAAAGATTTGTGTTTTTGTATGTAAGTAACGAATAGGCTCCGAAACTACTGGACTGATTTCAAAAATTCTTTCACCATTAGGATGCTACATTATCCCTGAGTAACATAGGCTACATAATTTTTCAGAATACCCACGGGAACGAACTCCCGAGCGGAATGCTAGTCATTAATAAAATTTAAATTGTATTGACTAAGTGTAATTTTCTGTTTTGTTTTCTTTTTCGCGTTATTATGCACGTCGCACTCGCCTCACTTCGTCCAATCTCTTTTGTTAGGTCTACTGCAAGAAATTTCTTCCTAGAAATAAGCAGTGCCTGTTGTATCGTCTCTCTCTTTGTAAGTATATTTCTTTCTATATGTCTATTGTGTACAATAAACAGTAAATAAAAATAAAATAAATTCATGGGTTAAACTAATTTCTCTACTGTTTATATGTCATCATTTATTAATAACGTAACAAACCCTTTCTTCAATCAGCTATGTGCTATTACAAATATTCTATTCATAATCCCAGAGGTTGAAATTATCCTAACTTGCTGGTACATCTCACTCAGTGGCCTAATTTCTCGCTCTTATTTGATAAAAGCATTAACCAGATCAGTCAAATTCCTTCGGCCTACGTTGTTGTCACTGACCCAAAAGTATAGGCAGTCATCGCTAATCGGAATTCGTGGTTCAATGACATGAGACAAAAGGCTTTGGGGCGCGAGGCGTGAAGCGTTGACTCGGATTTTACCTAGAAGGCGAAAGATACGAAAAACCGATACAAAAGTCTGCATATTTTTTTAAGAATCAGAAATTATCAGAGCGAGCGCATGATTTAAAGCATTAAGGCCTAGAATCAAAGATACAATATAACGAGAAAATCAGTATAGCTGCTTTTTTTGCTAGGCCTAAGTACCGAAAAAGTATAGAACCTTAGTGAGACAACTTTTCGTTTTTTTATCTCAAGTCAATAATCAATAGTGTGTGTGTAAATATGTGAAGATTTGATACCACACATTGATACATTGTTTGAAAAATTTTAATGTGGAAAGGTATCTTATTTTTAAATAAGATGTGATTTTCTAACCTTCACGAGTTTCTAGTACAACAAGCTGATCATTAAATTAGCGCTCGTAGATCTTTAATTAGCTACAGAAAATATGCGTGCTGAGAATCTGATCATTTCGTTATTAGGCAGATTATTTTCAATAATTACTTAAAGTGAGCTCAATCGCTTGATATGTTGTGACGATTGATTAATCGATGTTAATTATTATTGATAAAAGAAGTCGGTAAGTATGGTTTTTACTGCGGCTACAATTACGTTAAAACTAGCTAAACCGGACTTCGTGCCTACTACTTAAAGTCTTAATATGTTACAGAGCAAAGAATGTTAAAACAAAATGGCTATAAATACATGGCTTATCTCTGTAGGCTATGATGTATCAGCAACGGAATATTTTTCTTCGTTGACCCATAAACAACATTTACCATATTAGCGCACGTCACTCACTTATCAACAAGGATGTTTTTCATTCATTTTTCAACTTTGAAGGCGCCTGCTCCAGAAAACAAAAATTTGAATACCTAACTGACAGGGAAAGTTTTGTCCGGAAATAAAAGATGGCGTTTGAGAACCTGTTATTTTGGATAAATGAGGATAAGCGACTCATTAAAGAAGGTCAACCTGTTAACGTTAATGGGATTTTAGGCATTAATATAATTTAGGGTGGTCTGGTAGACTACGGCGCTTAGATGTCTCTAAAACTCTGTAAGTACGTAACTGTAGCTAAGTATAAAAATGTATGTGAAATTCAATATTAAAAAAATATAATATTTCCAAATATAAAAAAAAATCAGTGAAATAATCTTAAAATTATAAACAAGGTCTAAAGTCATGTATTGTCACGAAAAAACTTCATGACACAAATATTTTTAGAGTAATAATTACTGAAATTACAGTAGTGTCACCGAACTATACAGTAATCCTGTTAACGGTACAAGGCACGGATGTGGTTTTGTTATACTTCAATTTCAGTTACAATGTGCCAGGCGGTGACTGACTTTGTATTACAAAGCTTTGTTATCGCTTTGTGATAACTATTTTGATATGCAAGTCTGAATTATGTCGTTTTCAGAAGCATACAGTCATGTGGATTTACAATTATCAAATTGTTATACGAGTACTTGCCTGTCTACCTGTATGAGAGTGCCCAATGTAAAAAGTATGAACAATGATATTCCATATAGTCATATTCCCATAAAAGCAATGCCTAGTTGGCCTAACTAAAAGCATTAAGTCATTTGCCAGCACCGCCCCATATGGGTCATAGACCGCTCGCGTAATGGAAGGGAATTAATTATTAGGACCTCAATCTTTGGTGACTAATTGGAATGTATTCTTATGTGTGTTCTTGTTCTTACCTCTAAGGATCTGCGAGCAAACGTCACAAGGTGTAATTTTCTTATAGGTGTATTCCTGGAAATTGTGGACATCCGAATCACCTCCACGTATACCATCACGAGCAGCACCGTTCCTCCTAAAAGCAATATTTTTTTAAATATATTTATAATCATAACAGCTCAATGTATTTTCTAGAGATATAATCGACCTAAATCGTTGAGGATAAGCATATTTATAAAGAGTGCTTAATTTATTAGAAATTTCACTAATACTACAAAAAAGTTCCACTCTATATCGGAACCTAGCGTGAAATCAAACTTGTATTAATCTATATTTACTCAATATGTTAGCAAAGAGGAATGATTGAATACTGTACAATTTACACTCTAGGTCATTTATCAACACGTGCTCCATGTTCTGTCAGTGTAATACACGTCATCATATCGATTTGTGACGATCAAGGTCAAGGGGAGACAGCATAGGATCGTCTGCTGTTATAACCCTGGCTGCTATAAATTGGTTCATCTAATGACCGTAATGGCCCTGATTCCATTTGGTGTTTACAAAATAGTACCTAAACAATAAATTATTCAACATTCAAAGCAAAACAATGTCTGATGGTACCAAACATGCGATATAGCTGGAAACGAAGTTTTAATGGAGTTTTATGTAACCCCGAATACTTAGGTATAGGAGTGCGAAGAAACACAAAGGCAGGTGAATACTACTATTGATTTCTTCATGCTTTATAAAAGGATTTTTTCTACTTGCTGGAGAGGAGCGAATTCTAGAAGTTTCACGGGCAAAGGAACACATTTACCAACAGGTTCACACCTACAGGGCACAGTTACCTCATCGCCATAACCGAAGACACCGCGTGGTACATTTGATTTTTTCTTTATCGATGCAAGAAGAGAGAAATATCAAGATGAACATGACTTGTCCAGTGATTATATGAGGTGACTTTAAATTAGTTAGCGAAACTTTAGGGGGTGAATCTCCCTATGAAACTAAAAAACTTTTTGTGAGGAATCTATATAAAATTCTTTTCAAAATTGTTGACTTCCCATATGTAACGGAAAATCAGCTGATCGCAGAAGTCGTATGAAGAGGCAAAATTTTTCATGTATCGAGCAATTTTCCACTGGAAAAATTGTCCAGATTCGTGGGCTGATTCATATCCTTAATTTTCCTTAACTAGTTTAAACTCACCCAACATAATAAAATGATGTGCAGAAATCGAAGATGGAAAGATGTTCAACTAGTTAAACTGTGTCAGTCGGCGCCTAGAGTAAAAACTTCAAGGGTCTCTTAAGATTACGTACAGTCCAGTGAACATTCAGGCCATCATAGATTCAAGTTTCAAAGGCATAAGTAATCCAATTCCATCGAAATACGGCAGTGTCCTGATAATAATTAGTTGAGTTACTCATACCCAAAGCATTCTATAATTGACATAAAACGATAGCAAAGTTGAATGAATAGGTACATTAAATAAATGGATATGGGTTAATTTACACGGAACAGAAAATTTTAAAGAAATATTCAAACATTCCAGAAGACTTTGTTATTCATTCAATGAAATATTTTAAAGCAAATATATGTAAATTTTAATTGTGTGGAGTCAAAGTTTGCATATCTCAGCAAATTGGTTCAAATTAAGTGCCGTTCTATAGAAACTTTAAAATATTGTAATTCTTTCTGGCGCTTTTGTATGCATCTCGTTATCTTGTAAGTATTTTAGTTTAAGTTTAAAATGAAGTTTTCTCTGAACTTTGCTGCTAAGTTGTCTCAAAATTGTTTAAATTTACGTTTCTTTGAATTTAAGTGAACTTTCTTGTTGACATCTGTTAACGGGTCGTATAAGAATCGTATGTGTAGATCTTTACTGCAATACCTACTCTTTATTTGCTCAACAGACGAGTACAACAACGCAGACAGTAAAATAAAACAGAAGAAGTATTGCCAGGTAGCAATTTCTTCCAGACTACTAAGATATTTTCATTAAAAAAGTAACGATATCGTCCAAATCCAAACAATGATCCAAAGAAGTGACCATCCTGGCAGAAAGTACCGCTCTTCCTTAACAATAACATTATGATAGTTGTACATACTTAACTTTATTTACAACTATTTTGAAGCTATAGAATAGAACTACGTAAGAATGGTGCGCCAACTGTGCATGTTTTTGTGTGATTTGTTTGTTTGTGTGTGTGTGTGTGTGTGTGTGTTGTGTGTGTGTGTGTGTGTATGTGTATGTGTGTGTTTTTTTCATCATATAACACATACGCACACATACACATATTAAATATCTCCTATGAGTGCGTATTCTTTTGCGAGAGACGCTTCTTAGTTTCATCCAAACTGTATTTGCAATAATAAAAAATTTATACGTTTATTTCAAATTGCAGAAGTCATTGGTTCTACTGAAAAAACCTTACGAATGCATGCGTGGAGCCTAGACGTTGGCCTTTAATCTTATTTGCAGAATGCTTTTCTTTTATAAGTGATTCGTCTCTTTCGCTAGTATTCTTTTTCACGCAGCAGGATTTGTGTTGATTTGCATGCATTTACATAGGGACGGCATGTTTATATGTAATTCTGCAACTACACAATATATTTAGAGAGTTTTTATCGCATTAGATGTTGGAATCAGTACAAAAAGTTCAAACAAGCGATCAATTTCTCTGTGTTACCTGATATAACTCAAATGTTCTACTTGGGCAAAAATTTAAATACAGACGTCGAAAAAAATTCAGAGCTTGATATAGACTGTCTCCATTTTTTTAAATTCAGAATAATGGCGGTTTTATAAAACTTCTAGCCGTTACAGGACTTCTAGTGTAGATATTGATTTCCTACACATGTGCGATACTGTTAGGCTTCGAGCACTTTGTGTTAGATTGGAATCACAACTAAAATTTGACATTTTCGTGTGAATTAACGACAAATTCTAATATCTTGAGCTCCCAAAACATATTACATTCCTTGTCCTTAATAAGATACTTCATTTCTTTGAACGTATCGTAGAAAAAAAAACACATTTTTATTTCGTTATCTGTACTTCGAAAAGTGTGACAGATACCTAAATTATTTTTTGAAGGTATCATATCAGTAGGGACACGTGTATACACATTTATTATCCAAAATCTGAGCTTACTTCTAACAATTTGGTATTAAAAATGCTAATATTTAGATATTATTATTTTGCAGGCATACACATAACCTCACGTAGTGGTCGTCACGTCTTTATCCTCATAATCCAGGAAAGCTTAAACGAGAAATTCTACCATTTTTGCTTAACAATTATTTCTACAATCATGTTTGGTTTACGTGGTTGAGTTATTTAAATAAAAAATATTTTCGGTATGTGATTTCCTTTTTGTAGAAAAATGGGCAATGAAGCTTTTCAGGCCTCAAATTCTACCTTTGCAAAAAATTATTTAAATGAACTGCAATACTTTTACAATATATAAGTAAAAACAATAGAGAAACTTATAGACGATCTATGTAAAAGAATGTTTTCTTTATTATGAAAATTTAATATTCCTTCGTTATCACAAAAATGTCTATTAGTCTGTTAATTAGAGGATCTGAGTGAGAGTTTTCATGGCCTGATTACTAACTACAAGAGAGAAAGAGACTATAGTTGAAGGTCTGAACTTAAAGCGTAAGCAGTAATTATACCTACTACGCTTTAACACCATAAGAAAGTACAGTAAACGAAATTGTCGACCTAGATTCGAAGAGGGGAGAATGTAGGTAAAAAGGTACACCACCAGTTTGCTACAAGGATGCAATCAGTGCCGCCGCAGTACGTGAACGCGAAGTAAATGTCATTATCCTTGTTTTCCAAAACGTTGCACAAATTGACGTAACCTATAAAACGTGTCGACGAAAGTATATTACTGGCTTTAAAATGCTCCGCGGAACTGCGGCTTTGAAGTAAAAATCATCTCAGTTGCTTCCCTGAGGCTCACTTGAAAACTAGCGTTGTGGCTCGTGGTTTCATATCATAACATACGAGTGAAGTCCCTTTGTCTTGGACCTTACAACACAGAGTGATCTTATTTTTGTGTATATTTTCGTCTTTGTTCGCGTTTTACCGCTGTTTCCCTGTCTCTATTATTTCGTTGATTATCAGTTTGTGTTGTGATATCTGGATCCACTCTTTATCCGAATCAATTCCGAATTGATAAATGTATGTTTCTTTGGGTCACATTAAAAAATTTAAATGCTTTTTTTTTCATCGTTTTTCTTACCTACCTTTAATCAACGCTCACAAAAAAGTCCTTACTCCTTAATAAGTTTTCTAAATAAATTGATAAAACAGATCCATCAATGTACGTATCGGTTTTTCCAGAGGAAAACGTAATACTATAAATGGCCAATAAATTCAATTTCAAATCTAATTTCCTGCTTCAACCTTCAAGACCTTTTTTACAACATCACAATTTTTTCTTTGCAAAGTATGTTTTTTCATAGGGAAGGATATGAAATGATATAATGTATTTTTCTCTCAAGTAATATTCCATGCCATTAGTTACAATTGTTCTGTTGTAATTAATCAACCTATGGTAAACTGGTATTATAAAACATTCCGCAAATGTATAAAATAGATAGATGTAAATACATATGAATTAATTTTATACTCACGAAAATACTAGGCAGTAAATGGATTTAAATAAAACTTTACAGTAAAACAAATTATATACCAGAATACGACGTTGGCCATATAATTGTATTTTAACACCCACAGGAGCAAATCGCAACGCGCTCGTGGAATATAAAGGCTCAGTGGCAATCCTTAGAACATGTGAGGCCGTTACGCCAACACAGTCCCTATTTACTCGAACGGGATTGCCATGCCACGTGTAAATAACGATTGAGGATGATAATGGTATTATCTTGATGAGTAGGTAATACAACCAAGTTAATTAATTAAGAACAACGAAGGATATTTAACGAATGTATGTTTTTACGGAACATGTCGGACTCCTACCGAAGTCCGACGCCAAACAGCTTGCTGTGTTCCGTCCGTCGGTGCGTGGGAGTACCAGTGCCTTTATAGGCATTTTCTGGGTCAACTCGCTCCATCGTCGACCTCATCTTTAACCTTTATGGTCAAGATTGAGGTCAAGAGTTAACCCATCTTATAAAAAAATACACGTATTTGTATATGGGAGAATGTTGTAAAGTATTTGTTGATATATCTTCGTTTTCTAGCAACAATACTTATGCCTCCACCGCAGAGAATACTGAATACTTTTGAATATTTAATACTTACGTATCATCACAAGTTCTATAAAAACGCCAGAAAGAAAGATCGAAAAGTTAATAAACGGTGTACATACATTGCACTTTGACAGAGTAACCTAATCCCATCGACTTACATTGCAGGGGGGCATCGGTCAATGCTTCGATTCTAATCTACCTACATCAATTAAATTAAAGTTACTTTGTGTTCATCTCTTTTCTTTTTGAAAAGATAAGGTTTTGATGACTTAAAGACATACTTAATCTAGATCCAATTTAACTTTGTGGATATAGTAGATTATATTTCTTAGTATTGACACTAATAAAGTATATATTCTGTAAGTTTATGACCGATATTTCAGAGTTTCGAATGTCAGTAAAGACAGAACGTTTCTCTTGTGCTTTAAAGATGAATGACAGGTAGTTGCAATTATCGGTGGTATATCGGTCGTATACTGACAGAATATACGCCTTTTTAGTTCCATCGTCGACTTATTTATTTTCGTAAGATCAAAAACTTACTTGTCTGGTGGTGCGGCGTGGGGTGGTGGTGCGCTAGGTGGCTTCAGACTCCTGAAGGCTTTAAGCCATTTGTTCTTCATGCTGCCTGCTGAAGATGAAGAAAGCTTGCGGTCCGCTGCTGTAGCCCCGCTATCTGCCTTCGCGGCAAATAACTCTCTCTGAAAATATACACAATGTTAATAATATGCTCAGTAATTTTAATTAGTTATGTTTGATTGAACTTAAAGATCGGTCTGGTCAACTGATTAATTGTCTATAAATAACATCATACGAAGATCGTAAAAAGGAAAAAAATATGTAAGTACAAAGGAAAATTGTTCATCCAATTTTAATTTTTCGAGTAGGTAGGTACTTAAACTTAATCTTTGTTATTTAAAAGTTGTTTTGCGTGCCTATGATTTTGTTAGTATAAAAAATCAGCTTGTGTGTGTTATTCCAAAGCCCTATTGCTACTCGGTAACAATATAACTTTGTCTTATTTAGTTAGGACGTTAAGTTTATAACAACATTTTAACGTTTATATTATGACTTCACGACTCAATCCCGCACAAATTACCCGGGTGCATGAGCTAAGATAAAATGTCACACGAGGATTTTCCAGATAATTTATTCAGTCTATTCAGGAAAAGCTTGCGGTGCTTTCTTGACTCTACATCAGAAAAATAGAGAGGACTGGGAATCCTTACTGCGAACCTTAAGCTAGTATGTACTAAATCACCTACCCTTCAAGTAACAATAAGGAGTATATCCTACCAAATTTAATAGGAAAGGAAACCATCGGTCATCATTATTAGGAAATTCCGATTTATCTCGCAAGTGATGCCCTTCTAAATCTTAAAACTGTAAATAGGTAACATAAAATGGCGGAAGAAATCAAGTAAAAATATTTCTCATATGATTTCCCACTGCGTCCTAGTGCACTCATGTAGAGAATTTCCGCATGAAAGTGCAAAGTAAAGTTCGCGACACGACCTTCAAAAGGCTGAGGCAGTGAAGTCCTTAAGTAGGTTTAAAGTAGACAGCTCCGTCCATTTCGTGATATTAATGGAACGACAAGTCATATTAGCGCTAAAATCTTATACTTAATGTCTAAGACAAGAGTAGTACCTTGACAACGATAATCTGATAAATTTAATACAAAATTTTATAAAATCCGACGTCGTCCCGTCGCTTTCGCGAGATTCGTGTTTCCAAACGATACCCTAAAACTATTGGATTATTCTATTGGTCGGTCAGATAGTTAAAAGTTTTACTATTATTATTCTTATTGGATTCGGAAGGCTGAAAAAATACGTTTATTGTCGTAGTGTTATTTACTTTTTCATTATTATAATTGAATATTTAATTATATGAAAACAAAATCAATCTTGGATTCATTCTGTTTTTACTATTGTTATTTCTTGACTAAAAGTAATGCGCTATTGAAGACTTATGGTTTATTCAACTCCTAATTTAGATTAATTCAGATCTTTGGTCATTCGGTACTATTTTTTTTTCTCGTTTACAAAATGTGATTCAGACATGATTTTGACTGTAATTAACCAGATTTGGTCGAGTTTATTCCACGTTCAAGTCTGAGAAAAACTATTTTTAGGAAACTAATAAAAATAATACGTTCTTCATACTGAGAAAAAATCGGCCAAGTACGAGTCGGACTCGCGCAGGAAGGGTTCCGTACCATTATTTACAAAAACGAGCAAAAAATCACGTTTTTTGTATGGGAATGTTGGTTTATTAAATGTTTATTTTATTTTTTAATATTTTTATTTTGATTATAAGATGGGTTACCTCTTGACCTCAATCTTGACCATAAGGTTAAAGATGAGGTCGACGATGGAGCGAGTTAACCCAGAAAATGCCTATAAAGGCACTGGTACTCCCACGCACCGACAGAACACAGCAAGCTGTTTGGCGTCGGACTTCGGTAGGAGGGTGGTCGCGAACCAGACGGCCCTTTACAGAGCCTACCACACCGCATGAGACCATAGGACGACACCTCAGATTCAGAAAAAATGAAGTGTCGTTGCCTGGGATGGATTACTAGGAGGCAGGTCTCATTTGTGTTTCCTTAGTCGCCTCTTACGACACCCACGGAAAGAGATGGGGTGGTGTTATTCTCAACCGATCACCACACGGTGGTATTTGTTGTTATAGCGGCAACAGCAATACATCATCTGTGAAAATTTCAACTGTCTGACTATCATGGTTCATGAGATACAGCCTGGTAACAGACGGACGGACGGACGGACGGACAGCGGAGCCTTAATAATAGGGTCCCGTTTTTACCCTCCGGGTACGGAACCCTAAAAAGTACTAAATTACCTATGCTTCAAGTAACAATAACGAAAAAATATTCCACAAAATTTTACAGGGAAGGAAATTAATTAGTACATTTAAGTGTACTTAGTTTGTTTTTATTGATAATAAATTAAAAGCGTATATTGTTGCACAATACGATATTAAAATTACCTAATGACCTATAAATAACACATTTGTTTATTTTTATATTTTTAAGTATTAAATTCAAAATCCGTCTTAAATTACCAATTTAATGGTTCTAGAACCTGCGATATATGTATAAGGTATTTATTTAGTACAAAGTATACGAGTATAAGCGAACTAGCAACCGGTGAGTTAATTTTTTAAAATCTTACTAAGATAGGTATTCAGTAAAAACTACTCTATCTAAATGTGTTAACCTAAAAGTAATTAATTACAGATGCCTCCATACAGTTACTGTGTATATATTTTTTTACAACGTTAATTTGAAGGTTGCGTGCCCTGTGGCCATTTTACTTCAATCTTAAAAAATTATGTGTGCTAAAGCACTTGATTAATAAAGGTGTTAAGGTGTTCATATGATGTTTTTTGTCCAATTATGCCAATTGTGACGTGAAAGTTAACCTTAAAAATAACTATCGCTAAAATTAAAAACAAATTAACCTTGAACAATTTAGATTAGGTTATTAGTTTGCCTTAGCTAAAATTATTATTATCAGGTTTTGTCAAATAATTTAATAATCTGTCCATTGCTAGTAAAGTCTTCCCGATGCCAAATATACCAATTTTTATTTATTTAGCCATTATTGTCCCACTCTTAGGCAAATGCCTCCTCGGCAGCTCTCCGTAGTTTAATTAATTCAAATAGTTTTGAATTACATTAATTAGAACTGTAATGTGAAAGTGTGACCCGTACAATTAACACCCAGTTAGATATATGGAATTTTTGCATCCAGTTAGTGTTTCGATAAAAACCTCCCATCAAGAATTACCGACTTCTAAAACAATAACTTTATTAAAAACGGGTAAAGTTAAATCATAAACTAAAACCTAACTACTAGGCAACGTAGGTACTGTAACCGGTAGATATTCTAATAAGACTGGCAAGAATAGGTAAGTTCTTTTTCAGCCAAGGCACGAAAACTGTGTAATGCAAATTAAGCGATTTACATGCCTTTTTCGACAACCCCTTTCAGGGGATCAACCGCAATTTTTCATCTTTATACAGATATAAATTTTATTCGGTAGGTGCTGACTTAGATTTTGTACTAAATACTTAATTACTGGGGGATTTTAGAGATTTGTTATATCGCCAACAAAAATTTCTATGGACATTGAATATTTTAAACTTTTTACAGATAATATAAAAGCCGAATAGAGCATTCTCTAAAGTAGGTGATCATATTCACTTGCTTCATGAAAACGATTGCACTTAGCAAAAGCTGATTTTTAATTACCATATTAGACTCAAGGACTGGTAAGACCATTGGGCAAAACGCCAGAGAGACATCGTTCTGTTTTAGAAATACCATGTGAATTCTCTGAATATCTTTTCTTTACTAAATAAATCACAAGATTAGATTTTGATATTTGAAGTGGGTACCTACTTACTTAATTAAAATGTCTTTTCATATAATGTGAAAAAAACCTAGACAAAAACAACCGAAGTCTAAATAAATAAATAAAGCATTTATTTGATTCGCCACGAAAACCTTACAAACCTTACTAAATTAATAATAGACTACAACGACAGGAAAATTGAAAACGATTTTTGTTTTGGTTTCAAACGAATGACACTAACATTAATAGCATGATGTCAATATAATAAATACTACTTAGTTGCGCCCTAATAATATTATGAAAATTCTCTTTCGACACAGACTCTAACTTAAAAATCTTGCTAAGATCGGAAAGAAAAAAAAAGATTAAGATAGGTAATGTTATTTATTGATCTTAATAGTTTTTGCCCATTTTGTTCGGGCAGAAACGGGCATAAATGGAAATAAATCGGGGCATTTAGTAAACGCCGGGTTTAAATCGGGTGATTGCCCATCATTAGCGTGCACCATAGTTTTGAAATGCAACCACTGATAGCCGGCAGACCGACTTTTTTCAGCGCTGGAAATGCTGTACTTCAACTAAACACCAAAACTGACCATTTCCAGTATCGTTTTTTTTTCTCAACAATTAAACCTCTTTCGAGCGCTTTTTCTCGAAGATGCAACCACTGAGAGCCGGCAGACCAACTTATTTCAATACCGTAGATGTCATACTACAAATACACACTAAAACTGACCATTTTCAGTATCGTTTTCTTTTCTCAACAATGAAGCCCCTTTCATGCGCTATATCCCGAAGACGCAACCGCTGAGAGCAGGCAGACCGACATAATTCACATCAGGCGATCACTCTACAACCCATTAAAACAAATCTACTCGTATTCTTGATCGTTTTCAATTTTCTTGTGACCGGTTAGACTATAACTATCTGTCTCTTTTACGAAATAACTTTGGTGAAAATTAGTACTTAACTGAACCACTCATTTATCGTTACTCCCTATATAGGACGAACACCGAAAATGTTAAAAATATTTTTGTACCTAGCTATGCAATACATATTACCTTTATTATAATTAGATAGGTAAGTACCTAAGTGCTTAGAAAGACAAGAGTTTTTATGCGACCAGTCACACTGAGATAACGATCACAAAAATAGCTAAGTACCTAGTAAGAATTGAAAGAAAATAAAATCACTAGACATAGAATCATCAAAATAAGTACAGGATAAGCCGACTGGAAAATATTCTGTTCATGGGCTAGTTCACTAGGCGGTTGAAGAGGAGTAGAAAAAGAGACTTGGGAGTAGAGACATAAAATTTTTAGATGAAACACAACCGCTAAGATTTCAATATCTCGCAATCAAAGGTCCTTATTACAGAACGCGACTCAGACTCTGATCCACGCTTAAGTAGCAATCGTCTTTGTCATTTTGATAGTGAGAGAAACAGATAATCAATACTTAAGTATAGATCAAGACTTGAGTCTCCTTCTTAAATACAGGCCATATAGAATTGCAACTTAATTTGTAATCACGGTACTTAGTAAATATTGTTGGTTACGGAAAACTAGAGTCAAGATACGGCGAGGGCAGTTGCGTGAGGCCTATTTCCTCCTTCCAGACAGTTATTTCCCGATAAGGCTTCTTTCAGTGGCGTGTACATGTCGCTACGCTTATCGCTCGCCATGCTTTGGAATACTTTAGGCACGTTAGAATTCAAAGATCATTCGGAGGTCGACTTTCGTGTCGACCTTAAATAAAAAGCGAAGTCATAAAGCTTCTTATCATACGGACGGGCGACGGCGAAACGGGTTATCTACCAACAATAATATTCCTTTTATTTTCATGCCGTCTGTCTTCAACAACTTCAGTTGTAGCTGCTATGTTGTGTAAGATAATAGGGGCTCGCGTTTACAGATTCGCGAGTCTAAGTTAATTGCTTTTTCTCGACAGAAAATGTTTATATTAACTTCATAAACGTTTAGCCTTAAGCTTTGCGAACGTCTTGTGTAGTTGGATGTAATAAGAATCTACACTTAAGAGCACGTCAAACTCAACTCTTTGGACTGTTCTTATTTCAAATCCTTAAGAGATAATATCACACTGCGACTGTCTGTCACGAGAAAATAAGTCCTTTATAATAGTCGGGCGGAATTAGCCGATCACAGTGCTAAAATCTGGGAAATTGTAACCAGCAATTAAAAATGTTTTTCCTATACATTTTTGCGTTAGTATAAACATATTCATTTTCTACAACTTTAGAGTTGCAGCGCGGCTGTCAAAAAAATGTCCAAAACTGTCAAAACAGGTTTTTTGCGATTTACAGGTACACTACGCGTCTGGCGGTAAAAAGTGTTATGTAACAAAAAAACCGCAATGAAAGACGAACAAAATGAGTTTTGTTGAGTTCCGATCGGTTTGGTATTTTTTGCGTAATCCGCAAAAAAACCGCGTTTTTTGGCCATTTTTTCAAAATTCAATAACTATCGTTGTATATTATATAAAGAGCTGAAATTTTGACTGAAGGTATAAAATATAAAGAGCTGAAATTTTGACTGATAATACAACGAGAGTTATTGAATTTCGAAACACATTGTTTTTGACAGCCGCGCTGCAACTCTAAAGTTGTACAAAATGAATATGTTTATACTAACGCAAAGATCTATAGAAAAAACATTTTTAATTGCTGGTTACAATTTCCCAGATTTTAGCACTGTGATCGGCTAAATCTGCCCGACTATAAGAAAAGCGCGATTCCGCTAGAGACGATTTTCGACATGAATTTTTAAAATTGAAGTTTCCATGCAGTTTTATTGAAAAATATCGTTGATGTTTAAATAACCGGTCGATCGGAAGATACGGCGTCAAATTGCAGGGACCAAACATGAAAATTGGTGGTAATTATACATGCTTATAATTTCTAATAAATATTGACTTATTTGAAAAAATAATAATAATAATATAAGTAACAAAAGAGTGTAGTAATTAATCATATACTTGTTTGATCTCATTTCTTTTATGTAAAGTCTTTCAGTGAGGTTTAAAATCACTTCAGTTAGATGAGTTTCACCCGCGATAATTCGACGTTGCAACAGCGACGGATAGAAAAGTTATAAAGCCATTATGATTTATCCAATTTATATTCTTTTATAATTATAATTGGTTGACTTTACACATTAAAAAAAATATGAAAACAGAATTAAATAAATGTTTCACAATTAGGAGACATTTTTAATTCTTTCTCTAAGATCTGTAATAGTGGGCCGATTTCGTTGCACCCGCGATAGCACTTTTAACTTCTCTTGTGCTAATTCATGCATTTTATTCTAATTTGTATAAAGAAACTTTTAAAAACCACGTTGAAATGTGATTAGACTAATCAATTTCTTATAAATGTTTAATATTTTATTAATAGAAAGCCATAAGTGTGTCTAAATGTTGCACCCGCGATTTTGGAATCGCCCAAAACTGGTTTAGATATTTTCAAAACATTCAGACAATTTCAAAATGCTGAAATGGTAGAGTTGTTCGAATTTGATAGCGCCGTTTGATTTTCATGAGAAAGTAGATTAGACGTAACCTTTTTATTACATCTTAAAATCATGGAATGGATTCTATCTAGGTAACTACTTGTATGAACAAATATTTTAAATATGACTCACATCGTTGAAGTAAACTTGTTCAAGCCGTTGTCGAGTTTTGTTCGCTCGACTGTACTCCGGAAGACTGGATTGTCGTCGTACGCGCAGTCTTTGCTCCCTCTCCATTGTCATCAGATCAGACTTTTGAGAGAGCACTAAGTAATGCAGACGATGGACTATATCCATTTTTGTTCAATGATCTTATGGTCAAGTTATAAGATTTTTTAGCTGATCGAAAAAAATACTAAATAAATTACTTTACAAGTATTAAAACCGAACAAATCTTACGTGATTTCTTGTACTAGATTACGAACACGCAGAAAATCAAATTCAAATTAATCGGTTAGCAAGGTAAATAAATCTTTAAAGAAACCGGCAAGAGCGTGTCGGGTCACATGCAGTGTAAAAAAACAATTGCCTTTACAGAAGAATCAAAAAACGGATGTCGTAAACAATTCGCGTCACGTGTTCCACAGGCTTTCGTTTCCGGGAAGTGTATAAAGGTTATACACGAGATAACTCGCGGTAAGTGGGGGTTGGATTGGAAGGCTGCGTAGGGCGGCGACCGCTAGGCAGTGCGGCGGTGTGGTGACTGAGGGCGGGCGCCTGCCGCCGGATGGATGGCGTGGCGACTCTCTGCGTCGCCCAGCAACCGTTTGCAAACAACACCATCTCGACACCAATACATAATGTTTAGGTGTGTCGGTAAACTTAAAAGACCTGCTATTACACAATAAAGAACTAGTTACTACTCAAAACTGCCTAATACTATGATATTTATTTCAAGTAGCATTTTGACGAGGCTTGCGGATTGTTAATTTACGCTCAGCCTCATAAAAGATTTGGAAAATAACTGAAAAATCTGTTAAGTTACTACTACCAAAAATAATGCATGTTTTTGCTATTCTCCCTGTTTTGTGCTACTTTTACCATACTACAGTAACTTTAGCATTTGACTTCGGAAAAATTCCAACCAAGCTGAAAATTTGTGTACATGTACTTTTTATCTTCCTGAATAACCTCTGAAAAGTCCCACGAGTCCAGGGGTGGGCATAACTTTTGACAGCTAAAAAACGGTGAGAAAAATGTTACTTTTCAGTTTTTTGCTAATATCTTCGTTCCTGTTTATCTTACTTATGAGGTGTACTAACAAAAGGAGTGAAAAATTCTCTACAAAAGTTCATTGATAAAATCAGTCATTTGCACGGAAAGGTTAGAAAAATCGTATATACCTATTGAGTTTCAATAGGTACGTCACGTTACAGAATCAAGCCCCTGATCACTTATTTTTGACCTTAATCCTTACTAATATTATAAATGCGAAAGTAACTCTGTTTGTCTGTCTATCCGTCTTTCACGCCTAAACTACTGAACCGATTTTGATGAAATTTGATACAGAGATAGATTAGAGCCTGGGAAAGGACATTTTATCCCACAGTTGGGCACGATATAACCTGTAGTCTACGCGGGCGGAAAGCTAGTAACCTTATAATTCTTTATTTATTCGGCAACTCGTGATACATATATATATATATATATATATGTGTGTGTGTGTATATATATATATATTATAAATGCGAAAGTTTGTGAGGATGTATGGATAGATGTTTGTTACTCTTTCACGATCAAACGGCTTGATCAATTATTTTGACAAAATTTGGTATGGAGGTAGCTGACACCCTGGACTAACACATAAGTAGGCTACATAATTTTTCCCAAATTCCTACGGGAATGAAGTCCCGGGCGGAAAGCTACTTTTTGATAGATCTAGCAGTACTTGGATTTACTGCTTAACAAGACTTTGGCGGTGAAAAGGTTAAGTTCCTCTTTTCAGGTGTTTTCTCGGGTTCGATTACTGGTCGGAACAAACGTTTGTAAAAAAGCAGATGTATCTCAGGTTTAAGAATATTTAAGTGTTCCAAGTGACCGACGATACAACTTGAAAGTGAGAATTTGAATGTGTGACATTGTCTATCTTAATAATCCAAACCTGTCGACATACGAAACATGATTAAAGCACAGAATACCTATTTTTTTATACCAGGTTGTATTTCCCAGAGGGACTAAGGCCTTTTCTCTTCCTTTAATAATTTAAAATCTGTATAAATTAGAGGAAGAGAAAGGCCCTTAGTCCCTCTAAAAATCCTAAAGCAATCTCTTTAATTTTAGTGCATCCTTGAAGCCCTGCTAACCCCTATAGAGCATGACAGCGTATGCCTCGTTGGATGTACAACTTTACACACGGGGGGGTGTACAAGAGTCGCGCGAGGGTTTAAAATCTATTATAGCACCCCAAAAATTTTATCTTTGTAAATAAATAAAATATCCAAGTTGAAATATTAAATTATTTATTAGCAAGGCAGATTGCCTCACAAGAATCTCACAAATATAAATAATAATAATAATAATTTTTATTTCTCTCAACAATGTTAGGTGTACATAGGGCCTTAGCAATTATAAGATTAAAATATATTTAACATTGGTGAGAGACTGGTGGCTGTGATAGGCACATAGCCTGTAGTACAGACCACCAGTATAGTAAGTTCATTTAAAGATGTATATTGCATATCATACAATCCACAAAATCTCCCAAAAAACACCTTTACACTTTTAGAGCTTATTAATAAGAAAAAAATAAAATGTAAATACATATATGCCTTAATCACAAAATAAATGATTGTAATTCTTTCAACAAAAATAAGGTGACATAAAAAATGTACCTTCTAATTGAGGTAAAGATTTCAGAATGAAAATTCGAAATATAGTTCGAAAAAACGTGTTTTTATAAAAATATGGTACTACTTGTGCGCTGTTAATAAATAGCGGTACTAAAAATATTGTACTTTCAATATCTGTATGGTGGTACTTATACAGTAAATACAGTAAATACAGTATTGTTGTATGTTAATTAACAAATTGTTGTACATTTTTCACACAGCTAAATATTCCTAATATTAATTTCAGCACAATTTTTGCACATTAGTCAACAATGTTGCAAATAATATTCTAGTCTTAAGTAAATTTAAATTTTTGCTGAAGTATCAAACTTAACAGTTTTATTAAGGTACAATAGTATAAAAAAATTATTAATAAACAAGGACAATTATTATTGTTTTTGAATAAAAATTAACTTGATCAAATAACACATTAAAGATCCACCTACAATCGATATGATTCTCTTGTTATGTAAATTCAGAGAGGTATTTATAAAAGATACAAAATACTAACAACTAACTCTTGAATTTATTAGCACACCATTTAATACCTTAATTTTTAATTTAGTCAATTTACAGTGCACCAAAATGTACTTCATTTCAATTACTACTTGCAAAAATGCAACTATAGTAAAACAAAAGGGAACTCAAAACTAAGAAATTATTATTGCCTACAAAACAAAATATTATGCTTAAAATAGCATTGCTTTGAAACTATTGTGCTTATTTACTACTTAATTAGTAGCCACTTTGTTTAATATTTTTAATTACTTTATGATTAAATCAAAATATATTAATTGAAAATAAAAATATTATTAGATTTACAATTCATCTGCTTTATAAACATTCAGGACAATCTCACACAAAAAATACTAATTGTCCAAATAAATTATGCTTCACCTATTTTTGATTTACCATTCAACTTCCCTAATTGACCGAGCATGAGTACAGTATTGATCAGGTTTTCTGAATAAATACGTTGATTTGTTTCCATTTTTCTCAGTTTTTGAACAACATATTTTGAGAAAAATTCTAGTTCATTTTCACTACCATCAATTCTTGAAGATGAATCTTGATTGCTACTCTTACGTTTCATAGCTTTTGGACTGGTCTGTGTCAATGAGCTTCTAGCTTTTCGTTTTGGTTCATGGGTAGTGTTTATATTACTGTCACTATTAATAAAAGCATGATTTAAATCTTCCCTCAAATCATTTGCTTCTTCTTCGTTCAACTGAATAGTCAGGTCATCAGGTACTGTAACCATTGGGACATGGTTTTCTGAGAAAAGTGGTGTTGGCAGAAACGAAACCCGTTTGCGGACTTTGACCACTGAACTCTTGGACTTAGCTGGAGGAGAATTTTTAGGTGCTGTTCCAATTGTATGTCTTCGAGAGGATTTTTTGTTGATCTCATTATCATGTAGCCTACTAGACTGTTTATTGCTCCAGAAGTTCACTTTGATCTTCGGTTTTGGTTTTGGCTTGCGATCTATAACCTTTGCGTTTAAAACTGTTGGAAAACTATATCTGATATCGTCTTCATTCTTGGTCTCTGATTTCTTTACTGTTTTTACAGGTGATTTTGCAGCGCTAAAGTAGTCAGTATTGATCTTGTATCGAATGTTGTCATCGTCTGATTGATAACCATTTTTCTTTGAAGACATTCTTTTAGTTGTAGTCAAACTTTAGTCTCCCTTGTTGAGGAAAAGGTTACTTAGGCTGTGTTGATTTAGTAGATCTGAAAAATATAATAATAATAAAAAGTTAGAAACTGTTGCGCCAAAGGAGTAAACTTAGAGGTTACGCAGACTACAAGTGTCAGGGATGTCGCGCGCCTAAGAATCGCAAAGTAATCTTAATTTTGACTGAAACACTAAAAATAAAGTTGACTTGTAGATATTATTGAATCCATTTCAAAAAGGTCAGAGTTGCGCTAAAAATTTGCTTCAAGGAATCAGCTAAAATTGAAATAAAGCACTTTTGAGGTTATAGGATTTAAAATTCATTAATAATGGGTATTAATTAAATACATCTCAAGTTACTCGTTAAATTAAGCGTACTATGGCAAACACTAATGGTAAATGTATCGAGAGACGCTATCAAAATGTGTAAAATGTCTCGTCATCACTATTTCATATCACCATAATACTATTACATAATCAATGTCATAGTGTTTGAGAACTTACCTTAGTACGTGTTCATAGCTATTACTTCGACTTTTACTTGGTCAAGTCATAGAAAGGGTGTCAAATAAATAAATATCACCAACACAAACACGACACACGCGCAACCTCAAAACCTCTCCGATGACGCATAGTGGTTCCAAATTTATCCGCCAGCGCAAGTGGCGCTCTGCGCGGGAAATGTTCGCTACTGCGGGAGCGTTCGAAAATTGTACCTATGTAATCTATAAAATACAGATAATAAGTTTAAATAACATTAGTTTGTTGAAATAAACTAACTAGGCTTCTAATTTGTAAATATCTTGTTAATTGATTCCGCTCATGACATAGTTCGTGTGAAAAAGTATCAAAATACTTCTGCAAATATCCCTGAGATTTTGGATGATTTTAAAACAGTTAGTGAAAATTAAGGATGTAAATCAGCCCACTGAACTAAACAACTTTCATGAAGACATAGTTCTGAATTAAAACAATTCGTTTTATTTCTTATTTGCTTTGTTTGAGATTTTTTTAAAATTTCTTATTCATTTCCCGGGGCAAGTTGTTCAGTTTCATCTGGAAAAAAAATCCCTAAAGTTATGCTAGCTCATTTAAAGCCATCTTAACTGGACAAGTCGCATAATTATTGTATACAGCTAAGTATGGTATGGAACTACTCCCATAGATAGGATCGACTAAGGAATTTTTCACTCATAAACTCAGAACAAGTACCTACGGATACCTAATCCCTTTTCGATTTAATTGATAAAACGCCTGTCAATATCAAGATTAGCGATACTTCCCCTAATAAGTCCCGCGTATGTTCAGCGGTAGAAAAGACCACTTAATATAATTAAAATTGCATTTATAGAATACTCAGTTTTATTAAGGTACCTAGGTAGGTACTTATTAGTATCAGGGTGTGACAAGGTCAGGGTAAGCAAAAAACTCCCCCGCGAGAAGAACAACCAAGAACAAGAAACTAAGTTTTTGTTTTGCTAAATAGACAGATTACTTTATTTACTTTATCAAATAAAAGAATCAGTCTTCGAGTTAGGTCATTAGAAAAAAAGTTATATAACTTACTAAAGTCAAAAGAACAGTTACAGTTATAAATAACTGGCTCACAAGGGAAAATTTGTAATTGGCATCGTTATACTCACTAGCTACCTTACTTACAGTCAAGATTGACTGTAATAATAAAATAAATAAATAAGACACATAATTATGTACTTATCACCAATTCATTACCTATTAGGTACTCGGGTTTCGTTGAGTAAGTATTTAGATGTTCATTTCGTTTAAATATGCTAAAACAAATTATATAAGTAGGTACTTTATCATTTTATTCATATATTTTTCTTGCTTGATATATTGCTATCAGAATCTGAAAAACGTTACTGCCTAAAAAACATAATGTTATTGTAGGCGAGTCAACTTCTCGACGTTAGAGACAAGTGGTTTGGCACTTACCATATGATTTTTCATTGATATCCAGCCCATTTTGGCACGAAACTTGATTTTACGTTTGTTTTCCGTGGTTGATTACTTGTTTTTTGCGTATTTAGGACGGAATTTCGCAACACTGCGAATGGTTTTGTGATTGTTATGAACCGTGGACGTTGCAGATAGAATTGTGAGGTTATGTCGATCCCCGGGATCGTCTCTTAAACTGAGAGTGGGAGGCTGTGCGCATTGCGACAAAACTAACTTCAGAACATTACATTTTATTTCTGTTCCAATTTTTCAAAATGTTTTGATACTTAACGATGTATGGTTTTTACAGGGATAATAGTTTAGTGAATATTAAAAAATCTCTTAAACTGTTATTTCTAGGTACATTTATATCTATGCCTCAATCCTGTAACTTATACATTTGACTCATAAATAACTATGGGTATTTTTCGTAAAGTTCCTTTTGAATAGGAGACACACTTTACTTTTAATTTAAAATTTAGTTAATCGATATCTACTTGGCGGGAAAAGTTGAAAATATTGATTGAAGTGAAGCGCTTTCATGAGCATGTGCACAACGTTTAGCTAGACATGCGCCGTGCGTACCTACGAGTAAGTACTTACTTTGTTTTGATAAACAACGAAGTAGTTGGTTGTAACTAAGCGACTTTCCAAACTACACTAAGAAAACCTAGTCATGCTTGTAGGCACATCAGGGTAGACGGAACATCCTGTGGCTGAAATTTAGGTAATCAAATATTCTTAGTAGAAAGTTGTTTCGTTATTTGGATTCCCTTTTTTCGTGAATACCTAGCTGTTTAAAGTTGACTTGGTACCTAGTTTCGGTAAAGTTTTGAAGACGTAAAACTTTAAAATACCTAAACAAATCATTATTCTGTAAATAAGATCTATGGCCAAGGTACTCAAAGAGCAAGGTAGTTACAAATAAAATGTAATGTAGGTAATTGTGTAATCCAATGAATATTTAAGTACCTACCTAGCTAATATTGTATTAATACTTTAATACTAACATTTGAAAATAAATCATGGCAAGGAGTTCATACGTATTATTATAAAACAAAGTATGCGCCGCGTCTGTCTGTCTGAATGCGAAATATTCAAAAACTACTGAACGGATTTTCATACGATTTTCACCACTGGATGGAGTGATTCAAGAGAAAGTTTTTTGTGTAGTAGCGTATAAACTACTAGAAATTCCACGAGAACGATGTTGTATTAAAGCGTATTACATTAATACTAAACTAGATTAATGGGAATAAAATAATAAGCAAATTAATACTACTCAAATATTTTATTTTAGTAAATTTTTCTCTTGTAACCTTACCATAAGTACTTAAATTAAAGAATTTTTGAAGTCATTTTAGTTCAGTAGCGTAGTGTAGTAGATAAATTACTTGAAAAATTCTAAGAAATGTAGGAAAATTTATAATTTTAAAATTTGATCACTTACCTGAGCTCGCACTGAAGCCAAATGTAGCTGCGTTGCTCTATAATCGTACTTTTTAATTGAAATTTCTTCCTGCAATAAAAGAACATCATTAACGACATCTGTCCAGAGTTTATCTTCCTACCATTCGGCACAGCTTACGCAACACTGTACTACTCTCACTGGTGAATGTTTTTGAACGTATCCTTTAGAAAGTACTTCAACAGTTTATAGATGGCGGTACTAGTGCCACTTTGAAAATCTTTACAGTTAAACATTCTTGTTTTACAGGATTTCATGAAAATTATCGATTTTGTTTCCCGAGGACTATGTAAATAGTTACAATAAAAGTATTTGTTATTTTGTATACATTTTTAATCCGCTCCTAGAATATTACCAACGATATTTTGGAAAAAAAGCTTTATTTCATAAATCTACGTTTCAATATTTGCTTTAGACCGAATTAAACCATACTCTGCAGCTCGAGTATGATGCGCGACGAACTCGTGCGGCACGCAACTCGGCTGACGGTGAAACTTTACTTTGTCAATGTTGACATTTTGGCGATGTTAGTTATTTAACAGGCGATTGACAGCTATTGACTCACTTTGACTCGAGATTTGACAATGTCATTTTTTTTGTCGTTTTCTCTGATTAACGTCTTAGGCCAGTGTTCACCAAAAATTTAACCAACGATTAGCAGCTAACCAAAGATTTGACAATGTCATTTTCATACTTTTTTTTGAAATTTCGTCTGATTAGCTTCTAACCGCGGTTTAACCGTTGGTTATATTTTTGCTGAACACGGGCCTTAATCGTTTGGCTAGATAACAGAGTATGGTTAAAATGGGCTTTATTTTACCTGTATCTCGTTGACTTTGCTGATGAGATTGCTTTCAAGACTGCGGGCCTGATGGCGCACCAGTCCATCCAAGCTATCCTGTGGGCATGTTATGTTGGTTAGTACTACTTTTTTATGCACTTACACCTGTAAATAATCCTTGACAGGGTAAGCAGAGCCTCATGTAGTTCACATGAGGCAGCCTTTGTCATACATTCTGAGTTATTATATATAATAATATGAGTAAATGATAGGTTGTCAGCTTTTGCCAACGATATTGTCCCACTTATTGGTTTCTACAGAATACCTGGGAAGAGTTTATGTTGATATCAGGCACATTCAAAGTTTCTCTTTCACTCCCAGTCGAGCGTAGAAATTTGTTAATTTTATTATTTAAAATTGCATGCATAAATAGGTTTAAGGGAAGAAAAATGTTCGGCGCGAATGGGACTTAAACCCATGCCAGGATTGAAATCTCTGGTGCTCTAACCAACTGAGCTATCGTGCCTTCAAGTTAAGCGGCGAAATAACATAAAATACTAAATAAATTAATAGCATTAATGTTTAAATACAGGTAAAACGCTTCGCATTCAAATGGCACAATCTTTATAGCACAAAAAAAAGCATTGGAGTCACGTTCAGTAAGTAATCTGATTTTACAGTTGGATAAACGGGCGTTCGCTCTAGACGCCGTTTGTTTGCTCATAAGAAGGCAGTTCTGTTTGTCGAACCACGTGGATGGCATTCTATCGAGGCGATTTACCTTACAGATATTTTTATTCCAAAAAGGCATGTAATTTTGGAAGACACAAAAATAATTCTGCGGGTGATTTCAGTTAGCTGCTAAGTAATGATCTAAGTATTCAAATGTCAGGAAGAAGTTTCAAAAATCAAACCAGGACCGATTCACTTGTAAGTTATTTCATTACTACTCTACTCTATATGAAAAACTGGCTTCATGAATTTTATAAATCAAGCCGTTGATATTTAAATTGTTAGCTCATAAATTATAAAATACACCGATGAGAACTTTAGTTTTGCTGTTTTTTTGTGATTAATATATTAATTCTTATTGCATATTAAAAAAGTGATTCCTTTTTATACCTGTAGCTGTTTGATCTGTATTTCGAGATCTTGCGCGTCCTTCCTCAGTTGTTCGTAGCTCAGCCTGGCTTGAGCGCCCCCCATCCGATCCAGTAACATCTCTCCACGAAGCACTGGTGGCATGCTCTCCTGACAATAGAAAATTCAAGGTGTTATAGATATTTAACAGCTATTATACGCCCAGTTGCAGAAAAGTTAAAGCTTCTTTAAATGTCATACCTACCATCCTTGTTTACGTGAACAAGACAGAAAGAGACAGTATGACATTTAAAGCTGCATTAACTTGAAAAGACGTTTCTGCAAGTTAGATTAAGTCAGTAGTAATGCTTTTAAGAAAAGTAAACTTTAAAAATAAATTAGTTTCCGACGAAGAAGTATTTTTGGAATCAACAATGGAGCTATCTAATTAATGCATAGTAATTGACGAAGCCGAAATTAGCGGTGACAATTTTTGAAGTGAAAACTTCTTTAGCGGCGTTGTGCAATTTGAAGTAAGTATGGGTTAAAATGTTAAACTCGTGTCAGGGTCACGTGTCTGTCACGTGACCCTGATCGAAAATCCGTAAGGCGGAGGGGTGTTTAGTTTAATAAATAAAGGAAAATAAAACTACAAAAGTCAAGAACCCGTTGTTTTTTTTTCTTATTTATGCATGTATTATCAATGATACTGATTTACGTGAGAAAAATATGACTAGTATGAAAAAAAAATTTTCCACGCTTGAAAAAATATTCGAACAAGCATTTCGCCCACAGCGCACGCGTAGACTGATTTTCCAGGGTATTAAGTATCTGAAACATTTGGGTAGGCTAAACAACCATTGGGAAAGTAGGTAATAATAAAAAACAATAATTTGATTTAAAGGAATCAATGGATTTTTTAATAAAACAAATGTTTGACTGAAAATTGTTTGACTTATTCTTTCGAAATAAAGAATTAGAGCGCAGGATAAATGAAACACAAATAGATTAAACAATGCAATAGGGTATCCCTCCCTTAATATAGGTATGTAGAAGATAACTAAAGTAGTCATATAATATTAAATAAGGTCAAAAAAAGTAGGAGTAAGTAGGGTATTATTGGGCATTCTAATTCACTTTTTTCAAAAACCAGTTCACTTCACTCCGTTTGCTCCACTTCGTTCCGCACTCCGTTTCGTGAACTGGTGTTTTAAAAAAAGTTAATTAGAAAGCCCAATAATACAATTATGAAGTGAACTTAATTTGTCAACATTTACCTCATCAAATGATAGCAAACACGGTTCTATACAGCAGTACAAAGGTTCTACGCAGTAATTACGGATAAAAATATATGGGGTGGGATCTTTCACAATGTGTGTCTATATATATATACAGTTGTGGTTTCATAATATTCTCATTCAATATCAAGCGTCTCCTTCAATTTGAAGATAATGAAATTTGTGAAACAACCATTAAATTTACAAGTCGAGAAAATTTGTCCTGATCTTAAAACCCATACATACCGTCACGGGAAACTCTTACCAAATACTATTCGTTGTATAATTTGTGGTCCATCCAACTGTGGAAAGACTAATCTGATGGTAGGACTTCTTTTACATAGAAACGGATTGCGATACAGAAACGTTTACCTATACGCTAAAACTCTCCATCAATCTAAGTACGTTTTTTTGGAAAATGTCTTATATCAGGTACCAGACGTTACATTTGCAAAATATGGAGAAAATGAACACGTCATTAGTCTCCGGAAAGCAAAACCAGATTCCATCATAATATTTGATGATGTGGCTTGTGAAAATCAAAATAATATTAGAGACTTCTTTGCAATGGGAAGACATCGAAATGTTGATTGTTTTTATCTAAATCAAACCTACAGTAAGGTGCCGAAACAACTTATAAGAGACAATGCAAATTTAATTATACTATTTAAACAGGATGAAACAAATATGAAACATGTCTATAATGAACATGTAACAACGGACATGTCATGGACTGAATTTCGAGACATGTGTTCGAAAATATGGAGTGACCCTTACAATTACTTGGTAATAGACAAGAACTCTGAAAAAAATAAAGGTTGCTATAGAAAAAAATTTGATACGTTTATAGTTTTTGATTAACAAATAGTATTTAAACACATTTAAAATGTAATTTGTCTCATTATTATAAAGTTCACATTGAAACCTTACACGCTCATTTATAATGGAAACCAACTTGAAAAGAAAAGTCGCTGATGCAGCAGAGGCTATCAAGAAAAAAGTTAGCAAATTCAGAAACATAGAAATGGACAATGAAAGAGCTTTAAAAACCATTTTTAAACCGATCTCCGACCCTTTAAATAAAATTGTTCAACAGAAGAGAAGGATCATAAATAAGCCTCCTCTTGTAAACAATAACGATCGTGAAAATGATAAAAATTCTGAAAAAAGTTATAGCAACACTGAAAGTGAGAGGGAGGAAGAAGAAGAGGAAGGAGAGGAGGAAGAAGAGGAAGATGAGGATTTTAAAATTAACAATTTTAAAAATTATGAAAGTTTTAATACTAGCAATGAGTCGTATAAATCAGTTATTGATACAACTGCTTCTCAAAATGTATCTAACTGGTCATTGTCTCCTGAACGTTTTAAAGATGTTCCTTATGGTATTAGGAATGATCGAGGAAAACTCAAGATGGGTGCAACTAATGTTTATATTGCTGAAAACAATAGTTTTATAGTAATAGCAGGTCGTAAATATAAAATAACTCCTGGATTATCAGAATTGCTCATGAAAAAGCAACCCGACTTATCGTTAGTCACACAAGAGGACAAGTCATATTACAAAATGATGTTATTAGACACAAATGCACATAGACGAGGATATGATGCCAAAAAACCTATTAACAGTAATAAAGGTTCCAAATATAATTTTATTATAAAACCATTATTTAAACAACAACGTAATTATTCTGTAAGTACAGGCAGCAGTACTAAAGGCAAAGGTTTATCGTTGCTAAAAAAATGGAAAAAGAATACAGATTATGTATACTGGGATGATCCTAATGAATTGGTGGAAAGACTCAAACTTTTGATTGCTTCTCATGATGCTGGTAACACTGGAGTTGAAAATGAAATTATATCTATCTTAGAGGAGTTGAAAGAGGGAGGTATAATTACATAATAAGTTTGTGTTGTCTTCACATTTTTTCATTTAAGTTGAAATTCTCGCATATAATAGTCGTTTAAAATGAATGTGGATAAATTCGGTCATAATGTACATAAAAGGTTACGATTATCAGATATCTTTAATTTTTCTAATAAAAAAATGTTAACAACCGAAGATGGAGATTTTGATTTACAGTTGAAACGATTGAAAGGCGTAAAATATCCTTCTTCACCTGATGATGCTGTAAATAAAGAATATGTTGATACAGTTTATAATAAGTTGTGTAGTGAAAAAAGAGTGGAAGAATTAATTGAAACAGCTATAAAACGTTTGCTACTTGACTTCAAGACTCAGTTATTACATGAATTTTACACAAAAGAGGCTATAGATGAAATTTTGAAACTAAAAAATGGAAAAACAAAAAATCGTTAATGAAATTCATAAAGCAGCAAGAAGAAATTTTGACAGAAGACATGTTATACTTAAAGGGATTGATGATTTATGGCAAGCAGATTTAATAGATTTCCGAAATTTGAAACAGTTCAATAAAGGATTTAAATTCATCTTAGTCGTTATTGACTGTTTTTCAAAATTTGTGTGGACTGTACCAATTAAAACAAAAAATAAATTAGATGTAATGTTTGCATTTAAACATGTGCTTTCTACATCTAAAAGATGTCCTCATAATTTACAAACTGATATGGGAACAGAATTTTATAATGAAAGTTTCAAAAAAATTATGGATTTCCATAAAATTAACCATTACTCTACATATTCTATTAAAAAAGCTTCTATTGTTGAAAGAGTTATCAGAACAATAAAGTCTTGGCTTTTTAGGTATTTTAATTTACATGGTAGTTACAGATGGTTGGGAGAACCTCTCAATGTAGTTGTGAAGACTTACAATAACAGCAAACATCGCAGTACACAATTCAAACCCAAAGATGTTAATAAATTAAAAGAAAAATTGGTCTTGCAAAATTTAAATTGCATGCAAAGAAACAAAAATGTTATTAAAAAAGTTAAATTTAATTCCGGTGATTATGTAAGAATAAGCAAACATAAAAGTTGTTTTGACAAAGGCTATACTCCTAATTGGTCCACAGAATTATTTCAAGTGGGAAGTGTTAATAATACATCTCCCATAACGTATAATATTGTAGACCTTAAGAAACAACCTATATTAGGGTCTTTTTATGAACAAGAACTGCAAAAGACAGCATATCCAAATGTTTACTTAATAGAAAAAGTACTAAGAAAAAAGAAAAATAAACTCTTCGTGAAATGGTTAGGCCTTCCTACTACTGAAAATAGTTGGATTGATATAAAGGAAGTACTATAGATAATGTTATCATATATTTGATAGTAATGAAAGGAGAAGGACTTATTAATAGTTTAATCAATAATTTACCTTTTGAGTTACATTTACCTGGATATAACTATTGTGGTCCGGGCACAAAATTAAAAAAACGATTATTAAGAGGAGACAAAGGTGTCAACGGGTTAGACGAAGCTTGTAAGCACCACGATATTGCTTATTCTAATTACTCAGATCTAGACAATCGTCATAAAGCTGACTTAGAATTATTGAAGATGAGCAAGCAAAGACTCAAATCAAAAGATGCAGGAAAAGGTGAAAGGCTTGCTTCCTGGTTAGTAGGGAAAGCTATGAAAGCTAAAGTGAAATCAGGTGCTGGATCCAAAACTTTTAAAGCTATTATTTCTAAAATACGTTCTGATCTGAAAAAACGAAAGCCAAGTAACAATACGTCTGCAATTAAATATGCGTACGGTGCTGCAAAGAAACTACTTAAAGAAAATAAAGTCAGGTTGCCTCGTGTTATACCTTTACCTAAAACCGGAGGCATCCTTCCCTTGATCCCAATTTTTGCTGGGCTATCTGCTTTAGGAGCCTTAGCTGGAGGTGCTGCTGGTATTGCGAAAACTGTAAATGATTACAAAACAGCCCAACAAAGTTTACGAGAAACTGAGCGACATAATAGAGCTATGGAATCAATGTCAATAGGAAAAGGTTTATATGTTAAACCTTATAAGAAAGGGGCTGGATTATACATAACAAATTCAAAAAACTGAAGAAAAGGCTACCAAGGAGAGCTCTTACAAATTATGATATTTTAGAGAATGCTAGAGATATACCATTTTTTAGAGGTGTTTTTATGAGAGACACATTACCGAAAAAGCCTAAAAAGAATGAGTGTGGTATTATTAATCTAGACGAGTCTACTAGCGAAGGAACCCATTGGGTAGCCTATGTGAAATATAATGATTATTGCGAATATTTTGATAGTTTTGGTGATTTGAAGCCGCCGCTCGAGTTCTTAGAATATCTCAAGTGTTTTAATATATTTTATAATTATACAAAACATCAAACGTATAATACAGTAAACTGTGGTCATCTTTGTCTAAAGTTTTTAAGAGATTTTTGGAAAAATAAAGAAACCTTATAAAATACTGGAACTGTTTTTTAATTCCATCATTTGCAATATGTCTTTCACATTGTCAATAACCGGTAACCAACCGACATTATCAACTATTTACTCACCTCCTTTAGAATTACAAGGTCAATATGAGTGTGCTTTATTACATTTTTGCACATTTAATTCATTTCCCAATATTGATAGCAACAATAACAAGTTTTATTATGGTAATAACGAAGTGATAGAGATACCCGAAGGAACTTACGAACTTCAAGATATCGAGGAATTTTTAAAAAGTAATGTAAAGGATACATCTTTTGACATGTTATGTAATAATAATACTTTGAAACTATCGATCTTTTGTACGAAAGACATTGATTTCAGTAAACCTAATGCTCTGGGTAATTTGCTAGGTTTTGAGAAAAAAGTTCTTAAAGCGAATATATTGCACACATCACAGCTACCAGTCAACATTTTGTCTACAACAGTCGTACGAATCGAATGTGATATTGTGAGTGGATCATTTATTAACGGGAAACCGAGCCATATAATTCACGAGTTTGCTCCTAACGTGCCGCCTGGTTACAGAGTTGTTGAAATACCAAAAAATATTATTTACTATCCAGTGAACCAGAAAAATATTAGTTGCATTAACATAAGGATATTAGACGCTAACAATAACTTGGTTAATCTGCGTGGTGAAGAAGTTCAACTATATATCCAATTTAGAAGAAATGATTGATTACAATAATAAATACTTGCCACCGCAACTCAGAAACCCCAGTACGGTTTGTGCTATCCAAAAGAAAACATCAAAAACGAAGCATAAGTTAACTAAAGAAAACAGGAAATTTCTTCAATTACTAGGTCTACTAAAATGAACATATTAAATCTTACTAGCACACCTAACTATGATAACTCAATTGAAGGTATCGAGTTTCATTCATACAAACCGTATGTTACTAGTTTTAACAGAAATGATGAAATTCGGATTGCAATCAATCAGCAGGATTTATATGTTTTACCATCAGCCAGCACTCTTTATTTAGAAGGCATTGTTAGAGTTGTTAAAGGTGATACACAGAAGAGTCTTGATACTGTACATTTTACTAACAATCCGTTAATGTATCTTTTTCAAGATATACGATACGAATTGAATGGGATTGAAATTGATAAAATTAAAAATGCAGGTATTACTACAACTTTGAAATCCATTCTGTCAATGAACGATAGCGAGTCTCGGATGTCTAAAGCATGGGGGTGGGATATAGAGGGTAACAAAAATATTCACCATGGAAACTTTTCAGCATCTATTCCGCTAAGTAACATACTAGGATTCGCTGAAGATTATAAGAAAGTAATAATAAACTGTAAGCATGAACTTATTCTTCTACGCAGTAACACCAACTTAAATGCTCTGAAACTTAACACCGGTGAAGTAGTGAGTGATATTGTTATGAATAAAATTGTATGGCGAGTTCCACATGTCAAGGTGTCTGATAAGGAAAAAGTCAATTTACTGCGCTTGTTGGATAAAGATCGCCCAATTCAACTAGCCTTTAGAAATTGGGATTTATATGAGTATCCTTTATTACCTAAAACAACAAAGCATACTTGGTCTATTAAAACATCTTCTCAAATTGAAAAGCCACGGTTTGTAGTCTTAGCATTGCAAACTAACCGGAAAAATAATGCAAGTGCTGATATGTCAAGATTTGATCACTGTTACTTACGAGATGTAAAGGTGTATCTAAATTCTACATACTTTCCGTACGAAAGTCTTGACATTAGTTTTGTAGGAGACAGAATTGCATTATTATATGAACAGTATGCGAGATTTCAGCAGTCGTACTACGGTCGTGAAAGAGTAGAACCGCTTCTAACGGTACAACAATTTAAAGATATAGCACCTCTATTTGTAATTGACTGCTCCAGGCAAAACGATAACATAAAAACAGGACCTGTTGTCAACGTGCGCATTGAAATAGAGTGTGATACTGAAATTCCTGATCAAACTTCTGCATATTGTCTTATTTTTAACGATTGCTTGATAGAATACAAACCTTTGAGCAGTATAGTTAAAAAGATATCATGAATGCAATAATTGTGGATGTACAAGGTTTTAAAAACTTAAAAAATGAATTCATTATTAAAGAATGTGCTATTGCCACTGAAGAACACACTCAAGTATTTTTAATAAAACCTCCATATCCATATGTCAAATTAACAAAAGAAGAAAAGAAACGTGTGTTGTGGTTAGAAAAGAACCGTGGTATTTATTGGAGTGAAGGATACATCGACTTTAGGGAATTTGAAAGAGTGATAAAACCTCATTTACAAAACAAAAATATTATTGTTAAAGGAGAAGAAAAAATAAAATGGATAAAATGTATATGCGAAAATTGTAACATAATCGATATAGGTAGTAAAGGCTGTCCTAATATTGCAAGTCTTCATAATAAGTACTGCAAAGATATTACAAAATTTAATTGTATAATTCATTTAAAAGAATGTTCTTTAAAAAATGTATTATGTATTAAAAAGTGGTATGAAGATAATAATATAGATCAATTTAATTTTTTTAACTAGTTTTTATTTTTAAGTTTAATAAATTACGTACTTATAAAACAATAGCCTTTTATTTATTTTAACTCATCTTAACAAAACTACTCTTAATAGTTACATAACGTCAAAATGCATATTTTATTGTATTTACTATCATTTGATACGATGAAACAATAAAAAAGTATAATTATTCCTAAGTAGATACTATTTATTTACAATCTAAACAATTTTAATAACTTAAGAAATTACAAATAGTAGAACTAACTTAATACTATAGAGGCTGCAACAGAGGTTGTTTCCTGTAGCACTGCAGTTTCTGGAAAAGAGAAAATAAGATTTTAATTAACTTGTACTATGAGGTTCGAAACGGACAACACAAAATCAAAATATATTTATATACTTACCAGCTTATAGTCCAAACTCCGATCGCTCTCCCAACTCCTTGCACACGTGATAAAGCAGCTGCACCAACTGTCTGAGCACCGGATCGTCTTCATCGTGCACGATGTAATTGCTCTTCAAAATTGTACGGCAAATTTTCTCATCGTCTTCAAATTGAGATAACTCCACCTTAACTCCAAAACGTGGAGTCTTATCGTCTCGATACACGCACAAGAAGGATGTGAGATCGACTTTTTCACTCATGTTTAAAGCTATGCACTGCTTTGCTTGAAGAACTAAACGTAAATGAACAACACAATAGATAAAACGGAGTCATGTAATATAACACCTCCTTTGTTCCTGATATTTATTTGAACATGTTGAAACTTGTTCAATTTTTCATCTCACGTTTCGATTCGTTTTTGCTGTGCTAGTATTACTTACCAGTAATTTAAAACTAGAGAACATAACACCTCATTGTTATTGTTAGTAGATGTCAGAATTTGTTAGAACATGTTCAAACACGTTCATGTTAAATTACTAGTATGCAGGTACATTATTTTGTATTTCTAGTCAAATAATGGTAGGTAATTGTATTTAAATAAAATAAATAAAACATTTAGTTTAGCTACATTTATTGATATAAAAATAAAATCAATACATTAAACTTAGTACCTAAAACTAATACTTATTTCTTAACTTACTATCTAACATACTTAGTTGTTACAAAATCCTTATAAAATATGCACTGGCTGTAGCTACAATTTCTAGCTCGATTAAGGAAAGGGGGTTGGCGAAACAAATTAAATAATTATTTATATTTTGAAAAGCTGACAAACAGTTAAAATCCAAATTGCTTTCTACCTTTTTAACAAAATTAATTGCTTCAACATATTCGTTTTCAAGTTGGAATACTCTCAATTTAATACAGTCAATAAAATGATAAATCGCTTCGCTTACGAGATGACCAAATTGTAAAGAACAACGTTTATCACTATATATTAACACGGTTAAAGTTTGTAACGCTGCCTTTTTATCTGTAAATTTCACCGTGCCAAAAGAATAACCATTATTTAACATCTCACACACTAGATTCCACTCATTAATAGAGAAAAATAGACTTTCTTCCTCGTTGAAAATATGAAGTTGAGGCATGAAATCATTTAAAACCCAAAGTCCAGATTTTATATTAATACCGTTGTCGTGTGTATACACTCGCATTGAAATGACACAATCAGTCAGGTAGCTCTCGGCCATGGTGAATTATAAAGTTTCGTTACAGTTGTCATTTTTAGGATAAAGTATCACAGTGTCCCCAAGAAACAGTTGAAATGCGGTCTTTCAAAATAATGCGCTTGTCGTCGTTTGCTGACAATGCAATCTTATTCTGTTCTTGTGTAAATATTTTATGTTTAAGTGATTTGAAAATTATATTTTTCTTACGAATCAGCTTATTCTCCATTAAAACTTTGCTATAATCTGAAAAATGAACATGTTTTATGACGTTCTTTTGTACACCTTTTGCTTTTTTTAATTCGTCTTGTTGTGTTTTAATGCAATAGAGCTTTGACCTTAACCCCACAAACTCCGAAATAACGGTCCCACCCAATTCGTCTTTAAAGAGACCTGGTACCTTTTTATTCAATAAAGGTATATTGTAACAATTGTTTATATCATAATTACTAGTATCGAAATATTGTAAAAAATGACTTTTCAAATCTTTATAAAAATCTTCCGTATCTATAGTATAAAGAAAACTGTCTGTGTCTGTATAACACAATCTCAGTCTTTCGCCATAAAAAGGTTTCATGACAGAGTAATGGAAATCGAACATGTGACTTTTAGAAATTTCGAGAACCGCAAAACCTATATAGATAGGTTTATTTAAGGTAACAGTTTCAGGTTTCATTTGAATAGCTACAAAATTCTCTGTAAAAATTGAAACACTATGGAAATTAGGACGTGCGATTAGTTGCTCTGCAGTAATATTTTTTTTTGTTTTGTTCCTAGTATCAGTCCACTGATTAACTAATTTTATATCAACTCGTTTTTCTGTGTCCTCTAAAGTTTTACCAAAAATGCTATTATTTAATAATTTGAAAAAGTCCTGCTCAAACGTAGATTTAGCTTTTTTACGCAATTCTGTATTCATGTCTATATATTCTTTTAGATATGGTCCTTGTTTGAATTCAATCACCTTATGCACTTTCACTAATTTCAACCCGTGTTTCAAACAAGTCTGCAAATGAACGAAATGAATTACGTAGTGGAACTTGTCGTACAAATTTGGTATTAATTTTTGAGTTTTGGAACCTGGTGGTGCAAACTTTTGTGCGCAAAATGGTATATCGTTATGAAGGTCATGTAAATGTTCTGGGTATTCTATGTCAACCTCCAATATGTAACCATAGTCACCATCTAAAGAAATATTGCAAAAATTTATACGATTAATTTCTTCTTCGTTGAGCAATTTGAAATCGGAATATGGTAGATAAGCACACATAGCGTACCCGTATAGATTGTTGCAATCGATGTAAATCAGATAATTGTTTTTTTGTGAGCTATTGTACTCAGGCAAATATTTATTATTTGCTTTTGAATGCCTAGTGGAACATAAACAAATCCCACCACGAATACCTTTTTGAATTAATCTTATAATTTCCAAATCATTAATAAGCTCTAATTGCACTCCGGTTTTTAAAAGCATAGCATCGAAACTCAAACTAGGAGCTGTTAAGTAAAAAGCGGGATCTAGCTTGTAATTAACTTTACACGTTTTGCGAAAGTTTTCAAATACGTCCGCAAGTAATAATACATCTGACTTGAGGTATAGATCGGTGTATTCTCCGAGATTCCTTATTTTAAACTGATTCCAAACATTTCGTGCGTGTTCATGGTCCGATTCAGAAATAATGTCATTAGTTAATGTACTGTAAAAGCAATGACGTGGTGGTAGGTTAACTTCCTCAAAGAGTTCCCAGCTAGTCATATACTCATAAGGATACACCCCTTTGCGTTTCACCAAATTAAATTGTACATTTGAGGGAAAAAAGCGTTTTAAATGAATAAAATCATTTGAATTCAAATTAGACACAAGTTTTTCTAAACTAGTACCTAAAAACTTAAACGAATCTACGAAGCGAACAGGTATTCTATCCTCATAGACTTGAAAAAATTTTGTAAATGAAATGTAATTTTCTTTGTTTTTCGCGATTACCTTTAATTTACCGTCTAACTCACCTAATTCCCTTATAAATAAGTGACAGTCGTATCCTGACAAGTTGTGGAAAAATACTGGGATCAGTTTAGGCAAGCGAAATCGGATATTACAATACGAATGAGCAGCTCCGCGATAACGTCCCGTAAGATGGCAATGGTCTCGAACCTTATCGTCAAATAGTATTTTATCGCAAAGGAAACATAAGTCAGCGTTAGTATGATTAATCAAATCCTCTTCCGTGAATGTCATTGGCACAGGGGTTTGTAATATTTCATAGATTTTCGTAACATCGGATTGAAGTGAATGTAAAAACTTTGCAACACAATCTGGTCCTCGATAAGTAACATACCTGTTAAGTGAACTATCATATGAACAAACTATATAATAAGCAAAAGCAGCTGGCACGTGTTGCTGTAAAGATGTTGTACAACTAGATGTGTTATCAGCATTGTTTTCAACGGGCTTCAGCAGAGATTCGAAGTCAGCATAGATAACGAAGGGCATATCCTGCATTCGTTCATAGTTTTTGAATTGAATAAAACTTCCTGCCTCAGGCAGAATTGTTTTCACTTGCCCACAAGTATGAGATTTAAATTTTTTTAAAGTATCAAAAAATAAAATGCAATCATCACAAAAATATAACTTTGCATGGTGATTTGTTACTTGTTGACGAAGCAATTTAGGCAAATCTTTAATAAGACAGTAATGAGAACGATTATTGTCTTCTAAAAACAGAAGATTAATGTGATGTTTTTTTCGAGATTCACTTCTGTACAAGGGACCTACTATATTTTTATTATTTTTGAGACCGTAAACATTCACACTTATCTTTGGATTATTTTTTTCAAATACTTTTATATCTGAGAATCCTACAGGGAAAGACATGTTTCTCGTATTAAGAACGGTTTCAAAGTGTGGATACGAAGACGTACGGTGACCGTTGTTCTTAACTGGAAATAACGCAGCCATTATCGACCATAGGAAACAAAAGTTGTCAGCGTTTCTAATATTAATGCAAGCACGTTTGTTCTTTATATTTTTAGGCAAATCGATAAAGCTGGAAGCTCTCATCGGATTGTATTTGTTCATATTCACTTCAAGGTAAAGGTTTCGAATAAAGGCCCAGCCACTATCTTTTTCTTCAAACTCTTCCACTTTTCTACTAATGTTTTCAATAACTTTATAATATAAGGTTTTAAAGTCGAAATTTCGATGCAAAATTATATTTTCTGTGGCAAAAGATTTAATCGAAACCTTGTCTTGAATTTTGGGTAAAGAAAATTCAGCGAACAATTCAAAATTGACTTTCAAGTTTGTATGAGTTTGTACGCGAGTAGTAAGGAGTTTGCGTACATGTCTACGAATATTAAACAAAAATTCATTTGGTGGTAGCGGTTGGTTCGCTTCGTCACCTCGTACACGATATGATGCAATACGTGCACGGAAAGCGCTACTAATTTTGTCAATGCCATCACTTTCATTGATTGAACTATTATCTTTATGCAAAATACTTTTAAGGTGAGCAGAGAACACTTTACTTTTAATCGAAATATCGCAAACTGAACAAAATATTGAATGTGTCATTATAAGAATTGTCTGAACAAGCGGGTGAAGATTGTTTTAGTTACCTATCTAACAGAATTAGACTGTAAATTATAAACTTAAAACGATTAAAATATTGATTTATTGACCAAAACCTTAAGACTATTATAAGCAACGCACAAGTAATATATCCTAATCCTAACACAAAATACCTACACTACTAAATAAAATGTACTAAAATAAGAATATACCCGCATACGTAATAATATTTAACCATAAAATTAAAATAAAGAAAAGAACGCTTTACCACGCAAATCTTAAATCCAGAAAATAAAAAATTAAATCTAGTAAGAAAGTATTTTCGAATCGAACAAGGTGTAACTTTTACCTACTTTTTCTTTTTTGCTTGGTAAAACGTTCCTTCTTCAGTAAACTTTTCTTTAGCCCCCTTAATAAACTTTTTCAATAATAAAAACTCGGGATCTTGTTGATCGCCCTGATAGCGGAGCCATACGAACGCTTTCTCGCACCTATCCAATCCCTCGAGATCTTTTATTTCTGCGCAGTTGTAGAGTCGTAACTCCGCAATTAAACTACCACTAAGGAACGCTTTTCTCCGTATCGTACCATCAGCCACGCGCTTTGAGTAAATGGACGGCGTCTGCTGCGCCTTCTGTCGTGCTTGTGTCTCGTCCTCGCTGTCCGACAGCCAGCTAGCCGGATCTTCTGACTGCGACTTGGACGGTGCGCGTGACGGGGTAGCTGCTTTGGAAGCACGGGGCTTCGGGCCTGGCTTGTTTTTCTTCTTAGCACTGAGAAAAAAAAATATATATATATTAGTCTTTAAACTTAGAAAAGTCGATTTATAATTTAAAAAATTTCAACATAAGTAATTTGTGATCACGGTTTATGAAGGTGTTTAGAAAATAAGAGAGACAACTAAAAAAACATTAAGGTAAAGGGAAATATCGTATAAACTAAAACATTAATTTGCTTTAAGTAGAGTAAAATATTTACCTTGCACCCTCGTCTTCTGAATCGAAGAAGTCGGTCTCAGCCTTCTCGTGTTTGGTACGTTTGTAGTTTGATTCAGACCTGTAATAGAAAAAAACAAATTGAAAATATCGGTTATGACAGGGTTAAAAAAAGAAAATCAAACTAAATCACTTTACTCAACATTTAAATAAAATTAGGAAGGTATTTTGAAAATTAAGTTAATTCGAACTTACATACATTATTCTGATGCACGGGATCCGCATAAAATGAAGTTTTGTTGAAATTAGCGCACAGCACCACAGCACAGTATTCTTGAAATTAAACGACACTTGATAAGCACGAGCGAAAGGTTCGGAAGCACGAACAGCTTTACACAAAGTGAATGAATTTAAGAAATTAATTTGTGGTATTTATCCTGTAATTTCTCCGTAGTAAGCAAAATTTGTCAGGGATCGCAAACTCATGGAAAAAAATAATAATATTGCTACATTTTATTGGTTGTACAGGTACCAAACTTAATAGTATGTATTTACTAGTAAGTATTTACGGGAAACCTAAAAATTAAAAAGTTACATGTTTTGCAGTGAAAAAATAAAACAATTTTTTTTTATAAATTTCTTGTATTATATAGATAGATAGATATTAGTAAATTTTGGTATCTTACGTATTTAAAAATGTCTTTAATAAATAATTAATATGCAAACATTATGTTAGAACAAAATGTTAGGTTTTTAAAATTTATAAAACCGTGTAATGTTTACTATCCCTGAAAATTAATAAAGTCAGCAAAAGTAACTTCTGCTGTTAGAAATAGTTTGCGACAGCAAATCACTACTTTCCCATGAACCGTGGAAAAGAATCTGATACTTAGTTCTCATTCGACTAATACGACTTAGGGCACGTTCATCCTATAATGACAATTATGAAACTTACAAAAAACGTTCTGCATTACATTTAACCTTTACGTATACATAACTTTATATACCTATTTCAAAAAGATATTTCCATGAGTTTGATTCAGAGAATTATTTTGACATCATGCATTTCGGAGAAAACAAGACAATACTTGACAATAGTGGACATTAGATGACAACAGTAAACAGTAGCTGACAGTAGGATACAATATACATTATAATAAGTTCGTAAGAAAAAAAATATTTTCGATTTGTGAAAAGTAAATTCGACTTTTATTAGTTTAATAAAACTATTAAAAATAAAATTAAAAATAAAATGTATTCTTGTCTTAAATTTCTCTACCTACCCTTTTCAAAATATCTGTATGCGTAGTTGTTTTACTAATTTCATTATCTTCAAACGTGTAAATTCCATTAACATACCCTTTTACTAGTTGAATAAAACTACATACAAAAATAAAATGTTCTCTTGTCTTAAATTTCCCTGCCTACCCTCTTTGAAATATCTGTATTCACTACTTATGTGAACTGAGTCTTATTATTTATTTGTCCACCTGCGGGTTTGTAGACTAACTGCAACGTCTTAGTAATTTAATCTACAGGTAAAGCTATAATACTTACGAGTATGTGGAACTCTCGGTGACTCTTGGGAACTAAATTGTGAGATAAAGCTGGGATACACTAAGATAAAGCTATTTTTTAATATATTTTTTATATTCATCATGATTAGGAAAAAAATAATTATTTTATTAGTATATATTTAAAAAAGGTTTAGTGGGGGTTTGATTGAAAATGTTTAAAATACTAGTGACATTTATTTTTTATACAATTATCATAAATAGGTAGTTAAACATCTAGAGATTATTTTGTTGATATTACGTAAGACAATAAATGGTATTATTTGATTAAGAGATTTTAAATAATGTTTGTTATCTAATCATAATCCACTGAATTGTTAAAAATAACTATTATTGAACATGTTAATATACGATTATAGTGTTTACACAAATTCAATTTTAGTAGAAAATAAACAGAAATAATGAAAATCTGTGAAACAAAAGCGTGAAGAAGATAAATTATCGCTCGCATGTGGTGTGTGACAACCTTTATTGTAAATAGTAACTCAAATGCTTACTAATCAGATTCGGGAAGCATAGCTGCAAAGCGTTAGTGTATTCGTAACTCCAACCGCGTCGGTTTCTACATTTCGTTTTCGTTTGAAAACACAGTCAAAAGCGTGGGAAAAGCACCAGGTTTTAGATTTGAGAGGAACCAGTTCTGGTCGGTTGAAAAGCCTCAACAATTGATGTTAGGATCCAGTTTTGATTGACCGGAAACCCTCATTCAATATTAAAAATCTTTGTAATGTGTGCCGATATCGTTTTTGATTTGCATTTTCAAGAAAATCATGATTGTGGAGTTACGTGAAATCTCGCGAAATTTGTGATTGTGTAATTTAATATTTACGCGTAAGTACTTGTCTAGGGTGGGAAAAGCACAAGGTTTTTATTGAGAGGAAACAGCTCTAGTCAGTTGAAAAGCCTAAACATGTAAAGTTGGGATCCAGTTTCAACTGGTGGGAGACCCTCATTCAATTATGTAAACCTTGAAAATGTGCTTAGTACCTGACATAGAAGGTATTTACGTAATTCAGTTTTCCTTAGAAAAACCAACTAAAATTGAGAGGAAAGCATGGGGTTTTGATTTGAGAGGAACCAGTTCTGGTCAGTTGAAAACCCTCAACAATTAACGTTAGGATCCAGTTTAGATTGATCAGAAACCCTCATTCAAGTATGAAAATCTCGTAAATGTGTAATACGATTTAGTTGGTATTTCTAATGAAAGTTATGATTTTAAATTTTATGGTCATACATCTCGCGAAATTTGTGACTAAAACCTAATATTTATGCGTAAGTACTTGTCTAGGGTGGGAAAAGCACAAGGTTTTTATTGAGAGGAAACAGCTCTAGTCAGTTGAAAAGCCTAAACATGTAAAGTTGGGATCCAGTTTCAACTGGTGGGAGACCCTCATTCAATTATGTAAACCTTGAAAATGTGCTTAGTACCTGACATAGAAGGTATTTACGTAATTCAGTTTTCCTTAGAAAAACCAACTAAAATTGAGAGGAAAGCATGGGGTTTTGATTTGAGAGGAACCAGTTCTGGTCAGTTGAAAAGCCTCAACAATTAACGTTAGGATCCAGTTTTGATTGATCAGAAACCCTCATTCAAGTATGAAAATCTCGTAAATGTGTAATACGATTTAGTTGGTTTCTCTAATGAAAATTATCATTTTAAATTTTATAGTCATACATCTCGCGAAATTTGTGACTAAAACCTAATATTTCCAGTTTTTATGGAAATAACGATTCCGCAAAAAGTGTTCTCGCAAAATTAGTGATAAGACATAGAAATAGACAATTATTGTTGTTGCTGCTGTATGGGAAATGGGAACGGGCCGCCGGGAGGAAACGCATTCGCTGCCGTTTGATGTGGTAAGTGTTAGCATAGGTTCATTTCATAATTGTATTATTGGGCTTTCTAATTCACTTTTTTTAAAACACCAGTTCACGAAACGGAGTGCGGAACGAAGTGGAGCAAACGGAGTGAAGTGAACTGGTTTTTGAAAAAAGTGAATTAGAATGCCCAATAATACCCTACTGGAGTATTCTCGTAGAAAATAAGAACGATAGAAAAGGTTTCGCACAAATTGAATTTAGCGACTGGATGATTCGATTTCCACCAAAAACAGATTAGACGTCAGTTTCGTTCAGCTAAAAGGTTTTTAATTTAGAATTTAGCCAGATTGTAAAAAAAGGGTAACTATGTTTAGTATTTTCAGTTTATCCGATAAAAACCTAATGATCCTACTACCTTTGAGCTCTGAAAATCGGATAGGTAATATAAAGTAACGAAGCACATTAAAGTTTGAGGAGAAGATTTTAGTAAAATATTGGACGAAGATATAAAAATGCAAAGCGTTAAGTAAATATAATTACAAAGCCACATATGTTAAAATTTTTGCATAGAATTAGAAAAGGTGTTTCCCAAAATTTTTTTTTGGGAAATCGAAAGTTGTGTGATTGATTATTTGTTTGTTTTTTCTTCTCGTAATAATAGCAAGGGATCGACCTGATATTTTGCACAGAGATAAAAGACGCGAGCGTTAAACTAAGAATTTCACCATTGAAACATACAGCCTATTCAAATTGTGAATCTTTACTATTCTTACCGCTGGTACATCAAGTGGGGGGTCTTCGGGCTCAGGTGGATATGGTGGCAGGAAGGCCCGTTTTGGCGGGCGCAGCGCCGGCTGTGACGTCAGTAGCGTTCGCGCAAGATGCGCAAGATCAGCCGTGCTCGAAACTGCGCGAGCCTGTGCGCAGAGCGACTCGTAGCGGCGAAGCTGGGTGTTGCACTGTGAACCATAAAATATAGTAAGTCTTCATCATTGTACAGGTACAATATTCTTGGAAAAATGGCGTCCAGACTTGTGATTTTGCCAACTTCTAAGTATTTTAATCGAAATTAACATATAGAATGGCGAAGTCGCCAATATCAAGTGAAGACATCCTTTACGGGTTCTAGAGCCTCGTTCGTTGATCAGCAGGATGTACCACTAGCAAGTAAGGATGACGATTTTGGAGCACTAAATTATATGCGTAATACCGGTCCAAACAAAGTATTTGGTGGCAAACTTTGGGTTACCGTTGTAAAGAGACTGGTGTCGACTTGAATCTGCCGCGTGACATCGAGAGCAGTTGATATCCCTTTACTAAACCTATGTTTATGATAAGGTAGGTACATAACATTCTTATCGTTAAATATATATGTGAAATACGTGTGCATTGGTGATTGGTTGTCAGCCTTTCACTCACACAACACAACACACCCTCGAATCCCTTTACTGACATTCTTCTAGCACGCCTGGGTGGAGCAGGCAATTGGTGGACGCAGGAAAAAAATACAAAAACCTAAACGGTGCAACCAGAGAAGAATACACAAATAGGTGGCCTAAATAACTAACCAGCAATTTATACAAGAAACCTATAGGGCCGTTTTAAAATTCGAATGGCACGGCACGGCATGTCAAAATTTGAATTACCATTGCTTCCTATATTACCAGCTTCTAGTAACACTTGTACATAGAACGGCAATGGTAATACAATTTTGCTGTGCCGTTTTCGAATTATAAAATGGCCCATAAGATATAGCCACATCACGTAATGCCCTTCACGAACGCACTTTACTGGTTCCACAAATAGAAGTAGGTATACGTAGGTAGTACTTGATTGTTCGCCGCCCCCGTAAATCTCGATATACTGAACAGACAATTTTCTAATAACAATTTTCCAGAACCCGATTAATTTTATAGAAATCTTATTCGTACAATATTGAAATAGCGTTTAATCAGCTTTACGCCTACATTAACCAATCCTACATAGTCTGCTTTCATCATAAAGCAACTTACGATCGGTTCATTCATGGGGAGGCCTATTAAAAATCATCACTCTTTTCAACAATCGCCCAACGCGTGTCAGAATTGCTGAACTTACAAATCTGAATTGAGGAATTGTACATGATTTTGAAATATGACATTAAAATCATTATTAAAACATTATATCTTTCCTGTACGGTCGATATCTCAACGTAAGCCTGCGTTGAGGTATCGGCCGTAACGTAACGTAACGAAGCCACGTTACGTAGCTAGCATGACCCGCGACAAACTCGCGCGTAACGCCCGCCAATCCGATGACGGTAAATCTTCACTTTGATTGTGCGAGGGCACCGTACAAAGACTTGTTCGCTCTATGGCATTGTCATTTCGACACTTTTTTGATTGATTAATCAATATTTACAACTGTCACTTACGACTCGAAATAACGGTCACTACTGGTAAAATAAAGCAATCGGATCGCAAAAAACAATAACTATTAATTCTAACCCTTTGATTTCAGACATGGAGTATGAACTGAACTGTTTTGTATAGAAAATAGGAAAACTATGTATATTACTATCTAGCATCTTCCAATGATGGTAGTAAATAATAATTAAGGCTTTTAATATTTTATGTACTCGTCTCATAAATGCAAACAAGACTTCAGAATAAAGATGACCTCTCCTGGAGATGCTGATAATTACATAGCCAAGTTCATGAATGATGTACGAGGGTAAACTAGAAATTTCCACTTAGTCTCATCTACATACAATAAAGGCGTTTATATCCCTTCATACCCAATATTAATCTAGGAACTGACTCCAACCTTAGATGCTTATCATTTTATTAGTTTTACCTGTAATTTACAATCTTTTTATGGCGTATAAAACCCTCGCTCTAGATAATGATTAAAATAATAAAAACAAACACAAGGTTTTCCCTTGTGCCGTGGGTCACTTGGAATTTATAGAAAGACAAACACGAACATCCATGACTCGAGAACAAACATCTGCTTTTTACACAAATATTTACCCCATTGAGAACCAAACCTAGGACCCGTTGATCAAGAGACAGGGTCACTACCATTCGACCAGACCGGTCATCGATACAGTTTTTTAATTTAATTTTTCGATAATACCTACACAGAACACTTTTTGATGTATGTCTACGAACAGATAAGCTATTCAATCCTATTATTATTGGTTTTCTGTCAAATATAAATCAAAGACTTCGAAAGAATCAACTTTGCCGCGCCAGTAAACTTCTAATAAAAGTTTGCGATACTTTTCGGCCCGCCTTCTGTGGTCAGACTTCCAACTCACATGTTCAAGTTTTGTCCCGTCTTTTGATATACGAGTACGTACGTATAAAAAAAACAAGCGGCCCGCTTGAATTTTCTTGAGTTAGTATTTATGATATTGATTAAAATATATTATTATCGTCTTGAAGTAAAGTTGCTTAACAAAATTGTATCAAAATGCATTTTATGGTTTAAAAGAAGTAATACTATAAGAAGTAAAACTGCATTTGTTCTGGCCCAAACACGCATGATGAAAACATTTTTATCTTTACCCTTTACACACTCACACAAGTCACACATGACGATAAATATGTGATAAGTATTTCTATTAATTTATTTACCTTTTCTGAAATTATTTCGCCTTCCTGACAAATTGCGTCGCTCACTGCTGTGGTAACATCTGTCAGTATTTCTTCTAATTCCTATAAGAGAAGAGAAAAGGTAAGTTGTAAATATATTATCAGCCAAATAAATCCGGAATTACCTAATAAAATATTGTTCTTTGTAACTCAATCACTAAGACCGAAATTTGGACCAAATAATACGATTGTATGTCACAGTACCTAGCGCAATAAATATTGACTTTTGTGTCGTATACAAACTGTGACTGTATGACTAGCGCACAAGAAATAATTCTTCTTTCTTTAACAGAAATAAAGTAAAGATGTATGATGTTTAAGAGCGTAAGTTTACGTTAAACTACACCAGTCGTATTCCAATAGAGAACAAAAGAAAATTCAATTATATTTCACAAACAGAATTGGCTTTCAACTCTATGTCGGTTTAATTAAAATCTGAGTTAGTTCGGATCTCGTAGTTCGCAGTCGCATCCCAAGCTTCACTTGAATGACAGGATTTATGATAGGGTTGATGCTGAACTTACTATAAATACATTAACGAATAGGGTTTCACACAGAAAGATTTATTTCACAAAGAGGGAGATCGAGTAATACTAATAATAATAAGTCATGGTGATTTGTCTGGGTCGCGGTGTATTTTGTCTCGGAGATTTACATTTCTTGTAAATTTCGGTTTAGAGGTAGCCCTAATGGTGAATTGTTATAGCCAAGGCTAGAGTTTCGTTCGTAGGTGAAGTTGGACGTTCATATCGATCAATCGGCTTCATCCGAAGCTACGAAACTGTGATTGAAAACTCGTTACAGAATCACACTTACTAATTCTGTCAATTTGTACTAATTATAGCTAATTGGGACGTTGGAAGTTTAGTTTGTCCTAATTTCAACTCTCCCTATTGTTTGGAACTCTCCGATTACGGGAAAGTTCTTCTGATTTCCATTATACTTTCAGTTACCAGCAGGATGAAAAAGATATAATAAAATGAAAGCTCAAGTTTTTTCAAATTAAATTGATGCTTCATTTTTTTGTGTAGGACGATATTGTTAGCAAAGGCAATAATAATGTTGAATTAAGGTCGACCTGACTAGCTTACTGAAATTATATTCCATCTGGATACTTCGCTGATTTTATACTATAGAAAAATCAGAGGGCTAGTTCAAATACTTTTATTACGTATTATTATACTTACTGTTATGGTTACAGATAGATAATATGTAAAACTTATCTGTAGCACGTCAAAATAATTCAGGCAACCCTTTTTTTCCACGGAAATGAAGTCGTGGGCATAAATTTATAAAGAAATAAACAATTTGTAAGGCGAAATATGTGCATGGTATTTACAAGATTTTAACGTTTTAGAATACTAGCTTTCCTCTCGGGACTTCCATTCCGATGGGGATTCGGCAAAATTATGTAGCTTATGTTACTCAGTCTGTATCAGTCTAGTCATGTCTGTACGAAAAAGTACATCCCAATGTTATTTTGCTTAATATCAACACTAAGGGCATAATATGGTAAGTACATTACTTCTAGAAATTAAAAACTTTTATAAAAGTACCTGTAATATAGTGGGCAGTGTGTGCTTGTGGTACTGATCAAGCATGGCGTTGGTCGCTGTAAGTTGTTGCACGTAGTTGTTGTGTGAGTCGTAGTAGGTGGCCAACGCAGCCGGAGTTGGGTTGTTGCAGTAGTTCAGGAACGCCATTCGGTAGTCTTGACGGCTCTGGAAAAAAATTAGTAACTTTCAAGATATAACATAGGGTGAATGGGAAACAAAGGGTAAGTTAAAAAGTCATTCGTATCTCCGAATTGAACTAACTTTTTTAAATTTTGGTTTCATTTATAGGTATGTGACGAAATGGCGGACTTGTTAAAAAATATACGGATGACCTTTTAACTTACCCCTTATTTTTATTTTACTCCTTCTTTTGTTTGCTTACATGAAAACCAAATAAGGAACACGGATAGTAATCCTGATTAGTGGCATAATTGTGTAAATTGATTATAAGCCGCAAAATACGTAGCTTAATTACACTTTAATTAAAATAATTAATATTAATAAGCTCTATCTCCATATCAATATCATTTGAAAGGTTTTATGCGTGGTATCATTCACGCTATTTAAGCATTTGTTATAGTGGTGTAGTTAAGTCTACTATTTTATAATTATACTAGAGGTTTTCCGAGACTTCGTTTCCGTGGGAATCTCCAAAATCTTAGCTTTTTCTTTGTCTACCTACACCATTTCTATCAAATAGCTTTCAAAGAGTTTTTGTGCTGGTCATTGATGATTCAGTAAGTTAGTCGGACCTTGCAATTTTACCAATAGCTTCGGATTATAGTACCTATTATTTATTAGGAACATATTGACATTCAAACATCGAGCCAAAACTTGGAAAAATACATTGATTGCTTAATTGTAGTCTTTAGAATGAGATGTTTTTTCATTATTAACGTCATCAAAATATAAATCCAGTATAGCGACAAAGAAACAATGTTTTGATAAAAATAAAATGTTAATCCTTTAAAAAAATTAATTCTGGCACAACAAGTCAGTCACGAAAGTTGCACGCAAAGCTAGAACATTAGATAGATAGACAGAAAGAAAAAAAAGAAAACTAAAAAAACTTTATGAATATTTACTACCATCTACCATGTTAGTAAATTTTATTATAAGGCCATTTTCAATAATGAGTCAGAATTTAAACGAATGTGAGTGTAAAATCCTTCAAAATGTAACTTTGTAGACTACCACTAAAGTACACCTAAAAGAAGACCACTTCGGAGATTTACGATCCATTTCATCAGAGTAACGTTTCGTCGAGTCCCCACGTGTCGTCGAATGGGCTCGTTTGGCACAAAACTGGAGGTGTGACAAAACACTTAATTTTATGTTTCAGGAATATGCGAGAATCGGAACAAATTAGCTCAGTTATTGTTTACATTGCCACTTATCCTCCTTTTATGAGCTGGCATTAAAATTTACGTAAACACGAACGCAATTGAACGAAGTACAACTAGATATTTTATGATTTTAATATACAAATAGGCAACATTTCCTCTACAAGGGTTCGCAGTTTGTCATATAAATATTGAATAGGAGGGTCAGTAAAGTTCATATTTGTCAAACTGAAATAACTTGAAACCCAACAATAGGTAAAACAAAAGCGGAATATTTTCATTTTCATTCTTTTTCAAAAGCTACCGGGATGTGAATACATTTTGAATGGGAAAAATTCCAAAGGATTATAAAATTGAGCTCAAATATTCATGTAGAGGCAGAACTAACTGATGTGATTGTAATGTTACAAAATCATTGCGATTTTTTATATTGTTTATTACAGATACGCTTTGTATTGTTATTGAAAAGACACTAACTCTCTGCAAGCGACTCGCTCGCGTAGAAGAGTAGTCTATGTCACTCTCAAACCCCTTATTTTGTTTGTTGAAAAAATCAGATCAATCCTTTACTCCGTTACAATGTTTTATTTATTTATTGATAAAATTACTTCGCTCTTGACCATAGCTTATAGAAAAAGTAAGAATTAGGTAGGTACTTTCTCAGTTACTACTCTCGCCTCGGTTTTCAGCGCTAGAAAAACCTTTATTATGGAAACACCTGTCATGTCCATCAAGTTTCAATCTGTCGGAGTCGGGATACGAAATTTAATTTGCGTCGTGTTTGTTTTGCCACCATCACGAACACTCACTCACATAGTAGTTAGGTGAAAAATAGGTACCTACATATACAAGTTCATAGAGAAACAGGTTTTATAGGAACGCCTTGTGTTTTGAGCCAATTTCTCAATAAGTTCTGAACTAAGTTCCAGTAACAGTATTAAAACTAAGAGACAGGCTGGAGACAGGACAGAGGTACATACCTTATCCATTGGTTTTTTCAGTTCACTCTATTTATGTGAGTTTAATTAATTTTGATTAATTTACGATATGTGAGTTTGATTAATCTTTATGAAAAAAGTTACTACCTATTTAATGTCTAGGTTTTTCATTTAAGATACATAATTACAGCATGAAATTACATAATTGCAAACTTTTTTTTCTCTTTCGGCAAAAATTACAAAAAAATTAAAATTAAAAAATCTACCACAAAGAGGAAAGGATCGTCAATTGATTGACTAAAATACTTATTGTTGTACACAGGGGAACCGGATGGGTGACCAAAGTGGCAGTTTATTACTAGCGTTTCCATACTTCGGAAGGCACGTTAAGCGGTCGGTCCCGGCCGTTGTCGATTGAACCCAGTCAGAAGCCATTTGCAGTTCGAAAACTCTGACACAAAGGTTAGCAAGTTCGCCACATACTTGATTTTACCTACACGATAAGAAAGAAAGCAAGGATAGTAACAACTAAGTACAATTTTCCTGGAAACAATCACTGGTTCCTAATTTCATGGCAGGAAAATGAAATACAAGGTGTTTCAAAAAAACCCAAAAAAAAGAAATTCCAAAATTTATTTATAAAAGTGAAATAGTCGCAACTCTAGTAATCTGTTGCACGGTTTGACATCTTTCAAAATGAAAGTTTCATATAAGTAATTAATATGACATACTTGTCATTTTTGTAATAGAGCTGCGAAATAAGCTAAATTTTAATAAATTTTTTAATAATCTTTTTTTTGGGTTTTTTTGAAACACCTTGTATAAATCACAAGTCTTGTTATACACCGTGTTCCTGAGGATATCCATTAACTGCAACATGCTGTTCAGATCATCAAGAGAAACGTTTTTCATTATGAACACTTTCCCGATTTAAAAAAAATATTTTTTTTACTTTCATACAAACTAAATACCTTGACATTAATTATCTGATATGCAAGGCTCTTTACAGGAGAATCTTACAGACAAGTGCCAGTCAAACTTATCACATCGGACTCTTTGGCCCTCCGTCCACTTGGATCCATTGCAATAGCTCCATTGATGGATCCTAGTACAATTTTTCTCCATTTGAATCCATTACGCCACTCCATTCCGAATAATGGATCCTAGGACACTCCAAAGTCCACTTGGCTCCTCTAAAGAGTTTTATACGCTAACTTCAATTATAACTCATTTGACGCGAATTGGCCATTTAAGTAGCCACTTAATAATGATCTTAAAAGATAAAATTGTATGACACATTTCTTACGATATAAACAACATATTAGTGTTTCGTTTAATTTTGCGAAATGGAGGAAAATAAAATGAAAAATGAATACAAAGGGGTGGAATATATTTAAACAAAGGAAGAGTAGTTCTCCTTCGTGACAGATACAAGTACCACAAGAAAGTACAATAATTAAAATGGTACTGTATTGTGGAGATGCTCGTTTTGGAAAATCAACCTTCTTGATATCATTTGTGCTTGTTTGCTGTACTTATAGTGTTGAATTTCGCAACTCTGTACTTTCTTGTGGTACTTGTATCTGTCACGAAGGAGAACTACTCCTCCTTTGTTTAAATATATTCCACCCCTTTGTATTCATTTTTCATTATATTTTCCTCCATTTCGCAAAATTAAACGAAACACTAATATATTGTTTATATCGTAAGAAATGTGTCAAACAATTTTTATCTTTTAAGATCATTATTAAGTGGCTACTTAAATGGCCAATTCGCGTCAACTGAGTTATAATTGAAGTTAGCATATAAAACTCTTTAGAGGAGCCAAGTGGACTTTGGAGTGTCCTAGGATCCATTATTCGAAATGGATTGGTGTAATGGATTCAAATGGAGAAAAAGTGTACTAGGATCCATCAATGGAGCTATTGCAATGGATCCAAGTGGACGGAGGGCTCTTTGGCGTAAGGAATTGGAATCAGCATGTGTCAAGCTTCGTCCAATCTCGGGTAACAAATGCAGTTTGATAGAAGCGGAAACGTAGCTTTAATAAAGATCCTTTCTCTCTCCACAACCCAATTAAATAATTTTACAGGTAAGTTTGAAACAGAGCATTTTTAAGTACCCTTCCCTTGTAAGATTTCACCCGTAAAAGCTATAAAAGTGTTTGCCTAAGTTAATGGATATCCTCAGGAACACGGTGTATACCTACAGTTTAATGAAACAGACTCGCTCATCTAGTGACAAATATATATCAACGTCGCGTATGTCAAGGGATTTTAATGGAACAACTTGACTTCGAAGGAAGATTTACGACTAAATCGGTAGATGTTTTTTCAAAGCTGCCGGGGGCTTATCTTTACTTATTCACAAGCTTTGTAGTCAAAGCAATATGTCAGAGATTTGCTTTAAGGAATTTCATATACACACTTTCAATACAAAGTCGTCAAGTGTAGTTGTTGTTAAGCCTGGATTTCCAGTGTATCTCATGCTGTTAATACGCAATGTATAAATTTTCTTCTTCATATATTAAAATGAGTTCCTGTTTGTTTGCCTCGCTAAAGCTCAAAAACGGCTTGATCGTTTTGGATGATACTTTTTTGGGTTCCTAATTGTCATGACCAGGTTTATACTATTAAAGAAAAATTTCAAATCCATCGGGAAAATTCCCACGGCAACGAAGACGCGGGCGGACAGCTAGTATTTAATAATAGGTACCTACTTACCTACCTAAAATATTGTTTTTTGGTTATCGCGGTTTACCTATTTAATGTTTCACAGTGTTTAAATTCCGTGCTTCGAAGGGCACGTTTAGTCGGCGGTCCCAGCTGTAGTCGATAAACCATAACTATAGTCGTCTGAGACCATTTGGTGGTTCGAAAATTCTGACACCAGGGTAAGTCAAGTTTGCTACATATTTACTTGACTATACCCACTCGATAAAAAAGACTGTTTAAATATTTTTGAATTTATAGTGAGTTTCTTACGGCCTCCTAATATTTTTTTCTACTTGTCCCTATCAGGGATAACAGAGCTTCAAAATAAATCACAATCTTAATAAATATTTAAAGGACTTTAAAAGGGTATATGCTACTCGTATTACTAGGGCAACAAAAAGTCCAATAAAGTGTAATATCATCGTTTCGTCCTTATTGTGACGTCATCATCATTTACAATTTGAGCTACACACTCAAAATCCCACACTAACGTTTGCACTTGTGTCGTGGGTCCCTTGGAACATATACGTAACAAAGACAGACACGGGCACCCATGACTCGAGAACAAACATCTGCTTTTTACACAAACTTTTTCACGAATCGAACCCAGGACCGTCGATCAAAAGGCAGTGCCACAACCACTCGACATAACCGCGGCCGATAAAGTGTCTTTAGAACTATAACTCTATATGGAACTTGATTGGCCTAGTCAACTAAAGAGAGCTATAGACAAGAAATTGAATTGAAAGTGGCCTTACCGACAATAACGAGTCTATTTTATTAACTTTCTGAATTTAGTTTTAAAATCCCCGTAGTCTAGAAATAAAGTATCGTCATGCATACCATCGTATGTCTCTTCGGGCCATTATGCAGTTAAACTCCCTACGAGTATATGTACCACACTTAGTCAACCACTGCTCTGAGACGTTGAACGATGCATTATGTAACAGTGACTGCACTGGAAATGTTCCTTTTGAATTATTTAAACACGTCGAGATTATGAGCATGTGCATTGTCAGTGAAGGAACACGCGCTACGCAAATATTTTTACTCTTCCTGACGTTAAATTATTGTGAATTCTTTACGTAATTCATGAGCACTAAATTTGGAAATAGGAAGAACTTTATTAAGTAAACTGACTGGAAATAGGAAGAACTTTATTAAGTAAACAACTGGCACAGACTCAGCTTTGTGCTGCAGCTAGGCTGCTAGTATTAAGAACCTATTGAAACTAAAAAACTAAACTAAAATTATAATTAAAGGTGTCTATTGTGTGTTATATATGTGTGTGTGTTTGCGCGTGTGCATTTTATTAATATCAGTTTATTACATTTGATTAAATATCAGTTTTTAAGATATTTTCCGTGGACCTACGTTGGGATTTAAGTGTGCAAAAATTAGATATAGCCTAGTAACGATCTAAATAAACCTTTTTATTCGTCAACCTTCATAATTTTAGGGTCGTTCGTTATTCCATATATGGTTTCAAAATACACGTTACCTATGTATAAATTGGACCATTTTATAATTCGACCGGCACGGCACGGCACTTCAAAATTTGAATTACCATTACCCCCTATGTTCTCAACTTACATATACTCGGGCATAGTTAGGTTTTGCGTCAAGAAAATTAAAAAATGCAATAAAAAAATATTTTCTATAGATCTTTGCGTTAGTATAAACATTTTTTTACCGCCAGTTGCGTAGTTTACCGGTGAATCGCAAAAAACCTGTTTTGACAGTTTTGGACATTTTTTTAGACAGCCGCGCTGCAACTCTAAAATTGTACAAAATGAAAATGTTTATACTAACGCAAAGATCTACAGAAAAATAATAATAATTGCTGGTTACAATTTCCCAGATTTTAGCACTGTGATCTGTGATCGGCTAATTCTGCCCGAGTAATAGTAGGCAATGGTAATACAATTTTGCCGTGCCGTTTTCGAATTATAAAAAGGCCCAGATGCGGCTGTAGTCACCGATTCCTGGCATCGGATGTAATGAACGATCGAATGAATGGATGGTAATCAACTGATACATCCAAACGAATACCGGTCTGTCATCATGTTCATTCAGAAATACATTCAACAATTCAATTTCGGTTTGGCATTATTGTCCCACCTTCGATTTTTTCTTTTTTCAACGCGTTGAAAATGTAAAATGGAGGTTTTCAATTTTGGGCTTGTTTAAATCGTGTACCATTGAATCGAATACATAAAGTAATAAATTATTTAAAACATTAAGTATTTATACTTTTAATTCTGTAAAGTTTATATTATTTAAATGTTTTAGCAAAAATAGCATACAACGTAGAGTAATAAATATTTTTATGTGTACTCGTGAGAAACTGTTGTAGATATACAAAAATGAACGTGTTTGGTTAAACTATACAATTTAAAACCCATCAGATAAGTAGGAGATTTTGAAAGTCTTAAGCGTTAATTACTGGAAAATACACACAGCAGATTAAGTACTCGCATTCACCGCCTACAGATTGCAGAAGTCAGCAAACTCGTTGCCTGTCATTGGGCTCAGAATTTAAAATAAAATAAAAGACCCGCCCCACGTGATGTTTCTACATGAACTAAAAGAATACCTCGTACAAAGAGCATATTCCTCTTTGAGATAATTTGTTCATTAAAGAACTAAAATTTTATGTTGTTATAAAGGGCCTTAATTTTGATCTCCCGTACAAAATGCGCTATATGCTGATGAAGTTTGTATGGGAGATCAATTTTTTTTTTCGTATTTTGACCTATTGAAAGAGATTTACCTAAAGCCCTGTATAAATTGTCTAATTTAATTATACGATTTTAACTAGTTAGTTTTAACAATTTTATTAATTAATGCTTTTATATTAGTATACCTAATATTAATTGTACGACTTTTGATAATGTATGTTTAATACTACTTAAACACATTTACCGTTATCTAAAATTTTACCGCTTTCTTTGTAGCCTGTCGTTTTTCTATATTTTTACTTTTCGATGCCAGTTCAAAGAGCTTTTAGGAAAAAAATGCGGTTTATTGACTTAAAAGCACAATAGCTCAGTCGTTTAGAGCACCAGAAGATCTAATCCTGGAGTCGTGAGTTCCAGTTCTACTCGCGCCGATAGTTTCTTCTACCCTAAAAATATTTGTGAAATATCTAACTAATGTAAATGCATTAATTTCCTAAGTAGGGAACATGCCTTTTAGAATACCAGTACTTAACAGTGTCGGCCCTGTTTTGAGTGTATTTTGCGAAGTAAATAGAAAATAAGAAAACTTTCTAAGACTACCGCATGCGACTACTGAAACATTTATCTCCAGTGGCGAGGAAAACTTCCACTTTCAATTACTTAAATGCATTTTGGAGTGAAAGTTTAATGTTCACGGTCTCTGTTTGAATTTAACTTCTGTTTACGTTATTGTTACTGTTTGTAAGCGCGTTCTTAACTTGAATTCAGTTTATAAGTACCCACAATTGAATATATTTTTGAAACGCCACATACTTTCAGGTTATTTAGTATTTTAAAATCCGCGTTCACAAATAATTTTAGGGACAGAAGAATGTTCGCCGTGATTAGGATTTGAACCCGAGTCCCCAGAATTTTATCTCGTAAATTCCTGAATTTTTCTTTCCCTTATATTTATTTATCCACAGTAAGGTTCCTTTTAATCGTGGGTCCCTGGGGACACATACAAAGACGAACTCTGTCGAACATCCAGACCCGAGAACAAACATCTGTTTTTCTTACAAATATTTTGGCCTATCCAGGAATCGAACCCAGGAACCGTAGATTCAGTCGTCGTCGTCGGATGTTGAAAACAGTAATATGAATCTTAAGGGTAGACATACCTTATTGAGTTGATCATCAGCCTTGTTAAGGATGACCTCGCAACCGTCCCTGTGAGCGAAGAGCTTCCTGGCTTGGACCTTGAGGTGGAAGGTTCGGTCTATCAGCGGAGTGGCCACCACACGCTCCAGGGCAGTTGCTGCGTTGCTGTAGCCCAATACATCTGCCTCTACCTCCTGCAGCAGCGTCTCCCAGGTGTGAAAGAGAGAAGATGGACATGTTGCTCTGGAAAGATAGAGAAAGAAGATTTAATGATACTTATAGATATAAAAATGTTAAATCTGGTAATCAAAAAACGTATATTTAATGATATTCAATGAAATTTTGGGTGTTGGACTATGGCCTAAATTCCCTTCGTGTTTCGAAAGAAGGCCCGTGCCCCTCGGTGATGACGTATATGGACTGTTAAAAATGAAATTTTGCGAAATTATGTTGTGAACATTTTCATTATTTCAACATTTTTAAATACAGAGTAAAGTCTACTTTTACGATTTCAACAGATTTGTTGCAATTTTAAGACATTTTGGCACTGAGCAGACAGAAAGGCGGACGGAACTAGGCATAGCCTTGATAAATAATTAGTATGGTATGATGTTTACATCTTTAGCTTTCACTCTATAAGTAATATAACATGGAAATATAGAATATAGAAATGTCTGATTTTGAAAGCTAAAGACGTAAACACAAAAAGGGATACTTCTTATTGAAATACAGACCACCCATCAAAAAACGATCTCCTTTGCTATAAACGCGCTATCTAAACGAACTATTCACTTACAAAATGACGCTATTACCGACCCGAATGCCCCTGACAGGCACTACAGTAGCTAATAAAATATAAGGAGGTTGCGGTGAATGTTTTATCTATATCCGATAGCCAATAAGTACTCTTGACTTGTGACTTTTGACGTAGATAGAGTCGACATCGGTCGCCCTGTGGACAAGTGGGAAGACATCAGAGATTGCATGAGAAATCGGGTCAGAAACAGGCTTGATATAGAGTTAGCTCGATATAATCTAAATTGCCCATCGACATCAAATTTAGGTTATATTTCCTTTTGATAAATTGGTTATTACATCTAATAGATAGACTTAATATGAAGCTTCGGCAGTGAAAATGTCCCACCTTCTTTCCCCTAGTGTCACTGTAATTTTACCAACATAGTATTTAGAATAATCACATAAGATCTACGAGTATCATTGTACGTTTTAAAATCCTATCCTATTCCAAAGACAGATAAAAAGCGCCTAATGAATCGTGTTATTGGATAAATCTAATAGATAATAGCGTGTTTCAAAATGATAGCATCTATTTGAGCTTTACATTCGATGCCTCCTTGATGCCTCAGATAAAATACAGTAATTTTACCTCGAAATAAGATTCTCTTGTGATAATTTAAACAGAACACGTTCGTGTATTCAAGCCTGTGAGACTTCACGCAGCCTTCAGTTTAATCAGAGGGCTAATTGTAAATTGCCCAAAATCTCATCAAATCAAGTACCTCTCCAGGGAAAGATTTTACGAGGGAATTGGACAAGTTCTTCAAACAATTAGACGACTTGATTGGGTAAGAAACACAAGTAGTGTTTGTCGTGGACTGTTCAATCGCGAGTTTCTCCTTAATTGAAAAGTTTAATCAGAAAGTTTTTTAGTTTTCATTTGGTTAGACTTGTTTTATAAGCACGAAGGTTTTAATTTTTTAAATCTAGCCCAGGGGCGAAGATGTGGTCGAGGATGTAGCAAGCTCACCTAGATGCCTATTCACTCAAACTTTACAGAGACTCGGGTTCAATGAAAAACAAACCCGAGTAACGAGTAACGAGGTTCAATGTAAAGGGCGACTTAGGATTACGTATGTTTCAGTTCATCGAATTATATTTGCATCGTGCTGACTGCTCGGGCTGAGGGCCGAGAGTATGTTATAAAATCCAATTCCGTGAACCCAGTGCAAGAATGTCAAGCTCAAAATATGAAGTGAATTAGACTTTTGAAGGAACTTTCTTGTTTTTGAGCTTTGTGACACGGAATACATTAATGGATGTAGTAAAAGAATATGGGATACATAAATAGGTAACTCCAAGAATTTTTATTGCAAGCAATCTAGCTAGAAGATCGAACATTAACCAACTGTTTGATTAAGATTTTGTTAACCTTGAATCTTAACGGAAAGCCACACATTTTCTCTGAAAAATGCTTTCGTGATGTTTAACAAGCAACGATTTCAACGCTTTTTCTGCTTAAGTAGATAAATTTGATTAAAACTCTTATCTTGGGGTAAATCTTGTAAACCAGGGTAAAGGACAGGAGATAATGGGTCGGGGTGAGAGCTCTCGGTCGACAAACGTGCTGGAGTGGACCGAACGGGAGTGACTCAACGACCACTTTAAATCAAAGCCACTCCGACGAATCATATTATTATTATTTTATATTCATGTAATTATTTTATCTTTATTTCATCAAATAATATTAATTATCTTAATATTCTGGTTCAGACATTATTATGTGTTCTGGGAAGTAATTTTATTTGTACCCAATCCAACGATGTTCCTCTATAACAGTTTTAATCGAAGTGTGTCAATTGTTAAAGTACGTTTATTCCTTTTTTATAAGCTTTTTTAATATACAAGCTTTGACTTTCCCCGTTAGTTTTTTTTAAATTTTAGTGTTATCACATCTCTACAATTTTACACGCCATTACTTAAAGGTAAAAATTTAAAACAAAAATATAAATATGGCGATAAAAACCAAAGGGTATTTCTAATGAAATCTAATGAATAAATTTCTAATGAATCTAATCTAGTGAAATCTAATGACTGCGCTAAAGAAAACGATATTAGTAAACAAGAAAAATAGTATACATATTAAGTTGCCTACGAACTCAAGTCAGCTGCTCTTTGACTGTTAAATCTTCAGCATATTCAAAAATCATGGTCCTGTTTTCAAAACACTTCCTTGCTTCATTCCTTTTTACATTCAATTCAAGATAAAACCTTACATTCTTATGCATCCTTTGTTCCCTCTTATGAAGTACAAATTCTCCCGATGGCGAAAAAGGTCCACAGGGATAACATATCTCATATCTTATGCCTCTAACTTTCTAATGTATTAAGGTCTGTGCAAGGGGAATGAACCGCTACAAAAAATGGGTCTTGATAAATTACAAATATTTCAAAGGTACAGACACTCACAGAAACTTCTGTCCCATTGCATAGAAATTTCTATTGTTTTATAGTTTTTTAATAACAGGTTCTTACCATAATTAGAGTTTTCATTGAGTATCCGATATTAAATAACGATGAGAAGCCATTATTTATGTTTATGCTTAAAAATGTAAATGTTTAACAAGCTTATACTAGGAATAAAATATGAACTAACGTCAGAATTATAGTCTTATTAAGGCCAAGACAAAGTCACATCCTGTTGGCGATTACTAAGATCGCTGGTTTTAAAATGTATGAGATTGACATTGTAGACTGTGTGACTTTTTTGGTATTTCTGTCAATCCCATATCCATTTTATAACTGTTTTTATTGCTTAAGAATGCTTTATCCAGGCGTCTGTAAAATTTTACTTTATTTTTACTTTTTTTTTTGAAATTGTGTCCTATTTAGAGTGTTCAATTGGAATTCATAAGTAGAACAAATTAAACAAAAAACATAACTATAGTTATTTTCTAAACAAATTTCCGTATTAGAATTTCTCTTATGCAAAATCTTTTTGTGTAAGACACATAGAGCGGTGGCTGTACTCTTCTTTCTTTGGAGAATTTAAATGTCTATTTGTCTCGTCGGGTGTCTGTCACAGAGACGCGGGTCCTTGCTTTTTCAAACTGAATTTCTAAGTGACTGTCCTTACGTCACTCTGAATGTAGGTAATCAGGTCAAAAAAAAAAGAAAACGCAGGGATTTAAATTGCTAAGCCAATAAGGTCAAACTGCTGATTCTAAAAGAACCTAAGTTTTCTAATTAATTTAAAAACCCTTGCTGTACTACAAAAGTAAAAATATATTACTTTACTAGCTGACCCGACAGACGTTGTCCTGTTTTCTTTTTTTTTCAACTTTCTTAATTTTTTCTTTCATAAGATCCTTCTCCTGATAATAACGAACAGAAAAAAAAAGAATTAGCGAAATCGGTCCAGCCGTTCAGGCGTGATGCCGTGACCAAGGGAAATAGGGATTAATTTTTATATATATAGATAGCATTTCGCCCGGGACTTTGTTCCCATGGAAATTCGGGAAAATTATGTAGGCTATGTTACTCAGGGGTAATGTAGTATTTAATGCTGACAGAATTTTTCAAATCGGTCAAGTAATTTCGGAGCCTATTCAATGCAAACAAACAATCAAATCTTTCCTCTTTATAATATTAGTTTACATTTTTTAAAACCTTGATTTTGGCGAGGATTGGGGTTCGAATTACAATCACGACGCCTCATTAGAACTTCAAAAATAAAAAAAGTCCTTGATATCAAGGAGAGTTCCTCATTTCCAAGACTTTTCTAGCATATAGAAATATAAATTTTGCTATTTCTGAAAGAGGTTGGCTCAGAACTAATGAAATATCTCCACTATTTTTCAAATACCTCAAGTATCTCCGCATCAAGCCTACGCCATGCTCACACTCCAAGAGAAGGTGGAGTGGGTCGTCAAGTTTATCACAAAAACTGCAAAGTGCAGATTTTTTTACTCATAAGATGATAACTGGCATTCACTGGATTTTTTTTGACTGTTTTCCCGAAAAAAAAAAAAAAAGTAATTCCAGCGTCCAATCCGAAAGTCCTGGATTTGATTTCTGTCTTGACACATAACGATTTCACGCTGGAATCGATTAGGAGCAAAGGAAAAAACCATGTGCCAACTCTTACCAGGCATATTAGAAGGAAATAAGTGGGACATAAGGGTTTTGCTGTAATCTGTACTCATGCTTCATCTCATAAACAAAAAAAATTGCGTGTTGTCCTTAAGTGTGTAATATAAATGAATGAAAACATACAAATGTTGTCTGCTCTACACGTCTGAACACGCATATTCGACACACTTTTCAACATGTGATCGATCGATTAGCTTCCTAAGAAATTAACATAATAACTTTGGCTCAGTTTCCCAGGCCATCAGTCAACGTTTGACAGGTACTTAAGGACCCGATATAGAGACGTGGTGAGAGGCCTCAGAAACTAATCACCGACGTCATCCGCCTAAAGGGTCGACTAGTGCGATACAGTCAGGGTCTTAGTAAGGCTACGAATCGTAGCCTTCGTAGGTTGTAGTCTACGGCTCGTAGCTATTCTACGTAGCTGCGCTGGTTTTTATCTTCGTAGCCAAATCTCGGAGTAACATGTTTCATTAAAGTATCCTCTTTATAATTCTATGATTTTTTATTTATTATTAATACTTTAATATTTGATTGTTTTAATGAACAAATTTTAAAAAAATATATAGTTGGAAGGGTGGAAAGAGGGCATCCTTTCTGAGTTGTTGAGCAAAGGCCGTGTTAGGAGTACCAGAGGAGGCGAATGAGATGTGTTTGGGTAGTAACAAGTTGCAATCTGTAATTTGTTTGCAATCCCTTGTAGACAGTGGTCTATCAATATCATTACACATTTTAAGTATAAAACAAAGTCCCCCACCATGTCTGTCTGAACGCGTTTAACTAAAAAACTACTGAACTGATTTTCATGCGGTTTTCATTGATGGATGGAGTAATGCAAGACGATGGTTTTTGTGTATAATTTATTATTTTTTTGTGTAAATTTGTACTATTGATTTGACGGTCGGGTTGGTTTAGTGGTAATGGTGCTGCCTCTTGATCGACGGGTCTTGGGTTCGATTCCTGGTCGGGGCAAATATTTGGGTAAAACGCAGATATTTGTTCTCGGGTCTGGGTTTTTGTATCTGTCTTTCTGTATGCTCCAAGGTACCCACACGACACAAGGGAAAATCCATTGTGTGAACTTTTGAGTGTGTAGCGTTTATTTATACATATTATTATTTAAATTGGTACAGTCAAGAGCAGGTCACGCTTTACACTACCAGTTTAAGCTGAGCTCTGATTTATACTGCGCGCCATACAATGCAAGGCCGGTCCAAAGTCCAAAGTGTCAAGCTTGACGTGCTCTTGAGTGTACAACGGCAACGGCAACGGCAATTGTTAAAGATGTCGGAATAGATTAAAAATGTTCAAAAACTCTTTTATTTTATTTTATATCATAAGATGCGTTAACTCTTGACCTCAGTCTTGACCAAGGTCATAGATGAGGTCGACAATAAAGCGAGTTAATCCGGAAAATTCCATTAAGACACGGTACTCCTACGTACCGAAGGAACACAGCAAGCTGTTTGGCATGGAACTACGGTAGGCGGGTGGTTGCAAACCAGACGGCCCTTTGCAGAGCCTACCACACTGCATGAGACCATAGGACGCCACCTCAAATTCAAAACAAATGAAGTGTCGTTATCTAGGATGGAATATAGGAGGCAGGTCTCATTTGTCTTTCCTCAGTCGCCTACTCTTACGACATCCACGGAAAGAGACGGGGTGGTGTTATTTTCACCCGAGCATCACACTGCATAAAAATCCCTTTTGCCCTTTGAGGTATAACAATACTTTATGAAATTGTTCCTCTTTTATATGTCTACAGAAAAGTTTTTTAAAGATAAGTTTTTACACCCCTTAGTGTTTCAAAATAAATTGTCACTTGATACAGCCATCCCAATTTTTGTAACTTTAAGAGATACATCAAAATGCTGCCCCTAATGGCAGCTGTTCGCTAGTATCGTATTAAAAGGCCTTGCTTCCTCAACGCCCGGGGGCTTAGTTGTCCAACTACGGTACTGTTTGACCCTTGTAGCTGAAAGCTGAGGAACTAAATTACTCGTCTTCCCGTTGACCAATTTATGTTTGCGGTGGAGCGGCCTTTAGCAGGTATTTTCTTGTAATTTTGTGCCATTAGTCTTAGTGCAGGGATGGCAAACCAAAACCAAATTACTATAATAAATAATAATAAACTAATGTATTTATTTTCTCACCACAATACATTTGATACCAAAGCATAAGTCACAATAAAAAATAAAAACTTAAAGATATTGTGGGAGACTGGTGCCTAAACTAGGCTGTTAGCCTTTATTTCAGGTCACCAGGTCTCCACCCTTTGGTGTTGCATATTTACGAATATGTGCTCACAATACAATACTTAGGCTCAGTAAATAAGTAAAAATAAATAAATTTGATAAATTATATCAAATTTATTTATTTTTACTATACTATTTTTACTATACGAGTAGTAGACGAATTAACAAAATTCACTATGCAGTTCAACTATCGATTTTAAGTGAGTCTACGTTACGGAATGAGTAGGCGTGGTGGGCGGAAAGCGCTCTTGTATAAGTTTAATTTTAATATTTTCACTATAAGTCAACATTGGTTGATGGCACGTCTTTAGTCTTTTTCTATGTTTCTTTTAAAAATGGTACGTCAATCCATAAAGTTTCCCTACCCCTGCCTTAGTGGCTGACTGACGATTGTATACCGGCGTTCTTTTGAGAGATAGTTATTAGTTTTGCGAGCTCAATGGTGTACATTAAATACAGAGTGTAAAGGACAGCTTATCAAAAATTCAAATCCTGAATTAAGACAATTACTCAGAATTATTTTTGGTCCAAAATCTTATATATATAAAAGAAAGTCGTGTTTGTTACAACACTTATAACTCAAGATCGGCTGGACTGATATTGATCAAATTTGGTAAGGAGGTAGTTGATACCCTGGATTAACACATAGGCTACATAATTTTCTAAAATTCCTACGGGCACGAAGTCCCGGGCGTAAAGCTAGTTTAAAATAAAATGTTTTGTAATATTTTCTGCATTAAAATTAAATTGTTAATTCAAAAATAGTCGATTTTGTTATAAAGACAATGGTGATATTAAAACACTAACATGATTTAATATCACCATTGGAAGTGTACATCGTATACTGCTAGCGGTGTGGCGCGCGGTTTTACCGTAAATTGCGTAGCGCGAAAGTAGGTAAATAACGATAACACTTTAGCTAGACGTTTCCGAGAGAATAAAATTACTTGTAGCTGATGATCACAGTTTAAGTATATTTGCTAAGCTGTCCATTACACCGTGTATTGTATATTGTCGGTTTCAAAGGACTGCTTATAATTTGTTTGTTCATGTATGTTCTTTCTAGCTTTTCGCCCAGGACTTCGTTCCCTTAAGACTTTGGGAAAGTTATGTAGCCTATGTATTAATCCAGGGTGTCGGCTATCTTCATGCCATATTTTATTTAACCGTGTGGCGATCGGTTGCGAATAACACCACCCCATCTCTTTCCGTGGGTGTCGTAAGAGGCGACTAAGGAAACACAAACGAGACCTGCCTCCTAGTAATCCATCATCCCAGGCAACGACACTTCATTTTTTTCTGAATCTGAGGTATCGTCCTATGGTCTCATGCGGTGTGGTAGGCTCTGTAAAGGGCCGTCTGGTTCGCGACCACCCTCCAACCGAAGTCCGACGCCAAACAGCTTGCTGTGTTCCGTCGGTGCGTGGGAGTACCAGTGCCTTTATAGGCATTTTCTCATCTTTCTCATCTTTGACCATATGGTCAAGATTGAGGTCAAGAGTTAACCCATCTTATAACAAAAAAAAAAAATTATCAAAATTTATCCAGCCGTTTGAGTGTGAAAAAGTAACTAACGTCCATACATCCTCACAAACTTTCGCATTTATAATATTAGTAGGATAGGATCTATAAGTAAGATAATTTTAGTTCTATCTAGTTTTCCGCCCGCGATTTCCTTGCGGTGAAATAAAAAAAATCTCTCGCCCCCACCCGATTCGAACCCTCAATATTCAAAAATGTATTTCCATTCCACGGTATTTTTTGGAGTAAACAAAGTATTTTTAGCTCATGGACACAGATTAGATTGGACACGGGAATTAGGAGAGAGGAGGACTTTCAAACTTCTATAACATTTTTTATTGATGTTATGCAATATTTTATCTTAAAATATAAAACAAAGTTGGGTTTGTTCGAACACTTATAACTCGAGAACGGCTGCACTGATTTTGATAAAATTTGGCTTGAAGGTAGCTGACGCCCTGGATTAAAGCCCGGTCGGAAAGCTAGTAATATAATATAAATTATGTTTATTAAGATAATTAGGACAATATAATTTATACTGATTATAAAGATTAATACTGAAAAACAAAATAACTTACATGCGAATTAAAATGTCTAATTGTTAGATATCACTGTAAAAGTTTTTATTTTTTAATGTTTAGTCGAAAACATAAATAAAATGAAAATGAATATAATGTAATGTATATTATTTAAAAATTTTCCTTCCAAATATTCCTTTTCGTTTGCTCGCCCTTTGGCGTTGTTGTTTTGCCACTTTTTTGACATTTGGCCGCGTTGTTCACATTGTTTTTAAAAGCTGCTGAGCTACGTGGCTAATTTAAGTGTTCTATTTGACAGATGGTTGAAACTTGCAAACATATAACATGTTTTTTAACCGACTTTAAAAAATACTATGTTCTATGTTCGATGTAGGTATGTAATTTTTTATGTATGTTCACGGATTTCTCCGCCAATTATAAACCGATTTTCAAAATTCTTTTTTTGTTCGAAAGAGTATACTTCAGAGGTGGTCCCATATAAATTTTAACGAAAATTCAGCGCTTTTAAAAAAATCAATAAAAACACAAAAATACTACAAACCAGAACATTATCTAAATAAATGAGTGACATTTTCGTTTGTGTTTATCTGCTAATAGGTATTGTAGTCTGCAAAAAATACTAGTTATCTACCTTGTGCGAACTGTTGTTGGGATAAGTCAGTGACTCAATACGTTTTTTTAACGTGGAAAATTGTTGTAAAATCTTTTCTTAGTGCTTCACCAAACACTGAAGATGTTGTATAAGTCACCGTAATAGTCAAACCCGTAATATTGTAATCTGACTTAATAAGATTAGAAAGTCTCTGTATTTGTGAACTGCCTCTTTTTTTTCATTGACGGACTTTTTATAATATTAATGCAACTTAACCTAACCTAACCGAACTTATCCTAATTTCATACAGGCGGCACTTCAAAGTTTCGTAAATTTACAATGTTAATAGGCAAATCTTAATATCGTAGGAGATTATAACTTCACTAAGTCAATTAAAATTAGAATTAAGGAAATTTGTATGATTGACTTAAAAAGAGCGACCCTCGGAGTTTCTTGCCAATTCTTCTCTTGGGAAGAAGCGCAAAGTCAAAAATGCTAATGTTATTCACTTTTTTGACGTGTTCAAGCAACATTCTGTATGGTCTATGATATAAAGCGATTTTTGAGTTTTTGACTATGGTAATTGTAATATTATGGTTTTTACTTAAACACCAACTTGTATAATTATAAGACCTTTCAGACCGTCCAAAAAATAAGACATTTATACAATTATAGCTGTTCACTACTAGTACTTACTCATCTTCTTTAGAACTATTTGCCGATGTAGAAGCAACTTTGTCTCGTCTAGTGGCAATTTGTCGCTGGCTTAATGCGGCCACCGCGAGAGACCGGAAGACATCGCGGTTTAATCGCCCGCGGTCCGTAAACTGAACTATATTCCATTTCAGACTGCCTTGTGGTTTTAAAACAACAATGCTGCTTATAAAACCACTATTATTTGACGGCCGGTTTGGTCGAGTGGTAGTGACGCTGCCTCTTGATCGGCGGGTCCTGGGTTCGGTCCCCAGTCGGGGCAAACATTTGTGTGAAAAGCAGATGTTTGTTCTCGGGTCATGGGTGTGTTTGTGTTTGTCTTTATGTGTGTTCCGAGGGACCCACGACACAAGGGAAAACCTTAGTGTGGGCCTTTGAGTGTGTAGCGTTTATTTATTTTTTTATATCGGCGATTCGGTTTTTCTTGCAATCCTGTTTTTTTTAAAAATTATTTAAAGGATTGGAATCAATAGATATATTTTGGGATGTGTTTTATTCATATGAGTGTCATAATAAGAGTAGCATTTTATAAATTCCTCAATATTTATATTTTGATAAAAAACCTGTCTTTTTTTTTTAAATGCTAAAACATGTTTTGGTAAAAATATTCTGATACTGTGAAATACAGGATAATATAACAAGCGAAAGCGTGTTTACTATGGAATTAGTAATTGACAAAATTTTATTCTGTGTGTCGTATAGGTTATATTTTATTGACAATGTTTAGAGAAGTAAAAGTTCTCCGACATATGGTTTCTTCAATTGCGGGAAATACGCTAAACTTTTGAATCCCGCAGAGAAAAGACCCGATAAACTCTCTGAGGCTAGTTTAATCTAATCCATAGATAGCTTTGAGCTTCTAATATAAAAGAAAACTCGAGAACACGATTCTATTTTCCGCTGGAAATTAATATAGTATAACTCAGTCTTTTTAAATTAATATACTTAAGGCGACTACAGCACCTAAATTACAATTTTATGATGCGTAGATAAGTATGACGCACTGCAATAAACCGAAGAAAAAAAATACTACGGTAATATTCAGGACATAAACTCTAGTTTGCTGAAAACATGATTCAGCACTTTTGTTTCGATAGAAAAAGCTCACAAAGGCACCTCTAAATACCAATATTGTGTATCTTTTAAGCTGTAAAAACGATAATAAAATGCACACAGGAACTTGAATTTGCTATCAAAATATTCGTGATTGAACACTCTCGATAAGTAGTGAACGCATTTCTCGATTTAAGCTGTCACCTTTCCATAAATCTCATTTTTCTAACTTTCGAACATGTTTTTACGCACGCACGCTTCCGTAGTCCGTAAACTTCGTGTATCGACACTGTTCGCACTGCCGGCCCAGGCCTGTTGAGAGACGGAGATGGCACTATTCCTATGTGTGCTGCCTTTATCGGGTGCTGTAGTCGCCTTAATGCAAAATGAAAATGGCAATAAAGTAATAGAATAGAATAGAATATAAAATGTTTTGTTTTGTTTTGTTTTATTCCCGTTCATTAGTAACCCATGAAGTAAGTATTTAGGTTAATAAGGATATCATGTTGTCGACCACCATTTTCCTATACAATCTTGATCATTTTAATTTACATTTTAAGGTAGTTAACATTTTAATCGATAAAAATAATACCAGGGTAATATACGGTTTTACGACATACAACAAAAAATAGGTTCTATTGTATTCTTAGAACCGATTGCCAACTAAATAAATTGGATTTCGCAAATACAAATTGATTGTGACGTATTGTGTGTTATGTCGATGTGTTCTATTCACGTTACAGTCAACAATATTTGTTTTCAATAAGAAAATTACTTCTTTTCGCTTGTCGTGAAACGTTAAAGAATAAAAGGCGAAAAGTTTTTTATTTTTCATTGTTTTGTTATTTACAAATTAATGTTCTATTGTATTTCATAGCAATAAATCGGTAAACAGTTTAAAAAAAGGGTTTACCGTTTTTTTCTTCGAAGATGCTAAATCAATTCAAAACTGCAGACGGAAGTAAAGTTAAGATCAACCAAAAGTTTATAGCAGTTCTATACTCCGCGTCAGATAGGAAGGCAAAAAGTGTCTATTATGTTTCGACATAATAAGTGTGTACTACGCTTTCATAGTATTTCACTACCTCATAGGTTTCATTTAATTTTGCAGGGTAATACGGACAGTATAATCCTACCAAATTAAATGGAAATTATGCTGTACCTATTAATAATAGTAAACAAGGGTCGTGATCACTAATTTGTAGCGCGAAAACCACTTTCCTCCTTCCTATCTGATGTGAAGTGTAGAGACAAATATTGGATAACTGCTGAGAAACTTATTACCTACTCCATGGTTAAGGTCTCTTAGAGATCATTGCGGGTCTTTTACGAGGGGAATGTACACATTTAGATACTTGAAATAAGAGCAAATCGGACTGTTGTTTGAAGGGCGCATAAAAGGATTTGTTTAGGATATAAAGGGTGTAAAGGACAGCTTAGCAAAAACTGAAACCCTGAATTCAGACCATCATTCTAAATGATTTTCCAGTGGAATTTTCCTCCAGAATTTTTTTAAATTTATTTCATGTTTTTAAATATTTTCTGCTTTAAAATTAAATATTTTATTCGAATACAATCCATTTTACATTAAAAAACAACAATAACAGCGTAAAACACGAAAACCTGCAATGTACATCGCATTCCGATAGCGACGCGGCGCGGGGAGAAGACGCACGGGGCACGGTTACGCGGTACATTGCGTAGCGCCAAAGTAGGTAAATAACGAAAACTCCTTAACTTGACATTTCCGGGAAAAATAATTACTTGTAACTGATCATAGCTATGGGTAGATTCCACGATTTAAGTATTTGCCAAGCTATCCTTTACACCCTGTATACAGCAGCAAGGTCTTCTTCTTCTTCTTATCGTGTAGGTATAGTCAAGTATGTGGCGAACTTGGCTAACCCTGGTGTCAGAGTTTTCAAACCGCACAATGACCTCTGACTTGGTTTTAACGACTGTAGTCAATCGACAACAGCCGGGACAACACAGCTTAAGGCGACTACAGCACCTAAATTACGATTTTATGATGCGTAGATAAGCATGACGCACTGCATTAAATCGAAGATAAAAAATACCGTACTATTCAGAACATAAACTAGATAAGTAGTTTGCTGAAAACATGATTCAGCACTTTTGGTTCGATAGAAAAAGCTCACAAAGTCACCTCTAAATACCCAATATTGTGTATCTTTTAAGCTGTAAAAAACGATAGTAAAATGCACACAAGAACTTGAATTTACTATCAAAATGTTCGTGATTGAACACTCTCGATAAGTAGTTAACGCATTTTTCGATTTAAGCTGTTACCTTTCCTCAAATATCATTTTTCTAACTTTCGAACATGTTTTTTTACGCACGTGCGCTTTCGTAGTCCGTAAACTTCGTGTATCGACACTATTCGCACTACCGGCCCAGGCCTGTTGAGAGACGGAGATGGCACTATTCCTATGTGTGCTGCCTTTATCGGGTGCTGTAGTCGCCTTAACGTGCCCTCCGAAGCACGGAAACGCTCGTGAAAAATTGCCACTTTGGTCACCCATCAGGTTGCCTGCCTCTGTGTACGTTGCTTAAACTCACTGATCAGGTGAGATCAGCGAAAGCCACTGGGCTACGAGCGCTTCCTATTTAAAGGAGGTATGAACATTCAGTATAACCATGAAATAAGCCCGCGAGGAACTTTAAGATATACATCAGTTAAATAATAACAAAAAAAGTTTAATACTTACTCATTAACGAAGTGGGAAAAAATTAAACTTAAAGTTGAATAATTTTCCACATTATAAAAACGTATGAGTCACCGACTTCAATCCTAATAACAGCTCGCAAATGTCACTCATTTATTTAGATGATGTTCTGGTTTGTAGTATTTTTTCGTTTTTGTTGATTTATTTAAAAGCGCTGAATCATTTTCGATAAAATTTATATGGGACTACTTCAGGGGTATACTCTTTCAAACAAAAAAAGAATTTTGAAAATTGGTCTATAATTGGCAGAGAAATCGGTGAACACACATAAAAAAAATACATGCAGTCGAACATAGTACCTCCTCCTCCTTTTTTGAAGTTGGTAAAAATGATTTTTTTGTACCGTAAAATAAAGTTTTTGATTTATCTTTATCCTTAAAAAAACTTGATTTACGCAGTTAAAAATTGAGAGTTGAAAGCTAGTAAACTAATTATAATGACAAATGGAGGTTTCACGTTTTCAAATAATTCAAAGCTTTGGGATGCGGTCAGACAGTTTCTCTTTACCGACAAATTAGTCGCGAAATCTGTGTGAATATGAAACGGTTCGAGTTAAAATTGCTCCAAGTACTCACTGTCTTAATGGAGTTTTGCCGCAGCTGACAGAATGTCATGAGCTTTGGCAGCGGGGTTGGCCCACGTCATATGAAGTGGTAAAACGATATCTATACATCTCTACATACAATCTCTACAGTAAGGGACATAACAGCTTAGCAAATACAATAGTGGAATCTACCCATAACTATGATGGGCTACAAGTTATTATTTTTTACCGGAAACGTCGAGTTAGGGAGTTATAGTGATTTCCCAAAAATGCTACTCCGCGCTGCTATCAGAATAAAATGTACATTGCTGGTTTTTGTTTCTTACTCTGTTGTGATTGTTTTTTATTGCAAAATGGAGTGCATTCTAATAAAAATTTAATTTTAGCGCAGAAAATTACAAAAAACACGAAAAAAAATTTGAATGATTCAGGGTTTCAATTTCTGTATAATAAAACTGGAAGATATATGATAAAAACTTTTATTGGAGGCCTTTGTTAACGCAATAGAACACAAGACAATTATTCTTTAAAAAAAATTATGTTCGTGCTAATTTCAGAAAGGGCTTAACCGATTTGGATGCAGTTGTCACCAATGTAAAAAATGTTTAAAACGTATTCATATTAACGAGAGAAACATAATTATGATGCTATAAACTGGATTTTCAGTTTAATTTTTTTTAAAGTAGTTTGCATGTAAATTGAAGTATGTACAAAACATACACGATAATCAAATTACAAGAATCGTGAGAGTAGTTTTGCTTGTAGAAGACACTACTTTTTGTAAAGTCTTCAGACTCTCGAGATTTTCGACGTCGAATATGTAAATTACATTTATGCTTTTCTGTACGTGGCTTAAGTAATACTCGTTCTCCATTATCTAGTCATCACAAGAACTTGAAGTCTGAGGTGTTAGAAACTTAAGCTTACATCTCAGACTATCACGTTTTCTGTAGGTAGACTGTAACAGAAAATAACGCCAGACAAGGATATCGGCTTTTCCTAATGTAAGACGAGTAAGCCTCTTACAAAGGGTTATTATTTATTCATTTTCTTTAATGTTGGTACTTTCAACCATACACGGTGTAACGGACAGCTTGATAAATACTTAAATGGTGAAATCTTATCATAAATATGATAGCCACAAGTTTTTTAATCGGAAATATAAAGATAAGGAGTTTTTATTATTTGCCTACTCTGGAGCAAAAAATATCAAGAAAACATTTAAAAGTTTTAAAATTTTTTTTGAGGGGACTCCCTTTGGAAATTTTCCCCAAAATAATTGTCTGTATTCAGGGGTTCTTTTTAACCGACTTCTAAAAAGGAGGAGGTTTTATGTTCGACTGTATGTATTTTTTTTATACTTTGCCATTTAGAAGGCCTCACTCATAACTCATTTCTACTCAGTTTTTGGCATCCGTAACCAGGGTTTAGCAACATGTATGGCAGTGCACCTTGATGAGTGACTACACAGACCCATAGAGTGCTGTAGTGTATAAAAATACACTCCTAGTGTATTATAATGGTATATTAAAACCCGCATATTTGCCCTCTTTGGATTGGCGACTATTTAGTCATAAAAAAAACTTTGCTATGGATGGATGTAGCCAAAATAAAACAAAAATAAAATGCTTTTGCCTACGGTACACCTAATTATTACAAATACCAATGTTGTCTGTAACCGTTCAAAGTAGCAACAGATTGTAATTTTATTGATTTGCATTGAAACCAACCAATTAGTTTGAAACTGAAAGCTGCAATTAGTGTTGCGGTAAACCTACTATGAAAGCTATTAAAATTACCTTTAATTGCACAGGTGCTCTTATTTCTGTTTTTTATTTAGGTAGACAGATTTTTTACCTCTTTTATTGTTATGCGGTTAAAAGTGAGGGCGGTCTAACGGCTCATGAGCGAGAGGAACCGAGTTCAATCCCCAGTGCCGCCTTGTACCAATGACTCGTTTTCTGAGTTATGTATATTAATTTAATACTAACCGATACTCTTACGGTCAGGGAAAACGTCTTCAGGAAACCTGTACATTCAGGAGACTGAATGTGTAACCATAATCCAATCCATTAAGAAGGTTTCCCTAGGTCGCGGAGGCAGATGCTTCACTGTTATGACATGACTTGGCAAATCCTGGACCATGGTCAAGCGTACCCCAAATAAGAAACGGGACTAAGCGCTAGGAAGAAGTGGGGAAAATCTACTCATAAAAAAATATAAAAGAAATTTCAAAAAGACGTTTCGAAGTCTAATTTTTCTATGTTATGTATTTCTGTGTTTATAAAACCCATCACTTATTCTGACATAAATTTTATTGATGGATGACTCTTTGCGATGTATAATGGTTATAAAAATGACAGCTACCGTCTCATTCAAAACATCTTCATTATTTTCCAGAGCACTCATTATTCAACCTTAAGCGCCTGATCTCAAGTTCGGTTTTTGGTCAGCTATTTTGTAGTGAAAGGTATTCGTTTTCGTTTGAGTTTATGCTTGTAATCAGGCTGATACAATAAATTCTTAATTATATTTACAATACTTAGATAATTATAAAGCCTAATCATGATTCAAATGTTACTTAATTATGTAAGTCCATAGTCTGTTTTAAATTAGATTTCCGCATAGCCATACTGTAATATTTTTATTACATCTTAACACTGGTTCGTGTCACTTACAATTTTTATTACAAAAAAGAAAAAAAACATTTGAAATAGAAAAGGAAAAAAAAAGTTTCCAGTTAGGTATAGTATAGAGATGGCTTCACTCGTTATTCGCGACGCAGCAAAAAGTTTTTCAAGTTCAGAAAGTTGCAAATTTGTTCGATTTCACTTTCCATTTGGCAGAAACCTGATTTATAACAAAAACCGCAATTAATAACTTCCGAAGTTTCTTCATTGTTATTTTACAGACGTTTTGAAACTCTGCCAAGAAAAAGTTTTGATGAACATAAGAAGAGTATAAAAAATTTAACTTTTTTAATTTTTGTTTAGTTAGAATTCAATTGTTTAGTATACCGGATGACTTTAATTACGAAATGAAACTTTAGGGGGTGATTCTCCCCGTAAAACTAAACAAGTTTCACCAAGGAATCTTCTGATTAAGGCTATTTCGTCCTATTTTCCGCTGGGGAAAGTTGTTCAGTTTTATTAGCTAATTCATATCCTCAATTTTTGCAACCAAACCCAAAATGTATAATTAAAGTATATTATTGATGATAGTATTATCATGATAATTAAGAGACAAGGAAATAGTTTAACATAAAAAAAGCTTTAAAATCATAAAAATAAATCCAGCTATATGCCTTTTTAGGGTTCCGTAGTAATCTACGAACCCTTATAGTTTCGCCATGTCCGTCTGTCCGTCTGTCCGTCTGTCCGTCTGTCCGTCTGTCCGCGGGTTTTCTAAGAAACCCTTGGTACTACAGAGCTGAAATTTGGCATGGTGTATAACCATGCCATATTAATCACGCCGACAGAACTGTAGAGTAAAACGTTAGAAAAAAAAATTTTTTCGGGTGTCTCCCATAGACGTGAAAGGGCGATGAATTTTTTTTTTCTCGCCAATATCATCGAATGGGGTGTCTAAGAATAGCTTTTTAAAAGATAGAAGGGGTTTACTAAGAACGTTTTTCGATTTAGCACTCCGTTTGCGAATCATAATTTTTTAAAGTGAAAATTTTTGTCAAACACAAGTGTCCCCCCCCTCTACCAGCTAAACGGTTATTTCTAAAAATGTGGAAAAATTCACAGAGGTAGAATATACATCAAATTTAAAAGGAAAACTATAAAACATAAATTGACCCTTCAAGTTTGCGAGTAATGGTAAACCAAGTGCCAAACATTGTTGGGATTAATAAGAATATATTTACTAATATTAGATCCTTGGTACTACAGAGCTGCAATTTGGCATGTTCATACATATTAATTGCGCCGACAAATAGAAAAAATAAAATTTTGTAAAAAAAAATTTTTTCGGGTGTTTCCCATACATGTGAAAGGGCGATGGTTTTTTTTTTCCCGCCGATATCATCGAGTGGGATGTCATAGGATAGTTTTTTAAAAGATAGAAGGGGTTTACTACGAACGTTTTTCGATTCAGCAGTCCGTTTGCGAAAAATTAATTTTTAAAATGAAAAAAAAGTTAAATATTTCACGAGCATTTAGCATTTACGACGAAGTTCAACCTAATCCAAAACAACTGCCATACAAAGTTCTACGCTAAAAGTGAGGCAAGGTCGAAAGCCAAGCTGTACCATATTGACATTTCATGTGTCGTTATAGGTTTTTGGGGGTGTTAATTACGAAAATGACATCAAAATTATACACAATCGCCACGCGACCTGCTCTTTAGCACCAGCTCGAAATTATTCCTAACAATACTTTTATTGCAAAAAAAATTAAACAAAAAAAAAAAATTCGCGCTCGCTTCGCTCGCGAATTAAATACTTCCATTCTGTTGTATTTAGCCCTAAACCAAAGTTACTGTCCCCCCCCTCTACCAGCTAAACGGTTGTTTCTAAAAATGAGAAAAAATTCTCGTTGGTAGAATATACAACGAAATTAAAAGAAAAACTATCACACATAAGTTGGCCTTTCAAGTTTGCGAGTGGTAGTCGACCAAGTGCCAAACGTTTTTGGAATTAATAAGAATATGTTTATACAAGGTTCAATACTAAAAGTGAGGCGAGGTTATTTTATCAGCAGGTCTATAAATTATTTCTAAAAATATTGTCGCAAAAAAAAATTAAAAAAAAATTTAAAAAAATATATATATATATGTATAAAAAATTTTCGCTCGCTTCGCTCGCGAATTTTATAATTTCATTGTGTTGTATTTAGACCAAAACTAAAGTTATTTCTGAAACTACAAACTCTTTAATACATTTGTTTTTTATACTATAGTTTTGGAGATTTTAACATCGACTATGACTAGTGATGGAAGATACTCAGTCTTTTAAGACTTTTAATAAAGACTCACCTTATTTTTGACGCCTCGCGACTGATTCAGTCTTTTAGTTCCCAACCTTTAGTCATAAGGCTAGCTTTTGTAGTTGAAGTCTTTTAACGTAAAAAACTGAGCTGTTACTTAAACAGCTTAAAGGACTTAAAAGACTGGCGACTCATTATCTGGGAAGTCGACATTCGTAAGGTATGTGTTGATAGAATGTAAATATCTCATTTTATCTCCTTGTCAAATGTTATCAAAATGTATTTAGTGGTTTAGGCGTGAATTATTCCTTTTGGTTGATAGGTTACAAAAGAAATATTTAATATCACACACAAACTGCGGTGCGATCCCTTTTACATAAAAGAACTTGAGTCATTTAAGTCTTTTAGTATTTTGAAAACAACTCGAGTCGTTTCAGTTTTTAATCTTTTAATAAACTACTAAGTCTTATTAATAAAAACTCGAACTTTCAGTCTTAATTTTAGAGTCAAGTCCTGTAAGATGGAGGCAAGTCTTTTTAATAAGCCTTAAAAGACAGTCTCTTTCATCTCTAACTACGACCGTAACGATAGTACACCCGTTTTAAATGAATACGTAAGTAAACAATTTTTATACAACCATTTGCATCCACGCGAGGTGGTTATTAAACAGATGATTTTTTTAAAAATTTTCCTTGTGGCGCTGGAATCTACATTTCTCCTTTAGTTACTTTCTTTCTTTGTGACCTCGTTTTTAGCGATTTAACCGTCCATATGCTCGTAGAATTAAGAAGCCAGCTGCATATTTGAACCATGCTGCTACGGAACCCTACAATGCGCGTGTCCCGACACGCTCTTGGCCGGTTTTTCTATTGGGGTAAGCAGACCATCAAGTGCAGTGGTGATAGTATAGCAACATTTCGTTGTATTCATTACCATTCCCCTCCTGTTTTGGATTCATACACTTAATCTTCGATAAATAGTGTTGGCACTATTTGATATTGTAACATTAATATGCTATGTACTAACTCCACAACAAACATTGATAACGGTTTATCGATATAACGATAAGCTCACCGCAGTTTTTATTGGGAACAAAACATATACCATGTCCAACAGATATCGACTCTTTCAAACAGTATCTTTGTCACGAAAAGCTATAAAATTGTTTGAAAAATTCAACATGTTTCCGACATTTGGCATGCGGATGCCTGCATCAAACGCAATGAATTCTAGATTTTTATTCTTGAGGAAAACTCGTGTTTCCGGTCAGTCTTATCCAAAATTTATTTACTTATCTATTTTTAAAAGGGATGAAAGGATTTGGAACATACCGCTTTTCAACTAAATTTTATCCTTTTTAAATCGATTTAAAGGTTTTGCGGCTAAATTACTTTCAATATCTTCGGGTATAGCTTTAAATTGTCTTATTTTCGTATCAAGTTTTTTTGTAGACGTCAATAATACGTCATTTGGGTAATATTTGAAATAGCTTTCTTTTGACCTTTTCAATTCTTCTTTTTCCTAGCGATTAGTTCCGTTTCCCATCCTGGGATACGTTTGACCATGATCCAAGGTTTGACAGGTCTAGTTTGTTTACAGACCTGGGAACCTGGCCAGAATGGGTCATGGCTCATTCAGCCTCCTGAATGTGCAGGTTTCCTCAATATGTTTTCCCTCCAAGAGCATTGCTTAGTATGCAACTAATCAGTGGCGTGCATAGACATTTTAGGCAGGGTAGGCAGTGAACTTTTAGTGATGAAAATTATTAAGATTTTAGAATGTTAGTTAGAACAACCTAAGGTTATTCAAATCAAAATAACCTGTGCTTCCAAACTTTTATATGTATAACAGTTTGAAAACAAAATGCACGGAACACAAAATAAGCGGTTAGTATACACATAGCCCGTGAGCCAATTATTATGAATGTCTTATATTTTAGTATTAAAATTTCTTACTCGGCCTTTTGCGATAATGTTTACTTTTTCTTGAAAAGGTAAACTTGAAAATTACGCAGTTTCGGCAAACAAACATCATCACCACATTTTTCACAACTTATTGTACTCATTTTGTTCTAAACAAATGTCTAATAATCACTATAAACTGATAAAACATTAATTTGCAAAAGTTTTCGTTCGTACTTGCAAAAGAAAAACAATCCATTAAGAAAAAAATGCCGCAAAATTAAAAATCTATAACAGCCCTTCCAAACTTACCAAATATTGACACTTCTCAATTTGGTAGCATCGCTTTATAGGCAGAGCTTTTTTCGCCATACAATCAGTTCGTTATTTTTTCGCGGGGGAGGCGAAACAGCCAATCAGAAGCCAGCATTTTTCAACAAAAAAGGCATTTCAAACGAGTGCTTATAAGCTTCGCCATCTAGCGGCGGCGGCGAGCGGCACTAGTAACTAGTATAGATGGCTCTGTTTTAATAAAGTTTAAATTCAGTAAAAATATAATGTAGATAACGTGATTAGTAAAAGTTTATATTCGTTTGATTCTGTGATCGTTAGTGTACATTATATATTTAATTTTTGTTTTATTTTCCTTGAATACCCTAGGGTAGGCACTGCTTTTCTGCTTGTATGGAATGCACGCCACTGAAACTAATGTACAGAAATCGAGTCATTGGTACATGGCAGCACTGGGGATTGAAGTCGCGATACCTCTTGCTTACGAGTTCGACCCGCTAGCTGTTAGACCATCGACGCTTTCAATGAACTTTTTTTTATTATAAGATGGTTAACTCTTGACCTCAATCTTGACCATAAAGGTCAAAGATGAGGTCGATGATGGAGCGAGTTAACCCAGAAAATTCCTACAAAGGCACTGGTACTCCCACGCAACGACGGAACACAGCAAGCTGTTTGGCGTCGGACTTCGGTGGGAGGGTGGTTGCGAATCAGACGGCCCTTTAAAGAGCCTACCACACCGCATGAGACCATAGGACGACACCTCAGATTCATATAAAATGAAATGTCTTTGCCTGGGATGGATTACTAGGAGGCAGGTCTCATTTGTGTTTCCTTAGTCGCCTCTTACGACACCCACGGAAAGAGATGGGGTGGTGTTATTCTCAACCAATCACCACACGGCAAAGAACTAAGAAAATGGTTTGAGTTTGGCTAAGTTTTGTTCTATCTTTTATTCTATTGTCGATACGAAAGAGGAAGAAATGAGCATTAGTCAATGCCTTATTAGTCACTAGCTTTCCGCCCGGGACTTCGTTTCCGCAGGAATTTGGGAAAATTATGTTTTATCAAAACTGGCCCAGCCATTTGAGCGTGAAACAGTAAAAAATCAATACATCCTCACAAACTTTCGCATTTATAATATTAGCAGGATTTACAGATTTCGCCAAAGTCCAGTGTTGCCAGATGACAAAGTTTGCTCGGAAGTACGGACAACTCTGTGCTGTTGTATAGCATTGTGTTTTAAGACTAGGCCTAAGGTCACGTATAATTATTCTGAGCCAGTTTGGAGCTAAGAGGCGAGGCGGCGCCGAGGCAGACCTCTTGACATCATTTATGCAAAGGAGTAGGGAGCCAATTAACTGCAACGCTTTTGTGCTACATTTTAGTGTTACATATTACACGTCGCATTAGCGCTTGTCTTTGAGGTATGGCAGAATGCCTCAGAGCAGCGATTCCTAAAGCGAGCTTCGAGAGAATTCCCCAAAATTTAAACATACGAGTAGTTGTCATAGAGTCTTTAGATCGTTTTTGGCTTAATGGCTGATATATCGATTACTTAAACGTACTACTTTTGTATAGCGCAAAGCATCAACGAATCAACGGTCTTTGGTTATGCCCACAAATGTTGTAGGTATGCATAAACTGGCAAAGGTGTTAAAAAACAGAGTATGTGATTCTGATTCATCGGGTTCTTATTAGAATCATTTGAATATTATTTGCCCTAATACATACAAAGTTAGTGGTAGAGAGTTTTTTTAAAAAAGTAAGTCAAGAAGTAGAGGAAGTAATGAAAAAGTGCGAAGTGTTCATCTAAAGGACAGAGACGTTTTGAGGAAGAAAAACATTAAAGAAAGAGATTTTTTCAAATTGTAGTCATTGGGATTTTGTTTAAGTTCATATTGTTTTTGATCTAATCTGAACACCGAATAAATAGTTTTTCTATTCTATTCTGATACGCCGATCTCGCTTCACTTTTTCAAAAATGGCTTGAACTTCAAAATGTATCGAAAATGTTTCTTCCCTAGATTCACTCATTTTTTGTGGACAAAAAAAAACATTCTAATAATTATAGGATTTTATTTCTTTTTTTTTTATTTTTATATGTCATCTTTCTATGGTATTAAAACACTATACAACCAAATAGATTTTATTAAAACATCGTACATAAAAAATACGAAGACTTTTACCCCGACCTATTATGCAACTGATTTCAAAAGGTATCCTAAGGAAAAGTCCATCTCTGGGTAGCTTTATAACTAGTGGTTTCGCCTGGAGCCGGTCCCCACGGAAATGGGGCTGAGACGCAATCTCACGCTCTTTAGCAACTACCCTCCTTTTTAAAATTATTCCGCAGTTAGTAAAGGCCAACTGTGAATGGACTATAATAGAATTTATTGAGCTTTGTGCTGAATAAAAGCAGTGTTTGTAGAGAAAACGAAAGTAGTTCCATTCGACTTTTCAAGTTGTTGCTGTTTAAATTTAAAGACCAACCGGCTCCTCATTATTACACGATAGGAGAAGAACTTGAGTGACAGTTTCTGTTTTATAATTAAAACAAAATGCTGCGATAAGTAATGTTACGTCCATGATTTTTTTAAATATATATATATATAATGGGTTTGCTCTTGACCACAACCTAGCTCAGTGGCGGACATGTGGTCGATGATGTAGCAAGCTCACCCAGAAGATGACTATTCACTCGAACTTTGAATACAGACGCAGGCACAGAATTCTTTGTACAGATTCACAGCATACACGATTACCTGTCACTATAATCTATAATGCACGAAAGAGATTTTATAATATCTTTGTCATAATATCTTTGTACTCCAAAATCCTTTCTCTCCTGCTAGCAATGCACCCTGCTGATCAACGAACGAGGCTTTGGCGTATTACAACTCTTAAAGAGTTTCCTTACTTGATAGTGGCGGCTTTGCCATTCTCTATTATAATTTCCATGACATTGCCGAAATAACGATTGTAGCCTTGCTTAGTTTGGGGTTACATGGTACTGTGTGAATTTTCCAAGAATATTTGTTTGTTTAATAATTGTTTTTTCAAATTGATCGTTTTATCTTAATTGCTACACACATAACGGGTTATAGATTTTGCTTGTTTTGTGGGATTTTTGGGATACCAAGAAACAAACATCTGATATTTAAACTATTTTTACATAACACGACGACAAGAAAACATTTCGTAACTTGTTTTTGTTTTTTTTACATCATTTTATTAATATTATGTTGGAATTTGAACCATGAGATTCAGAGATTAATAGGCAGCATAAACTCTAAACATACATACATAAATACACTCACGCCTATAATCCCCAACGGGGTATTCAGAGCATCAGTGGTTCTAGAGCCACTAGATGCCACGATTAACATATACTGTGAGGTTTATCAGATGGAACAAATTGAGTAATGGTGAGAGGTGGTCAGCCTTTCGCCAATTATACAGCAAAACCCTCGCATTCCACTTATAGATTTACCGCTGAACAAACCAATAATACGTTCATAGGTTTACTGAAAAGGAATACTAAATTGTAGTGACTGATCGATAGAGTCCGTGCAATGACCCACTGACGAGTATCATTGCTGCCGTTGGTTTACTTTACAGCGTGCCGGACGAACGGTTAATAATTCATATCGACGTATTGATCTTGCTTTATCGCGCTTAAGTTTTATTACATTATTTGTAACAACTTTTGCAGAAATTTTAATATTCTCTTTTGAATTGATCATTGCTCTAACCAACAAAGGGGAGCCTTAGACTCTATAAAATAGAAATCTAAAATGGAAATGTTGTTTCACCTCTGACAATCATCACTTTTATAACTCTTAAATGGCTAAACCAATTATGTTCAAATATGGTGTGACTTTAAATTATTATTAGCGAATTATTAGCGAAACTGTATGGAATGGTTCTCTCCATGAAACTGAACTATTTTCTCCAAGGAAACTATATAAAATTCTTATAAAAATAAATCAGCTGATCGCACAAGTTGCATGGAGAGGCGAACATTTTTTTGTTATCGAATATTGCTACGAACCATCTCGATTACGTCTTTTTCAAATAAAAAGACCTGCGGCGAAATCGGTTCAGGATGCCATAGACAGACACACATATACACAGATACCCACGTCAAACTTATAACACCCCTCTTTTTTTGTCAGGGGTTAAAAAATAAATATTTTTTCTATTATGTAGACCTTTAAAAATAATTTACTTAAGATGCTGCTATGTACTGCTCAAAACTGAAACTTTGCACTCAAAAAACTTACTTTGCTACGTTATTGAAACTGTGTAAATTAACTCTTTGTATTCTCGACTCGTCAATTGATTAGCAGGGTGCACGTTGAACAGGTTTGCAGCATTTAAAGCACAAAGTTGAAGGCTTACCCCTAACGCCCTTTAGATAGTAAATAAGCTCTTTAAATACAGTACCCTGGAGTATAATGGTTTATCCGAATGTAATCGGAATTTATCTTGTAAGTTGTTTATAGAAACTTGGTAAATTCTACAACAATCTTAGCTAGAGTAGTTATTACTGTCCTCGACTGTAACCCCAAGGGATGACCTGGGGTAATAACATTTGGTGGTTGTTCCTCATACCTCTATACAGGGTGAATATAATTTCAACTTCCTTTAAACATGTATCGTAAAAGAGGTCTTTATTATAACTAACTAGCTTTCCATACATGATTTCGTTCATGATAAGAAGCCTTTGTCAATCTTGGGGACTAACTGCGCAAAACGTCAAATCCGATCCGTTGCTCCAGTATAATATCAAGCAGATAAAACTGACAAACTTTGACATTACTATACAATATCAAATATAAATAAATGAGGAAGAGGCTGAAGATGATATAAGCCAAAGTTACATGAAATAAAAATGCATTGAATCGTTATATGTAAGTAAATATGTCGACAATTAAATTCACCAAATATGTAATAAAGAAACACAAATAACTAGATATCAGCGAGCGTCACTGGACTACGAAGCGCTAGTAGCCCAGTGGCGCTCGCTGATCTCAACCGGTTAGTGAGGTTAAGCTACGTACACAGAGGCAGGAAACCTGATGGGTGACCAAAGTGGCAATTTATCACGAGCGTTTCCGTGCTTCGGAGGGCACGTTAAGCTGTCGGTCCCGGCTGTTGTCGATTGACTACAGTCGTTAAAACCAAGTCAGAGACCATTGTGCGGTTTGAAAACTCTGACACCAGGGTAAGCCAAGTTCGCCACACACTTGACTATACCTACACGATAAGAAGAAGAAGAATAACTAGAAGACAAAATTTGAGTTTTCCTGGTTTTAAACCGGTTTCAAATTTTAATCAAGATTCCTTTGTTTTATTCAAACGAAATAAAATATTTATTGTCAGAAATCATGGATTGGCAAGTTTTTTTAAACTAAAATCGAAATACTTAATAAGTAGGATAAACACCCAAAAATTAATAAGTATTAGAAATCAACGACAAATATGTGACACTAAAAATATTTAATTATTAACGGTTTTTTATTTTTCATTTTAAAATTATTATAACCTAATTGTTTGTAGTAAACCGTTCCAAATGGTTTCTTAAACGAGGACGGACATATTTGTACAAACAACAAAACCCACATAAAAGAACACGCTCCGATTTCCTAACATCCTCTATAAACGTGTATCTCTAAGTAATCTCGGTAACAACTTGGGCTTTGATAATTACGACTATCCAATGGAGAGAACACTTGTACGGGAACATACTGTATTCAACCAACAGAATATACCTACCTACTTATCTGGGTTGAATCAGCCAGATTTTTGTAAGTGTTGTTAATGTTTTAAAAATTTTACTGTCGATACTTTTGCGGGTATAGCGAAAATCAAGGATGTGAGAAACTGAACAACTTTTCCTAAGAAACGAAAGGCGAAAAATTTTTTTTAAATGTTCGTCTTGCGAAATTAAAAAAAAAAATATTTGCCTTTGTATGGGAAGTCAAAAATTTGTTTTGAGAAATTCCTTGGAAAAAGATATTCAATTTCCATGGGGAGAATCACCTCCTAAAGTTTTGCTAACTAATTTAAAGTCACGCCATATAATAACGGTATCAATTTAATAGTGCTAGGCAATCTACTGTCGTAAATTAAATATTCTCGTAACACTATAGGATTGCATGATGATGAAACAGATGGCTCTAATAATATTTTCCTGCATGAGACTGGCAGGTCAAAGGGCTACAATCCTAGCTGGAAGGTCGTAACGAGAAGCCTGAGTCGGAACTGAGTTGGTTAGATTGACCCACACACCTTGACGTATGTATTTCAAAAATTCCCCATATAGCTGTATAGCCATATATATTGAGGTCAAGAGTTAACCCATCTTATAGATGAGGCAGTGCAGTGCAATATTTTTCCGTGTATTTAACTATTCTCAGACTGAATTTTTTTTTGTGGGTAAGTTCTCACCATGTTTAATATACACATCAAATTGCGATGTACACTCTTCGTGATTGTACATCGTTTCTAAAGTGCCTTTAAAAAGGTAGTGAGATAATAATAACCAATGTAATTTTTCCGTTCTTAGGTGTAGAATATCCAATTTAGTTAATTGATTCTAGGAACTAAGCTGGTTTAACTCCAGCGTAATTGCTTAACCAATTAACTATCTTAGGTTTCACGTAGCTTATTAATTTACTATCTATTTCTGCCCCAAATGATTACCTCATAATATAAGCTTAATTATGAAATTTGTTGCAAAATAAGTACTGTTTTCTGTACTTTTATTCGCCACCTTTTTTTTAAAGAATCGTGCGGCCGAATCGATTCTGTAACAACACTATGACAATGAGTTCTCAATAAATGCTCGTCAAAGTACGTGTTGCGAATCCGAAGAGGCAATTAATCACTCAGGTGCCGTAGACTGGAAATTAAGGAGGAAAAGTGGCGTAACCCAATAAATTAGGGTTTGGTGCCTTTAATTTGAAACGTGACGGTTGGTCTGGGTCTAAATGGCAAGACCAGCAAGATTTCACAGCCAATTTAAAAATAGTGTTAAGTAGGAATAAAACATTACTCAATTTTCAGGTCTGACTACTGTTAGGGGAGATGTGACTCATAATAAAAAAAATCGAAGTATTGGCTACAAACTGTGTACAAAAAAACCTTTTTTTACGTTTTGACAAAGTTCAAGTTGTTTTTAATCCCCTTTCACAAATAACATTTCAGGTAAACGCGGGACTTAATTCCTTCTTTAAAAATGCCTCATTATTATTGAAGTCCTTAGACATAACATTTCTTTAAAATTTTTTGTATTTCAGTCAAATCGTTTCTTACTAATTTTGCAACCAGTCTAAATATTTTCACCAATTTGGTACAAATCCCTAACAAACTCAGTACTTGAGCGTGAATATTAAAAAATACCACTAGACTTGCTTTGTCTACTCTAAACAAAGAATACCTCTTTATAGAGCCTTTTGACAGATTAAAGAAGAATGAAGAAAAACAAGTATGTTTTTACAGCGAGAAATTCACTCGAAAAACATCACCTCTCGCTGGCTCGGCTAATGTACCGTAGCTCAAAATAAACTTAAATTAATTTAAGCTGTAGTACTTAGTTAACTTAAGTAATTTTATAAAATAGTCTAAAGTTAACTTAGAAAATAGAGTTTCAATTTCTGCTCAAATAACTGAGTCAAATATTTAAATAAGCCGTGTCTATTAGTCCAGTAAATTAAACGGGTTTTGAAGATACTTATCAAAGTTAGGATTTCCCTACAGTATTTTTTAAATCTTTATTGATAAATAGCGCAACTTTGTTCGCATCGAAAATCCTATGTTCCTTTGTTCTTTAGCCCTCCCACTATCCCTCTGCAAAGAATGAACAGACAAACAAATTTTCAAATTTTAGTTAGGTAAATCCCCTGCGTGTGTCGAAAGGAGGCCCGTGGCTTCTCATTGGGAACGTATAGGGATATCTGCTAGTTAAGAAGAAAAAGGATAGGGATTCAGGTCTTTTTTCTAAGGTATTTTTTTAAACATAGGAAGTATGGTAGCCACGTAGCAAGTACTACAGAAAATTATTTAGACCTTTAATTTAAAACGGATTTCAGTTGGTAGAATTGAAACACTTCTGGTTATAGTCTGGAACTCGTAGAAAAATATGTTTGAATAAAGTTTAGTGTTGTGTAGTCTTCCAAGCTGTTGCCTGTACACTCGCACGACTGACCCGAGCTAAATTCAAAAGAAAATGCTGTAGCATTTCAAACAGAATAAAATAAACAAAACTGAATTCAGTGAGAACTTAATGTGCTGAGATAATTGCGACAGATATTGCAGGAACATTTTCTCCTTCTATGTTGGTTTTCTTTGATTAATTTTATTTTTTGGTAACGTAAAAGAAAATGGTTATTTGATCATTTTATACGAAGATTACACAAAATCTGCCCTTAATACCCGAAGAGCTTAATATTGTTCTTTGAAATTATAAAGCTTTACCGTACACCAAGAAATCTGCAAGCGTTGTTAGTAATTAACCTCAAAGCAAAAATAAACAAAGTCTGCTTAATCTAACAGCTTATATTCTAGATTTTCAATTAAAGCAAATATTCTTAGTGAAGTCTTTGTTTACCTTTATTCTTATTTACTTTTAATTAACCGTGATGAAAAAAGAAGGGTATTATAGGTTTTACGTGTGTTTTTGTGTATCTATATATTTGTATACATGTGTGTGGCATTGTAGCTCCTAAACGAATTGAAAGATTTTGATATGGTATTTTTTATTGAAAGCTGACGTGATCGAGATAGTTCTTAGCAATATTTTAAAAGTAATAAGCTTTGTACTTTATACTTTTTGTTGTTGCTTCTTGATGGAACTCCATATTATTGCCAATGAAAGACATGATTTTTACACTAGTTCCATTTGTTTAATATTTTTATGCGACCGGTTTTGATAACACCATCTTCAGGCGTGTCCGCGACTACTGGTCGCATAAAAATATTAAATAAATAAGTGGAACCAGTGTAAAAATCTTTCATTGGTAGTAATAAGCTATGAATGTCGGGTGTGATACCATTTATTCTTTATTTTTAGAGTAATATAGTGCGCATAGTGCGCTTGATTCATCATCATCATCATGTCAGTCGCAAGACGTCCACTGCTGGACATAGGCCTCCCCTAGGGATCTCCACCTCGATCGGTTCTGCGCCATTCGCATCCAGCGGCTACCCGTAATCTTAACCAGATCGTCGGTCAACCTTGTGGGAGGCCTTCCTACGCTGCGCCTTCTGGTACGTGATCGCCACTTGAGGACTTTCCTGCCCCAACGTCCATCAGTCCTACGAGCAATGTGCCTTGCCCGCTGCCACTTAAGGTTAGCGCTTGATTAATAATAAAAATAGCGCTGTCACAGGTTAATTAAAAATTGTTTTGCTTTCGTGATTATTAAAGTTAACTCATGAAGCTAACCAAAAACTTTTAATATAATATTAAAAGAAACTCAAAGAACTTCAATTAATGACTAAAATTAACTGGCAGCTGAAATTGAAATTAAAATTGTTTGTTTCATATTAAAAGCTGTCTTGTATTGAGTTACAATTTTAAGATGACACGCAAAAGAAGAGACTTACAAATAACTTTCTAAGTAGGTTAAGAGACAAAAAAGTTCATTAAAAAACCAAAAAATCAATGGGTGCTAAACTTGATAACATCGAGAAAATCCACACCACATAAAATGCAATACCTAGTGTACCTAAACAAAACGTATATATTTTTGTAACGCACATAATGGACCTTTTTATAATTCGAACGGCACGGCACGGCAGAATTTGTATTACCATTGCTCCCAATGTTCCCAGCTTCTAGTATCATTCATGCATAGGAGGCAATGGTATTACAATTTTGCTGTGCCGTTTTCAAATTATAAAAACCGGCCAAGAGCGTGTCGAGCCACGCGCATTGTAGGGTTCCGTAGCAGCATGGTTCAAATACATTCTTATTAATCCCAACAGTGTTTGGCACTTGGTCGACTATTACTCGCAAACTTGAAGGACCAACTTATGTGTGATAGTTTTCCTTTAAATTTCGTTGTATATTCTACCAACGTGAATTTTTTCACATTTTTAGAAACAACCGTTTAGCAGGTGTAGGGGGGGACACTTGTGTTTGACAAAAATTTTCACTTTAAAAATTTATATTTCGCAAACGGAGTGCTAAATCGAAAAACGTTCTTTGTAAACCCCTTCTATCTTTTAAAATGCTATCCTATGACACCCCATTCAATGATATTGGCGAGAAAAAAAAATTCATCGCCCTTTCACGTCTATGGGAGGGGAGACACCCGAAAAAAATTTTTTTTCCAAGATTTTACTCTACAGTTCTGTCGGCGTGATTCATATGTATAATCATGCTTAGTTTCAGCTCTGTAGTACCAAGGGTTTCTTAGGAAACCTGCGGACAGACAGACAGACGGACAGACGGACAGACGGACAGACGGACAGACGGACATGGCGAAACTATAAGGGTTCGTAGATTACTACGGAATCCTAAAAAGACCCAATATACCGCAGATATAGAAAAAGCCATCTTTCTAAAGAAAAACAGTGAAAAGGTACAATAAATGTCTACAAATTAAATTGGCCATCACAAACCCTGTCAAGAGTGACAAATATTTTTGATTCTAACGATACAAAGAGTTTAAATGAAAAACATTAATCAAAGAACAAAAGGTTGAGAGGGAACTAGGCAATCAGTAAGAAATAATTCATCAGAGTTAATGAATCATGAATAACAAAACTACTCAATTTGTTTTTCATTTCTGTAAGAGTCATATTTTATGAACTGTATTTTTAATCTTTTATAAGGCACTTTAATTAAATCTAGAATTCATGACGTATTTTAGGGTACGCAATCAAGTCCGTGTAATTTGTTGACTAAGAAAGTTTTATCATTTCTGTAACTAATACAAAAAGTCAGAATTTTTTTGTTTCTTGTTTGTCTTTATTTAATTTCTCTTGAGAAGATTTCCCTGGTGGATTAGTTATGTTTAAAGGTTACTTTATCGTTTATTGTTTAGGGCACATTATACCGAAATAGATAAAATAAGCATATTAAAAGTGTCTAGCAAGTAGGTGTTGTTAACGTAATCAAGTGAGAATAACTTCGTAAACAGAGGTCTTTTTGAGCTTGAAACTCGAGAAAAAAATTATGATTTGAGACACTTCCATTAGTTCAAAAATGAAGGTTCGAATAATAAAAAAAAAAAAACAAGACCATAGTGACAAATTGATGCTATTTATAATTTTTATTAAAAAAGTGAGGAATAAATGTTTTAAGGTAATTTGAGACTCGAGAAAATATTCAGACGGGAAGTCAGGGGCGAAAAGCAACAGCAGGAGGGTAGCTGCAATAGAATTAGTGTGGGTAGAAGTGTAGACGTGCCAACATCCAACCAAGTACAAAGTTACAAGGTTCAACTAAGCCGCTGTTAATTGACTTCTTTACGGGAACTATGGAGGTCTCACTTCCTTCATTAGAGGAACTTTATTAAATTAAAGTACGCTTAGGCATTTCTCATTGCAACGAATTCCCCGAGGTTTTTAGATCCGTATGGAGCAGCCGTTAGAGGTACTAAAAGATTGTTTGTGTATTTCCGGATAGTATTTTCTTGTTGGTTATTAAATTGTGGGTTGTTTCGGTGAAAAATCACAAGACGATATCAGTTTTTTTTTTATTTCAGTTGTTAGGTAGGTAATAAGAATGGTTTCAACGGGTAAACATATCTGCAAGTCACCTTATTCTTAAAAAAGGTGACTTAATGTGACTTAATGCAACCTTTGGTTGGAAAATATTTGTTTTGTTTTGCCCATACTATCTTAATAACCTGACTCTCTTTAACTTGCTACTCTCTCTGTCGGTAGTCCGTGAATAGAAAAATACTGATAAACATTGTATTTTCAAGGTTTAAGTCCGTATTTAAGATTCTGCATCTATAAAATGACTCACGATCGATTATAAGGGGTTCTGAACAAAATTGTAACAAAGTTTTAGTTACCATGATTTAATTTATTATAGTCGTACATAGGTAATATAAAACTTTTCTTGTAGTACTTTTCCCGTTTTACATTCAGAATACGCTTGGTCATGTACGATGCAAAATTTGCCAGACCAGTGATTGCAGTGGAAAGATTGCCATTTGATCTTCTTGGTCCTTGTAACTGAACCTGACTGGATTGGGTCATAGTTACCAAGACACCTGAATGTGCAGGTTTTATTCATGAAGTTTACTCTCAGCGATAAAGCATGATCAGTAATGATGCCGCTAAAGTACAGACAACAGCACGTCAGATTACCCATTTGCAATACGAAACCCGGCGCCATCATGATCAAGATAAGAGCGCGTCAAGATAAAGATGTATAGTCTGATGTGCTACCGTGTGTAGATAAATTAGAAAGAGTAATTGTTGCATTGCAAATACCTAGGGTACCACCTTTGCAAGTGCAAAGAGGTACGTTTCCAAATCACAGACAGCACGTCAACAGACAACAGCACGTCAGATTACCCATTTGCAATACGAAACCCGGCGCTATCATGATCAAGATAAGAGCGCGTCAAGATAAATATGTATAGTCTGATGTGCTAGTGTGTGTAGATAAATTAGAAAGAGTAATTGTTGCATTGCAAATACCTGCAAGTGCAAAGAGGTACGTTTCCAAATCACTAGTTTACACTATGTTTTGTTGCTTTTTGTCAACACAATATCGAAAACAAAAGTAGAAAAGTTCAATAAAATTTACCTAGTTACTTCCACGCTGGATTGGAAGTGCCTTCAAAACTGCCGGCTTCTTCCAGGCGTACTGTGAAAGCCAGTGAATTAGACGCGAGGGTTTGTTGTACGGCGGGCGAAAGTCTGTTATCCTTTCTATCACTACTATACTCATATTCCATCTAATAACTCTCAGAACAAACGTCAAATGTGGCGTCTAGTAGTTTCAGAACCACGTGACATTCTGCTTACCCCGTAAAGGATTACAGGCGTGAGTTTATGTATATATGTAGTGGAACTAGTCACTGATAATTAAGGTGCCTTGTGTCGACATGCAACACGCAGGGAATGTCATACCTGCTGTGGATTATTTACTATGCGTCTTGATCGTCATCTGGTTTGAATCTGGCGATCAGCCAGGGGGCCGCGACCGTGTGAGGTGAGGACGTTAGCTATGTAATAACCGTGTCAACTACGTCTGGGATCGACAGCCAAATGGAAGAGCCACCGATATCTGTATTAGTATCCATAGCCTGGATATCTGGGAGCCTTTACAGCTAGATTGATGCAATATTGGTCTTCACAGGGCCTTTGATGCGGTTTTAGTTAGGTTAGCTTGATTTGCAGCGATTTCATTACGGTTTGATATTTTTAAGATACACAGTGTCCAGAACTATGGTTAACGTTTAAAGTATATTATATTACTATACTCTAAGGATTAAGGTCAAACATACAACGAACGAAAATGTAAAAGAGGATTTAGAAGAAGTTTTTAAATTAAGTAATGTCGTACAGGAAGCGGTACCATTATGTTTCTAACACTATTTCCAAAGTAGAAAATTTGTTAGAATATTTGTGACTGTATTTAGTAAAAGGTACATACAACTTTCGGCGTAGTCAACAAGAACGATTTACAAAGCTTATCACAATAATTCTGAACCTTAACTAATTATCCCCAAAAGTTGTACATTACCATTTTCACAGTCACATTTATTTGAGAATAGAAAAAAATCGTATTTCATTTAAGATGTCACTTCATTCCCCGATGTATTCCTTAAGAGCACGTTAATTCGAAACTTAATAGGCTGCACAAACAAGTACTTTTCGAGCATGAGTAGTGAAAAATAATTTAAAAGGATCACTTTCTCCTAGTTTTGCATTCAAAATGCTATTATCGTTAAAACCCTCCTACTCCAAAGCCTACACTGTCCCAAAGGACGTTATGTGCCATAACGCCTATTGCTCTTATTTTTGCATGGCAATTTATTTTTATGTCGATATTTTTATTGAGAGCTAAGGCTGCTTTGGGTATCATATTTTGTTTATGTAAAAGGTTATGAGTGGATTAAAATATATTGGTTTTGCGAAAGACATTAAGGTCCTCTCTACAAATAAATACCATAAGATTGCTTGGTAGAAATTGTTGTTAAGCAATAAGGCCGCCCGTTTGTACACATAGTGTCAAAATTACTTTTAAAATTATTTTTATGTTACTGTGTATGCATTAAAGTATATTAAATATTGTATTATTACTATTTAAAATTAAACTTTTTGCCTTATCGAAATCACTTTTAATGATGACGCTGAACCCAAGATTCTTGTGTGGGTATAGACATGTTCAGTTTGTTCTGTTTATATTTTGTTGTTTATTTTAAAATAAGTGTATTGATAATATGGCAACGCGCCCGACTGGTGAAGTACAATGCAAAAAGGAGTGCTGGCGGCGCCTTTAATTTCGATGACCAAGATCTACTTTGGGTCGCTGAACCAGTTAAGTAAATATGCCTATAAGTTTTAAATACATGCGACAAGACGCTTCTAGGTAACGTTTAGTTTGTAGCAGCTCTTTTCAAAGATCACGATCAAGTACGCTCTGACAAGGCTAATACGACGGGTGTGCTCCACCGGTTATCGGTGAAATAATGACTCGCTTTTTGCCTCAAACCACTTCAACTTGATTTATTTTTCGACCTTTTTCAGGGCTTTACTCACACATCAAAGACAGGTAGAATTTTGTTACGAATCAAAAGAAATATGCGGATATTAGCACCACATTTCTAAAAATAAACATGTTACGCGCCAATAACAAAGTTTTCCTCCACCGAATCAGCGACACGCATACCTAGGTAAAAGTTGTGGGAGCAATTAGATCACACGAAAAAATGTGGAAGGTCTTTGGGCTAGCAAAAAATTAAAGGCATAGAAAGTGGTATAAAGTGGTTTCTCTCGGGTCGACATATCTCGTTGGGGCTGAAATGTTGAAATGCTTTCAGTGTCATGTGCCATGTTGTCTTCTGACTGACAACCCAAGATGGATTTGCGACTTATCCTTTTAATGCCTTTCTGAAATTAAGATTACTTTACTACGTTTATAAATAGACTGATAAAAAAGCAGATGGGAAATTGCCAATTTTCTTCAGATAATAAATTTTGTCATTTTCTCCATTTTCGTAAACGAAGATGGCTCAATTTCATTTCGATACCCTGAAAAATGTTTCCAATTTTGATATCTTAGATTATGTTTAAATCTATTTAAACGGGATGCAAAAAAAAAGGTATCTGATGGTTTCGTGATCATGACTTCTATTCAATGAGTTTATTAATGTGATATCGAGTTTTCTCAACTTTAAAAATATTTACTGATTATTAACAATTAGCAGTCATTTGAAAATGCACTCTCGAGCATTAAACCCGGTACCCTGTTTTAAACAACAATCGTTATACTTATCTTAATCTTAACTTTAATAAAAATTAAATCATTATTTATTTAATTCAAGCTGTTGATTTACGCATTTTAATACTCGCGAGAGTATATTAAACACCTTTTCAAATTAATTATACATATATCTAAAACTACGTGTTAAATATTTCCTATAGTTACTCGTAACTACGTAAAATATAACCACCTCGTGTTTGATTTGCGATCCAAATCTGCGGGAAGCCTGCAATCCTGCATGCTGTTATCATAATAATAGCTGTATCCACAATGGTGTGTAGGTGTATGGCACGTAGCGTATCGAATAGGTACCGTATGACGTAGAAACAACTTGATAGTATATGTATAACGCTGTACAGTCACGAGCAATTACATAGAAACTCCTTGAAAATTCAAATTGACGTAGTAATATTAGATCGCATAAATAGTATGTTAAGCTGTGTCTTATAAGTAATTCGGTATGGTAATTTAGATAATTTTAAACAAATTGTTGATAACATATTTTTTTATGGTAAGGGTTAAGATATTTTAGACAATGTGACAATGTATTAATACTAGTGACTGTAGGTACAGTAGCCGACGCATAAAGTTACGCATCAAGTAGATAGGCTATCTCCGAGCGCAAACACTCTGTTAAAGGATAGTAAGCAGGATTTGTATTTCGCAATAGCGTTATGAATATCAGTAGTTTCAAATAGACATACTCGTAATAAAAGAACTGTGTTTCCAAGGCTATATATTTTTTTTCTTCTGTAGCAAAATAACTAGAGATTTCAATATATTACAGTGTTTTGTAATATAAATATACTTGTATGTATAGTTGACTTCAAATGCGAGAATTATTATTGTTGTGCGTCTATATCTACTTCTATGTATTAAAATAAAGATTAATTTAATTTAACTATTTCGACCATAAGCCACTGTGCACCAGCGTAAGAAAACCATATCGAATAATTAATAAAAAACTGCAGAAAAATAAGACTAGTTTCAGTAAAGCAAAATAATTTCATGAAAATCAATAATTTAATTATTCCTTTTCAGTCTCCTAATAGCTACTTTGCCCAACCACTGGCTCTTCCTGTGAATGTTGTCAGAGATTAGCATATTTCTAAATTTAAACAATCTTCTTCTTTCATATTGTCTTTGAAAACTTACTTAAACATCTAAGTAAAACATTTAAAATTATCTTCCCTGTTATAGATATACCATTAATGGTATATCATTGTTCTTCACTTGGTATTAAACGAGTTATAAAAATATTTGATATGTCATTCATTCCCTTTGATTGCCGTCACGGGTACTTCTAAAACGACATAACATGTTTCATAGCCTATGAGTTGGCGTTTAACATTTGTTTTTACTAAAGTTGGACATAATCCAAAATTTTGGTTCGTATGCAGTTACAGTCCTAGCCCCATATTCTCGATGGCGTTTCAAGTGTCATTTTTAACTCAAAAACACAAAACTAGATTTGAGTTAAAATCAAATGTTAAGCTTTGATCTTATTCAAGAATGTAGAGTCTGCTGGCGTTTTTCAAAGTAGTTACTTTAACAGTAAAAAGAGTACAATAAAACTGTTCCTTTGCCGAACTAAGAAGAAATGGAACTTATTAAAATTAACCGTAGAAAAGAAATTTACGTGGAGTAATAACGTAACTTGGAATTATCGAGCGCAAATTTTTAGTTCAAGGTATTGAGATCGACAACCAGTGATCAGATTAGTATGTTTCCACTATAGTACGGTAAATAGGTACAGCTGATGAAATTGTTAACGCAATTATTTTTATGCAGTGACGTACTTCACTTGTTGCCGCAAATTAATGATAGAAAGGTGAATCTTTACTATGAAATACGTAAAATAAAGAGTTTTTTCATGTGAAAGTTGACTCAAGTCAAGCAATAGAAAAACGTCTGTTTGCATGATTTATGGTGAACATTATGCATTATTTACTTTATATCAACTCAGTTTCAATGGACACTGTAGTAGCATAGTCTAAATAAAGGAGTCACCATAAAAGGGTTCCCAAACAATGGTCTTAAAAGGACTCGATCCTAGATGCAAGCCAAGGGTCGCATTGCGTCTCAATTCAGGCTTTAGTCTCATGTTTAATGCAATGCTCGCCGTCCACCTAAACTCACACTTTTACTGGAAACAAACGTTTCCTACTGGTCATTGCTGTTTGACCGAAGTAAATTTATTATTAATAGAGTCTAGAGTACTTTGGAAGAAAGAGTTTTCGAAGCACGTAAGAAAAACAACGAATAGCTTACCGGCCTAAAATTTTAAAGGTCCGAATCAGTAAGACATAGAATACTCTTTCTCTTAGAATAATATAATTATTCTAAGCTCTTTCTTAAAGAAAGAAAATATGAAGAGTTTCCTTGAACTTTCAAGACAAATAAAATGAGTAGTGGGTTTGTTAGATAGGTACATTATTTATTTTATATAAGTATTTTGCGTTACTGGTTTACAAGTTTTTCATACGATTCTCGGTTACAGAAAAAGGATTTCATTTTGCACACACGTGCTTAATGTTTGCTAAAGAGGCATTCTATTTTCTTTTCCAAAAAAAAGAGACTTTTTGCTTTTGTTGATGCCAAGTGTCATACAACGATGTCGACCTTACAAAGGCTTTACAAGCACCAAAAAGCCTCGACTGTAACCAAAAAGCTTCAGGTTTACAAGTATTCTTATAAGTACAAACGCAAGATATATGGGACGCGTGAATTTTTCATTTCCTTTAGGTTCCAGCGATATTTTATCGTACGTTTTCTTTTATTTACCCTTTTTGTTTTGTTTTTTCGTAATTTTACAAGAACTCTATTTCTTTATCGTTTTTGTATGTTCTCGAAAGTTTCAGAAACATTTTTATTTATAAAACTAATGCTTTTTACATTAATTTGACATATTATTGACCAAAGATAACTTAAGTTACAATAATTATCGCGTGCTGCTACCAAGAAAAAAAACTAAAGTTATTATGTAAAGTTATTAAGTGTGTAGTTATTATTATTTTTTGCCTCAGTTTTGTTGTCGAAGTTATTATTATTGCTTTGTTTGTCTTCGCAGAACAGGGAAAATAAAACTATTATTGTTATTAAACACTTTTATTGCTCATAAAACACGGTCGACGCCACGTCACTCAAAGGAAAGAAATAAAGGTACAACGGCCTTGCAGCAGGAAGGCCATTCAATCATCAATTCCATTGTTTACAATAACTTTTTCATGATGGAGAGATTTCAGAGAATTGATTAATTTTAATTGTCTATAGGTAAATGTTTTAGTGTAACTCTTGACTCAAAAATCATATAGATTCAAACGAATTTCGTTTAAGGGTAAATGATATTTATAATGGTAGTTCAATTAAAAGTTAAAACCTATGGTTTGGCCTACTAAAACTGGTTGTAGATTTGTAGAACTCTTTTCTTAAATTTAAAATTAATTTATTTACTAAATCTGTCTGCATATAGATACTACTTATATGTTAGAGTCACGTTTGCGTTTTGAAGTAATTGGGTAATGCACATGTAAGGATAGCGAATCGTTACACTTTACCCATAATCAATTAAGCTGAAATTTTGCATACACGTTTAGTTAGAATGACAATTGTGGAGCTCCACACCAAAAAGTCACATTCTCACTTCAGGTGAAAATTAAACTGAGTATGACATTCGGTAGTCGAGGATAAATCCTACAATTTTACAACATAAAACCACACCAAAAAGTCATACTTACATACAAAGTTACAGGCCTTGTTATTTTATTTAGCACTTCTATGATATGGGTATCAAATGAAATGGTTTTCTGAGAAGAACATGAAAAAATGAAGTAATTATTTAAAAAAAACTTTTTATTTAAATGTTTTTTTAACATGCGTCTTTGTGGCGTAATCTAGCGAATCTAGTGACAAATATAATGGTAACGTCACTGAAAAGATTAACTGGTGAACTATTTTTTAACGACAGCTATTTAATACTTATTCCTCGTCTATCGTAACTCTATCTCGGAGGGAAGCAGTAGGTAATTGCCTCGCTCTGAGAGCTTCTGGCTTTTTATTTAGTCGTAATTGTGGGGTAGAGTGAGCTCGGCGCAGTTAAATTGTCTTATTGTACTCCGATTAGGGAAATCTCTGCGAATTACTGAGATTGTTTTTTCTCGGTGAGTTTTAATACGATGAAGACAGTTTAAATAAGAAGCTAACTAGGGTACAGGAAGTTTTGCCATCCTATGCTTAGAAATGACAGTAAATCGAGTTGTAAAACCACAGTACATAAGTAAGTACATTACATAGGTCATCTTCGCCCCTAAGCTAGATTGAGGTCAAGAGCGTCTCTGTTATCAATAATAATAAGAAAAAAAATCGAATAAAACGTTTATCACACTTTTGAAAATGGGTTTTCTCGAATAAAAATTAAAAAACAGCCAAGAAGTCAGAATCCCTTCCTGGTTTCTGGATCTTTACTATATTATTTTACTCTTTTATTAAAGTTGTGTCGTTCGATGGTATAATGTGGTGCTGACCTATCGGAATAACTTTTGGCCTAAATTAAACAGAATTTCCTATGGGACTGATGTGGTTGTAGAGGCAAATCAAAATACAGAGAGAATATTAATGACTACTTAATATACAATATTGTTATATTTATACATTCAGAGGTACTTTAGTTCAGGTCAGAAGAAGTGGGTTTCACTATTAACAGACCTTGTATCCCACTGCTCGGAAAGAAGTCTCCTTTCTTGTTTCTCTTGTTGTGATATCTTCACTAACTACTAAACCAATTTTATTGAATTTGATAGAAAGATTTTAGTTTGGCATAATCTTGTGGTTTCGTTGCCCTTTGACTTGCCTTCGTGTAAATTCCACTTTAAAAAATTAAATACCAAGTAATTCATGCTAAATAAATCTTTCATTTTAGACCTAATCATAAAAGTGTACAAAAATAACACCTCCTATTACAATCCTTTAACAAGGATGTGTCGCTCTTATAATGACCGTTGCCAGGACCTTGATATATTTAACCCTGAACAAAAAGTATTTAAAAAATCTGTTTCAAAGATCCTCAACTCACATAGAATAGTATCTTCTTGCTTTAGTACGTTAAGTCACATTTCATGTTGTTTAAATTTAGTATCTCTAACTTAAAAGCCTATTTGATTAATCAAGCTGTACGTCCACGCCCAAGGTTCACAATTTAGAACTATGACAGACATATGTATATTTTATTTGTTTATATAATTGTGTACTGTTGTGAATGTCTTAATAAATAAAATAAATAAAATAAACTGGTATAAATTATGAAGTTGTTGAATGGAGACGCGCGGGGGTGGCGTGAGCGTTGTTGCTGCAAAGCAAATAATCGCGTCAGCTTATTGAAGCGTAACGAGGCACTTATTTGTAATTTAAAATTAAATATAGCTAGGGAATACGTAGGTGTTCTCTAAAAACGTGTTTATGATTTTTGAAGTTAAGTATTACACTGTACTTATCTATTCTATAATAAAATCTATCGTAAATCTATTTCAGTTCATTTGTTTTTTACCCTTTCTACACTGTGGTCAAGAGCTAACCCATTGAAATCCTGCTGAAAATGTGATAAACGTTTTATAAGATTGTAAGTGAGTCTTATTTTATTCTCTACCGTTTTAAAATGACATTTATCAACACGTGTATCAATTTAATTACGTGTCAGACTCGAATGCTTTGTCGTTACGACCTTATTAATTTTTACAATGACACAAGTTATTTTGGTTGTTACGTGTAGGTCCGAGGAAAATCTTGCAAAATAACTTTTATATTGTACTCAAAGGGCCAATGTGACATAAGCAAATACGTCACTTTCAATTAGAGTCATACAGGTAAAATTACGTAGAAAGGCTGGATAAAATATAAAAATGTCATTGTATAGACGGTAATTTTGTGACTTGTCGTTACTTAAAAAATATAGATAAAAACGACCCAAAAAAAATATCAAACTTTTTTTGGTTTTCTCGTAATGTGGTGTATTGTTAGCCAAAGATTGGCTTACTTTTATTTTACTGAACGTTTTGAAATGACATATAGATATTTTGTAAATTAAACTTCGCGTACGTTTTAGTCCGCGCTGTTATTGTCGATTTGATTTAATAAAATAAAATAAGAACAATATAGGATGGATGTAAATTTTTCTTACAAGTTTACGCTGCCGCGTCGATGTATAAAGTGTAAACAGATTAAAGTCAAAACTTAATAATGTCCTAGTTACTAACATAAATCCTGAATTTCTGACTTGGTACGCTATATTCCGGGCATGTTTTGAAAATATTCATTTTTGCAGCTGTAAACGAAGTTTTCAGTACTACATTTACAGTTTGAACATCATCGAGACTCAGAACAGAGAATGGAAAATCGTAAAGTATATATGCAAACCACAAAGGCGTTGAAGAAAAATATGACACGCGCGTATGCTATCTAAAAGATAGTATAGTATACTATAATTGCATACTTTCGCTGTTTTAGTTTACTTACCTCTCTTTCCTAAGCTCGCTGCTTCGTTTCCTGAAGTTAGCTACAAGTATCTGTAGCTCCGAAGAATGCCTTTCGTATAGTTGTGACAGCTGCGAAGTGAAGTCCGATACTGTAACAAGGAAAGTTGATCAATATAAAATAACTCCTAAGTAGTTTTCGACCCTTTTAAAATTTTTGTGTACTATGTAGTTTGACTTTAAATTAGTTAGCAAAACTTTATGGGGTGATCCATGAAACTGAAAAACTTGAAAAAAATAAACAACGGGTTGCACTCCGGGAGTGCCGGCAGAAGTGAAAGCTTGAACATTAACGTTGTGCATTAATATTTTATTTAATTTTTTCTATGCTGATACCGGATGACATCTTGACTTTTCCAGTTTAATTTCCTATATTTATTAAACACCCCTCCATAACATCTTGACTTTTGCAGTTTTAATTTTCTATATTTATAAAACACTACTCCGCCTTACGAATTTTCGATCACGCGACGTGACGGACACGTGACCTTGACGCGAGTTTTACATTTTTTACCCATACTTCAAAGTGCACAACGCCTCTAAATAAGTTTTCACTTTTAAAAAAATTCGGCTTCCTATACAAAGGTAAATTAGTTGTTCGCAGTAGTTGTTTGGAGAGATGAAATATTTTCTTCTTGTTTCGTCTTCAGGAAAATTTGTTCACTAAAAATAAACGCCTGATAATGTAAAAGTTTTCCTTATTCAATGTTGTTTTCAAAATAAGCATGAATAAAAGTGATGTAAATACTTTCATTTTTGAGATTTTGTATAAAATTACATTCCACATTTTTTGAAGATTTTCAGACACTAACACTAACGCGTCGGCAATTTAATCGGATTTATCCAAAGGCTTCGTATTGTTTGTTCTAACTAATGTAACTTAATGTCAGTGAACCGAAATGATACTTTAAGCCCGTTACCGGATCAACTCATTATTTGTGATTATAATTATTTTTGTATACGAGTAGATATAAAAAAGTGTACAACATATATTTGATTACTCACGCATTTAAGTACGATCTACTAAATACCTATAAAGAATACATTGTCATATTGATAAAGTTCAGGTTTCATTCTAAGGTTGAGCAATTTTAATGATCATTTTATTCAGTAGTTTTAAAAGGGATTATACAGAGCTCTTTTCTTATCACTTTTCAACTTAATTACAACCTTGATAAGGTTGAAATCTCGTTAGCTCGATATTAAAAATCTATTTGCCCTGTTTGATGTGAAAAATTTAGCTTCGTGTTATCGACGTTCCCTGATACATCGGAAGTTCATCACGAGCCTTTCCCGAAGGGGCGCTTCTTAATTAACAACAACCCACTTTTTACACTCAAAACTTCGCCGCGAAAACTTCTGAACATCCTTTTAGTGATAATGGGTTTAACTTTCCGACTAAACTTTGTGAACTTTGAATGTTGTTCGTGAAAATGTTGGCTTGTATGTTATTTAAATTATTTCGTATGCATCTGTGCAGATTTACGCTTAAATATTAGAATAATCTGTACTGCGTTTACATTTCTTTTGTATTAAAAAAAAATTCAGAAACAGTTCATCACCTGAAGGATGAGATATCGTTATGAATCTAGGTTATTCAAAGAAATAACATGAATTCAGCAGTTTTTCATAATTATTTTAAATTTAAAGGCTGGCTTTAGCAATCCAGCATGGTAATGCCGCCAATGTTGTGGGGTACTTTTGGAGTCAGGATTGATTGAAGGCAGTTTGGCGGACTAAAATAATGACGAAGTTTAGTAATACTAATTTTATTTTTTTCATTTTATTTTACTGGGCCTTTAAAAAAGATTATACCTCAAACGCAAAAATGTCATTTGACTCAAACTCGTTTTAGGTGAAATACTGCCAAAAAGACTCGGAAACAAAGAAAATTGACCAATTTTTATGAAACTTCATCCTTGAATAATTATTGAGAAATTATACAACAACACCGCATAATTGAATATCAAACACGAAATTTTTTAGCGGGGTTTGTTCCCGCGCATACTTCATGAATTATGCAGGCGGTTTATATCTAACAAGGTGCCATTTTTGTCAAAGGGACTAAAATAATAGAAAAAAAGTGGCACGTCGTGGTGCTAAATATTCGAATTCGAATAAGTAAGGTTGTGTTTTTTGTGTGTGTTCGCACCAATCATCAAAATAATAAGAGATACGCTACTAGAAAAGGGCTCTACCATCTAAATTGTTTATTTTATTGTTGGTTTGGTAAAACTGAAAACAAATAAACGATGTAATAAAGTTTAAAACAGATTCGTAAGTGAACAGAATGACTCCATTAAGCTCATATGCGTCTTTTGATCTTAGAGGCTCTTAAAAAGTATTGAGAGGATGTTATGTCATATTCGTTATTTGAGCTGGGTTATAAATAGTAGCTGTGGTTAAAAATGCTCTTCTGGTATCTTTTTAGTAAATTTTAACTTGTACCACAGGAAAAGTTAATAGCTGTACCAAAAAGATTGATTCTTTCCTTTGTAACGCACAAGTTTGAAGAGAAAGTAGTTATTATATTCAATATACTCGTACTTCATCTCTTAACTCCATTAGTGTCATTACATTTATTAAAGTAACAAAATTCAATCTACGCTTTTTCAACTAAATAACTAAGTGTAACAACATTAACGCCTGAGTAGAACCGTTTCTAACTTAAATAATGTTCGAGGAAAAAAGGGACGAGTGTCAATTGGACTAAAGCAGTTAATGGTTCCGTACCCTACTAAAAAGCGAATGAGAAGGGTAAAGTTCTGGAAAAATAAAGTGAGTAATATCCATAGAAATTGATTAAGTAGAACTAGCCCCTAAACTCACTTGACAACAATTTGTGTACAAAATAATTAAGTTAATTTGTGCGTCGGTCTGATTGTATGGTTCTTTCTACGAATTACGATTAAAATTTTGGTGCAGCGGCTAACACCAATGTTTCTTTTTGATAGTGTTTTTGTACAACAAATCCATAAATCCAGGACAGTGTGCTAGTTCGTAAGACGTTGCAAGATAAAATTCCAAGACTTCAGGATCAGATAAATATTGCTAAGTATTTAAGACTCTCGAGTTAAATGGACCCTAAAAATAAAAAAGAAGTTGTAAGTTGTTGTTCAAAGTTCCACGCGGGCCGGGCGAGATCGGAATCTTATGAATAGTTTAACACGCTTTCCCGATTTCTTTAAACTCATTCTTGGGCGGTAAAACTTATTTAAACGTAAAAGTTAAAAATAAGGGCGAGTTTTAGGTAGGAACCTTAAGATTTAAAGGATTAGCAGAAAACTATATGAAATAGTGAATAAGACAAAGACGGCTGGTACAGCAGAGCCTGCTATGATGATAGTGGGACTATAATAGTTATTATGTGGAGTCTACTATGAAAAGGACCACGAAAAAACGGTGAAAGAAACACTGAAAAGAAAGTTCAAAAAAATTTACAGTAATTGTGTTTTACAGACAAAGACATGCGTGATGTGTCATTGGAAATAGGAACAACCTCAAAGGCTAATTTTATCTAAATAGGCGTGAAAACCTAGTGACACTATTTAATATATTATGTAGAGAACTAGTACAAAAACGTTCGGATCATAAGAAATGTTATCGAGATAATAATTATAATTTTATTAATAAGCGATTTCTAAGATAATCAATTCAATCATTTGTATACAGAGTATAAAATGTCTAAATCCAAATATCTGCTTCTATATACATATTATGAACCCTGACGGGCATTGCAAAAATGGAACGGCAGGCAGACTGGCATTTTTGTTTATTAATTTATTAATATGTATAATTTATTTGAACCTCTATTTAGAATAATTTTCCACGTTAAAAAAACGAATGAGTCACCGACTTCAATCCCAACAATAGTTCGCACAAAGTAGATAACTAGTATTTTTTGCAGACTACAATGCCTATTAGCAGATAACCACACAAACGCGAATGTCATTCATTTATTTAGATGATGTTCTGGTTTGTAGTATTTTTTGTTTTTGTTGATTTTTTTTAAAAGCGCTTAATTATTTTTGATACAATTTATATGGGACTACCTCTGCAGTATACTCTTTCGAAAAAAAATTGAAAATCGGTCCATAATTGGCAGAGAAATCGGTAAACATACATATAAAAAAATACATACAGACGATCTATGTTCGTCTGTATGTATTTTTTATATCTATGTTTTTTTGAAGTCGGTTTAAACTAAATATTAGAATAAATAATAAGAAATGTCAATATAAGTAGCATGAATGAAATATTAAAAAGTTTACAAAATTCACAATTATATATTTTTTTTATTATAAGATGGATTAACTCTTGACCTCAATCTTGACCATAAGGTTGAAGATGAGGTCGACGATGGAGCGAGTTAACCCAGAAAATGCCTATAAAGGCACTGATACTCCCACGCACCGACGGAACACGGCAAGCTGTTTGGCGTCGGACTAAAATTAAGTTAACATTTAGTTATTCTATTCTATTCTATAAATTCTATAAATGTCAAATTTATTTTAATTCATTGTTGTGTGTGAACGATAATGTTATCAAGGTATCGAGCTATTTATTTGTAAGAGTAGATGAGAAACGCGGTAGGCAGAGAATACAGATCGCGACCGGTACGATGCAAAACCTTTTACCAACCACGAATGACGAAAATTTTTAAATAAATAACTAAACGTCTCCTGTGCAATTAGTGTCACATAAGTCTATCTCTGTTTCTGAAAAGGCGTCATATAGCTTAAAGTCAGGGTTATCAGTGTGTATATATGATATATATGCAATGGCGCCCTCAGTCAAAGTTGCTGTCATGAAATGTATGAGATTTAGATAGTTCCAAATTTCACCACCTAAACGGATAAAGTGGTCACCATTATCATTCCACCGCCGTTGAGACGCCATTGGTTAGTGGAATAGCCACCCAGGGCTCCTACCTTAACTAGTATTTAGTCACGGTATATGCCATTTTCACCCATTTTATTCATGAACTTTTAGAGCGTTTGCTCACGCCACACAAACGCATAAAATTACTTTTTTATCCGCACAGCCCACTTTTAGGTTAAGTGGTTCATTTTAATTAGTAACCAAATTTTTAGAAAGTGAGTAGGTAAGCATTAATCAGTTTCATAAAAAAAACCGTAGGGCCAGATGAAACTTGTTTAATGAAAAAGTCTATAATTAGCCAGGTCTAATTATCTCAAAATGTTATTTAAATAACTTTGTTGGTGATTTAAGGAGCAGTTTAACTTTTGCAGCATAACAAAAAAAACTTTTTCATATTATTTTTTTTATACCTAGGAGATTCACTAGTAAGTAAAAGTTGATATTTAATTATTTTTACCCGATGAACACTTAAAAATTGTATGTGTAGTATATTTTTACTTTTTTATGGTCAATTAAAAGACTAAAAGCGCAATAACATGAGTCTCTATTATACTATTTTAAGTATGAATAATAGAGTCTAGTGCGCCAGACAGCCAGCCAGGGGCAATGACTCCTATTCAACGATTTTTCAGATAGGGTTTGAAACCATAATGTACCTAACTCTAAATATTTGCAACCTATTACTTTTAAAGTAATAACGTTTTAGTTAATTTTGAGGTGAAGTAAATAGCATTCTTACACTGAAGGTTGATTCATGTAAATGCTTCCTTAATTAAATGTAATGCTGTCTCTGTTAACTTTAACAAGACGGAAAGAGACAGTACGATATTTAAAGTTGCCTTAACTTTAATGAACTTTCTTACAACTGGGTAATTATCATGTAATATAAAAAGGGTTATTATTATAGACGACGATGAGAATACTCGTCACGGGCCTCTACGCGATGATGTGGTATAAAAATCTAAAAATAATGAATTAATTAACAAAATTCAAACTTTCGAGTTGTGAACACATAATTGAATACAAACACGGGTCAAAATTCGCGTATATATTTTGTTTTTACCTTTGTTCCCGACAACATAATAACAACAACATCATATATACGCGAGTTTTGACCCGTGATAGTATTAAATTATGAAAACTTCTTTAGCCGAGTTGAGCGATTTTTGTTGGGGAAAACTTATGAGTTCACGTGAACGCGCAAGCGGCCTGTGAATAATAAAAACAAAGCATTTATTTTCAAATATTTCCAATAATGGTATAGTCAAAGTCAAAGTAAGTTATCGCTTCTACCAGCAGGAAAAAAAAACACAAACTCACCCATGACTGGAAAAATAACATTTTTTTACTGGAGCTGATAATTTACACATAAGATAATTATCTATGTAGGTATACTGTCGTTCTATTTTCCGATTTATATCTCGAATCTCAGCGCACGCATCAGTCCTTTGATAAGAGGGTAGGATTTTAAATTACTTTCAAGATGTTCCGCTAAACATCTTGCGGGGTATTAATCAAGATAAATGTCATCGTGATTTAGGTCGTTAGCACCTCTTCAAGGAGGGGGTGAAGTAGGGGCGGCGGGGGCTGAAAACGTCAACAACGTTGATCCTTCCATTTTGTAACGGGGTTCTTAAAAAAGCATTTTTTAGGTTTGAGGTTTCTTGAGAGCGTTGAATAATCCTCCAATCAAGGCGGTTTCCCGCAGTTTTTATGACGTTTTTTTATGATTTTACTGCCGCAGAAATCTTAAAGTGTATTTTTAGGGTTCCGCAACCAAAGGGTAAAAACGGGACCCTATTACTAAGACTCCGCTGTCCGTCCGTCCGTCCATCCGTCAGTCTGTCACCAGGCTGTATCTCACGAACTGTGATAGTTAGATAGCTGAAATTTTCACAAATGATATATTTCTGTTGCCGCTATAACAACAAATACTAAAAAACAGAATTAAATAAATACTTAAACAACAAACATGATTTTTTTGCCGTTTTTATAAATGGGTCTGTCCAAAACTGTATCTCATGAACCGTGATAGTTAGACAGTTGAAATTTTCACGGATTATGTATACCTGTTGCCGCTATAACAACAAATTCTTACTTAAAAAAACAACGGGTTGTACTCCGGGAGTGCCGACAGATGTGAAAACTTGAACATTAACGTTGTGCATTAATATTTAATTTAATTTTTTCTATGTTGACATTGTTGTTTGCTGCTGTTTTGCGCGAGTGGGCCCTCTTGCAACTTTTCAACGCTCGTCTTGTAGAATTGTCCAACAAGCTGGTTGCACTATTTACAGATTTTTTCAGGATTTGTTCTGGTGAAGAACCTAATGTTGGTGTACGAGTACTTTGAATGGAGGCCATAATGAGTTTTTTCTGCTTCCGTTTAGGATTAATAGGTCCGAAGTTGTTTTTTGATGTCTTCTTTTTTGAACAAACGTGACAGTTCCAGGTAAGACGGCGATCTCTTTCTAAATCTGCGCGCATGAGCTCATACCTCTTAGCAGTAACATAAGCACATTCCAAGTCATAAGATTTTTTGCAAGAGCAGCAAGTTAAAAATTCACCTTTTTTCAATTTGTTATTGCATTTAAAGCAAGATTTTGTGACTTTGGCCAGCATTATAATAGGTCTTTACCTATGAAATTGCCGATTTTTTCTCAAGCTTTATTTTATTCATAATTTATTTGATTGAACAGCTATTACTAAAATTGTTTTTTATTTAAAAACTTGGCCATATAACGGAGATATTGAGTCAAATTAATACATATTTACTTTAGATTTATTTGCTGAAAAAGAAGTTCAAATATGGCTCGTTTCATACGTTGCCCGTTTCATTGCTTATTTTTGCTGTACCTTTGTTACAGTTACAACTGTCAATAAAATAAGTATGATGAAAATTAACTTAATGTTGTCTAAACCTTCCCATAAAATTTTACTAAATTTGGATTTCGCATTCCCGAGAAAAATTCAAAAGCGTTAGTATGGAAAATTCAGTTTTCCAAAAATATTGTATGAAAAACGGCAATTTCATAAGTAAAGACCTATTATATCACAAACAGGTAATAAGGAAATAAAACAAAATACACAAAAAGAGTCTGTTATTCTCTCAGGATTCGATCCTTTGACTCCTCGCTTACGATCTGATAACTTAACCACTCAGCCAAAAATACAAAAAGACTTTCTTGAGTTCTCTTCGTGGTTCCGAACCCTCGACCTGTTGCTTACCATCTGGCAACTTCACCACTCGACCAAACGGACTACTTTCAATTCAACGAAATAAACTATCGGTATTTGCGCGCTATGTGCGAAAAATCGTTGACATCGTTGACATCTGTCACAGAGATAAAGCTGTATGTTACCATAGGGCTGCCAACCGTCCGGGTTTCCACCTATACTTCAAAGTGCACAACGCCGCTAAAGAAGTTTTCACTTCAAAAACAGAATAAAATAAATATTTAAGGAGGCTCCCCACAGGAAACAAATTTTTTTCCGTTTTTTTTTAGATAATGGTACGGAACCCTTCGTGCGCGAGTTCGACTCGCACTTGGCCGGTTTTTTTAATGGTCTTTTAAGGGTAAAAAAGACTTTTTCATTTTTTATTTACCACGATGAATGTACTTCAAAGCTGTCACACTCGCATGAAAAGTACATTTATACTATTTTGACTTATTTTGAGTAACATCCTGGATGTTCTATGAAATAAAGCTACTATAACTTTGACTTTGGATAAAATAGACATAAACTTTTCTTGACATTAAAAAGTTATTGTATTATTAATATTTAAATAAGGCGGCAGATACTTACCTAAGAAATTTAAAAATAAATTGGGCAATGTATTCCTTTGTGTACAAGTTAAGTGAACAAATGTAAGTACATAAAATAAATGTAAGATTTGTTCCTCCGTGATTCTTTCAAATAGATTTTCAGAGTGACAGTAAATAAACACAAACATGCATGTAAATAGAGGGCTCTGAGAGTTCAGAGCGCGAAGTCAGTGGAAAATATATTAAGAGTTCCTTCACGCGACGTTTTTAAATAAATAGGTTTGGTTGTCGACATACGATGTCGAAAATGTTTATCTCTTTATTTTTTTATTAATAATGGGTTTGTTAATGTAATTTAGGTAAACTTACTGAAAAAATTTAAACAATAATTTAATTAATCCTTGGTGGGGACGTGTATGAATAAATCAACAATGACGAATTGAATAAATCATTACAGTCTAAGTCATGCCCGGTGGTGTATAGAAGTCTTTATTTAGTAGGTGCTTTTCGAAACCCATAAATACGATGCGGCGGCAGTCCATTAAGGCGTAAAGTATGATGAGCTCTTATTTTTAATCTAAAATTGAAAACAAATGACAGCATAATGTCACTTGTATTCAATTTTGGCATCGCCAAAACAGCCAAGCCATGGTCCACATTTTATTTTTACTTTTTTTTATGCTTTATGGTTGTCTAAAGTTATAAACTACCTACATCATTAGTTCATTACAATATGAACCATCAGAAGTATTTCAGACAGCAATTTCGCGAAGAAAATTGTACGGCTATTTGCTTATGAGCCTAGACTAGAGCAATACGTGCCTAATCCTGTTTAATGGGCTCTACCTACATAACGTGGTGTACCAGTGCATAGACGTACATTTAGTATTTATGTGTACATAATGTCCACAAACTCTGTTCTGTGTCAAAGAGAGCTTTTAGTTTTAGACCTGGTTTATTCAAACATATTAGAGCTGTTTACTGTATGAAACTAAATTTATTTATAAAACACACACATTCATAACGCTAAAAGTTGTGGAATAAGACAAAAAGAGGTTGTTAGGTTAGGTTAGTCGTCTAAACTATTTTTTTATTATTTTAAAACTCAATATCAATGCAAGCTTAGACCTGTAAAAAAAATTTCACACAAGTTTATCAGACAAAAAATAGAAAAAATTTATTTGTCATGAAATTGATGCCACTTCATTATTCTGTTTACTCCATCCCATAAAAAGTAAATAGGCTTAAAATGGTTCGGGAAAATTTCTTTTGCGTGAAACTTTTATAAAGTTTTACTTGTAACAAATATTGAAACATGCCTGAGTAAATAATAGTTTGTATTACATTCGTGAGAAGTTCCGCTTGGGCTGTCAAACGTATTCCGTGTTTTTCTTGGTTTTTGAATATTCATGTGCCCTTTTGAAATGTCCTCGTTTACGTTCGAGGAAATCGGTTTACTAAAGGCAATCAAATTCACTTTCATGCGCTGTTCTATGACTAAAATTCCTCGTTTGAGTTGATGTCTGTGGGTAAAAGCGCGATTGAAGCAGGTGTGCACAAAGGCATTCTTTGGCAACCTTTGATATCGCAGCCTGTCATCAAAAGCTTGTAAGCATCGTAAGATAGATTTACAAGATGTTATATTATTATCATTTTAGCTGTTCTGTCTCAGTTATAGTTAGAAGCCATACGTTTTTATTGTATCGAGTGAAGAAAGTAACGAAAACCACGAAAGTAGTCATGTTATTATTTAATGTCAAGTATCTTTAAGCGACAAAACTAATATCTTAGGTGATTGCTGTAAAATAAAACAAAGTGAAAACAAACATTGGTCCCAGTAACAATCTCAGTACAACTGTTAATCACACATGTTGAGTTACATACAAGTGTAGACAAAATAGGATAACACATCTTGAGAAATTCGTATTGGCGCAAAGCAATTTTCAGAAGACTTTTCTGAAAGCTTCATAGCAATTTAACGTTTGCGTTTCGTTAATTTCCACCTCTTAAAACACAAATAGTACGCAATTTCAGCGATAGAAAGCAAAGATCCTCCGAAACAAAGACTGAAACAGTTTCCCATCGCTACCACGAGATCTAAAGAAGTTCTTGCCACTTGTCTTGTTACTTGTTGATATGGTCTATTCGCCAGCATGAATACAGCAGATCCAAGTTCAGACTCTTTTTTAGGGTCTTCTAGTTTCTTTGCCACTACATTGTAATCTGGTTCTGTACACGATGGCAGACAGGTGCATTCTAGTCCGGTATCGTTTCCATAAGGAATCTTCAGCTTTCTCAGGATTTTATAATGACTCGTCAAACATTTCAAACCTTCCAAATCGCAATACTGATGCTTGTAAACCTTTGGTGTTTGGTGATGAGTGCAGTTACATAGTTTAATTTGAGCTTCAATGCGACACTGTGTGATGCAAACTGAGTAACTGTAGTGTTGGTACGCGAGAAAATTATCCGGAAGTTCTTGAGGAAATCTGCAATGGCGAACTTCAGGTGCAGTTAATGAAACTTCGGGTTCATTCACCACGTCCATGATTGAGAATGTCAATAAAGCTCGTGATCCGTAGACCACCGCAATCCGTCGATCTTCCTCCATATTCCAAAATGGTATATCATCAGGAGCATGCACGAAAGCTTCATAGTCTTGATATGCTCCGATTTCCAAAGTTCCCATTCTGAGTTTTTTCGAAGAAGCCATGTACGTCATCTGTTTTCCTGGAGCGTGTCTATTATTCAATGAAAAGCATATCCCGTACTCGGTTTCTACAGGTCTAAAGTGTTGACAGCAATCGATTGGTCTATTGTTCCATTTGCAGAATGCAAAGAAGTATTTACAAGCCGTACGAAACTCAGAGTGTATCAGTGAAAAATTCTTAGGGCAAGTTACATCCCGCTCGCACAACGATTGGCACGTGTAGCAAGTGCCAGTGAAGAAGGCAATTTCTTCGAAGAATTGGGTAACTTTGCTTCCACCCTTGAGTTGTACACTTAGAGCAGTAACTTTGTCAGTGTTTAGGATTTCACAAACCGAGACTGAGGGAAAGGTCGTGTTCCAGTCGAGATAATCTGTGCGCGTAGTAAATCTTATTGTGTTCTGTTGGTAGTGATTGTAGTATTTTATCACCGTTACCATTGCCGCCATCCATACTTGGATATAAATTGCCAAATATATCACTCTGTACACAAAATGCACATCCTTTCGAACGAGGAAACTCGGTCCATGTACCGTAAGATTTTTACAAGTGTATTTTAGTCGACGGTAAAACATAACGCTATGTCCAACCATTTTTTTCACAAGAAAACGCATTTTCAGTACTTAAACCTGCAGGTTAAAAGTCAAAGCTAGAATAACGGCACGAATGCAAAACTACGGCTTAAATAGTCAATCAAGTCCATTAGGTAAAGCATCTACTGGGCCACGAAATTTTCTTAATTATATCAAACAAAAACGAAATGAAAAGATAAAAATGTTTGATAGCCTTTTCGTGACTCGGTTACTTAACAATAGGAAACGTCCCTTTATAAACATTTCACTTAGTCCATTATTATTTAGGTTGAGTTTCTATGTTTACTTACTTTTGTTACGAGCTCGACTATGTTGTTGCGTAATTTTGAGTTTTGTAGGAAACTTTTAATAGCGGTTCTGGAAGCACCTTTCTCACATGATACTAGTGTTGTTAATTAAATATGTTTACCTTTTGCATCATTTTAAATTTTATCATGACAATCACAGTTACATACCCACACAAGTAACATCTTCTCAGTTGAATTTTATTCTAAAAGATGAAAAGTCTGCTCTCAATAACTACAATACCATTTAAAACTTGTATGTATTTCTTAGTGCATTTTTCGGCACAGGTTTTGCATCAGGGAAGTAATCAAAGGTCAGTTAAACAGTGTTTAAATAGTTATTAACGATACTAGTGTCGTAGGTAATGTGTAACGTAAGCTCATTTGAAATACGAGCGAAGTGAGTACAATGCACTAGCCGAGGAAACGAAACAAAAAAAATGTCAAAAACTTACATCGTATAGGTACATCCAAAGTTCATAAAAGATAGTATTTCCAATCAACATTCACTGAAAACATGTTACAATTGAACAAATGTGTACTAATATTTTTCGATTAAACACAAAACATTAAGGAATTAACATTTTTATAACACAAAAATAATTTTGTTGAACAAATAATTTCAAATGGCGGGCAAAACAATGGCGAGCAAAATATTTTTCCACAATTATGAGGCAAAGGCTAAGTGAATAAAAGGCCAATTGCGCCTACAGAAATGATTAAATAGTTCAATTATTTGTTAAAATCAGATTTGTTTTATTGAAAAAGTAAAATAAATAATTTACTTTTATATTTTATTTCACTAAAAATTAAGATTTTCGTCAGAAATAATTATTTTGTCAGGCAAAAAACTCTTTGATGTCATTCTATAAAGCCAGTGTAAAGCTTTATGAAAAAGATAATACTCTCACTTGTCAAAAGAGTCACTGAATTATCAAATCAGCTACTTTTTATTTCGTCATACTTTTTTGTCAGTATTTTATTCACTTTTTGCTTACTTTTTATGCATCATTTGATAATAATAATAATAATCTTTATTTCCTCTACAATGGGTTCTTAAAAACTAGTAACAGGTGCCACCCATTAGGCTCATCGCCTGTGTCGGGTAACACCAAAAAAAAAAATAATTTTACTGAATCACAGAATAGCCACTGAAGTGGAATTTTGCTATATGAAAAATGGTTTAGTTGCTCTTTTTTTTTTTCAAAATCTTCTCATTTCAAAACTACATAACATGGCATGTGTTTTATGGGGTACGTAAACGTACACTCCGTGCCCATGCTGTGGGGCCATTTCCGAGCAACTGAATTGTAAAATCATTTACAAAGTTTTTTTTTCAGCAGGGTTACAAAGATCAAATCCTAGCCAATATTTTCTTGTTATTTGAAATCACAGTTAAGGATAATTATTTCAATGATATCACTTAACAAAGTAATGTGGGTAAACACTATCATACTCAGTACTCACTCCCATATTGTGTTTGTTCTGTATACCAAACAAACACCTTGAGTAGATATCCCTGTTCCCATCTCAAGATACGACCGACTCCCGAGATTACATTTCGCGGTTTGTCCTGATAACAAGTACATGTTATGCTGATCACATACACGTTCATAAGTACTACATGTAAACGTGTTACGGTACATGTTTCTGTGGCTGACAGCAAACACCCTTTAGAGGTACCCTGGAAACGCTTTATATTTGCCTTGTTTTTCCTCGTGCTTCGTAAATCTTCCCAAACCACACGCAAAATCAAATTAGCCGCGCTCTGTAAGACAATTTAAAAGCCAAATGTTTAGTTTAATTTTTGAAATCTATAAAAAGTAGTGAAAATAACTACTTATATTAAATAATGTTTAGAAAATAATCTTGCATTCGAATCTACAAATGTGAGAAAGCTTTTCGTAAGAAAAGTTTGCAAAAACAAGCGTTACGCCATCATAGGCCATGTCTCTTTTAAAACGTGGTATTAATTCATTAGATTTCCAAAATCTGAACCACCAATTATAGCATAGCTAGTTCAGCCGGCGACAAACTCGCGCGTCACTCCACTCCGATTACCATAAAACTACACTTGACTGCGTGAGGGCACCGGCGCAGAGGCTTGCTCGCTTTATATCTGCAGCAGTGGTTCCCTAATTTATTTATTACGCGCCCCCTTTCTAAAATGAGAAAAAATCCGCGCTCCTTTTGTCCAGTTTTATAATGTTTTAAGGTTACTATTAGAATAAAGACAACATCAAATTATTTTTTTGCTTAATTTTCATGAAAATAGGACAATGTGTCAATAAAGGTCTTTTCCATACCAGACTAACGTCCCCTTTTGCAAGTCTCTGCACTGGACGCTCCCTATGGGTGGCACGCCACTTTAAAAATCCCTACTCTATGACGTTTTCATGTCGACACTTTTTTGACGTGTTTTTACGTTGTGCTTGAGTTACAGAACTCATTGGCCTGTTTATAATTCGAACGGCACGGTACGGCACTTCTAAATTTGAATTACCATTGCCCCCTTTTTTCTTAGCTTCTAATATTACTATTACATAGGAGGCAATGATAATACAATTTTGCCGTGCTGTTTTCAAATTATAAAAAGGCCCATTTGTTTCGATATAATATTTTTTTCGTGCAAAATATTAAACGACTTCTGATTAATTTGAGAATTAAAGATTTGAACTTGGCATTGGCAGGAGAGTTTACAAACATGAACTTTGCAAATACTGAATTAATTAAGTAATGGCATAGAAGGCAGAAATGCTTTTAGTGATCTCGTATTTCCTTGAAACTTATGTAAGAACCCTCTTTCTTCGAGTTAATAAAATAAGCTAGCTTCAAAGCTACTTTAGGTGTTAGGTTACAATCAACTCGAGTTACTTGCTTTGTTTTACTTCAATTTAATAACAGTAAATAGAAAGACGACAAATTAAACATGAATGAGTTTAAAAAACTTTCCTTTTGAGTTTCAGCTAAACTGTTTCTAAATTGTTTAATATTTGGACGGGGTTTGAATTGGAACTTCGTTATTAGGCTTCGTCGGGTCTGTGAATTATTTAGATATCGCCCGAGTCCATTTGCTGTTGAACCACACAGTTCGGTTCTATTGTTGATTTGTTCATCGACTTGAAGCGGCGCATGTAAAATATTGATTAACGTCTTGTATACTTGATCACTCAATGACATGTCTTAGGCCCGTATGAAGGAGACTCAAGTCTTGATCTATACTTAAATATTGATTATCTCTTTCTCTCACAATCAAAATGACAAAAACGACTGCAACTTAAGTTTAGATCAGAGTCTATCGCGTTCTGTAATACGGACCTTAGTCTGTGTCAAAAGTTTGTCAATTTTCATATTTTTGTATCATGTTATTAAATCTCCACTAAAACAATAAAGAGGAAAGATTTGTATTTTTGTATGTAACGAATAAACTTTAACACTACTGGACCGATTTCAAAAATTCCTTCACCATTAGGATGCTACATTATCCCTGAGTCACATAGGCTACATAATTTTCCCGAATTCCCACGGGAACGAAGTTCCGAGCAGATTGCTAGTATTTCATAATTTAATGCACTATTTGTTAAGAAAGCTATTAAAAATAATTATGTAATTTTTAACCCCCTGACAAAAAAAGAGGGGTGGGTGATATAAGTTTGACGAATAGACTGATTTCGATGCGGTTTTACATGTTTAAAAACTGACGTTATCGAGATGGTTCTTAGATCTATGATTAAAATTGGTTCAGCGGTATAAGAGTTAATAAGCGAGGTTATACAAAATATTTAATTTTTGAAGTTATTAAATGTATTATTGACGTAATAAGAAATATAGGTACCTAACCTATAATATAGGATTTAAAGCTTCAAATCACAAAATTAAATCTGAAACTTTTATAAACTCTTCGTAGATCTTCTACATAAAAAAATTCAAATGTTTTAAAACTACGAACCAAAACCGAATTGCTTCCAGTCTTTTTATTTGCCGCCTAGAAAATGCATAAAGTCGTCACAAGCTTGATTGTTAACGCGGACGACAAACATTGGTCGAGGACTCTAGAGTCGATTATCTAGAGAATTGGGTGGATGAATAAAAAAAATAAAATTGAAACCTTTTCACCTTATAAATCGGATAGCAAAAATAACATTTTATATAATATCTTTAAAAAATAAGAAAGATGTGAATTTTTTACTCTCAGTTATACAGAGTACAGAGAGGAAATATTTAACAATGACGTCACCGTTCAGTACCGCCAATTTATTTGCATGCTAAACGTTTTTTTTTAATAAAGAGAGCCACAAACAATTTATTATCTAACTAAATAATCAAGTCAACTGGCCAATTCTATTGTTTTATTACAAAAAATACTTAGTTTTGTGATACTAATAAGTAAAAATATCCATACTATGAGCTCAAAGAGTCAACAAACGAATCGATTGTTAGTTAGAGGACTCTTGAAAGAAAGTTAATTTTTTTCACTGGATGTCATGTAGAGACAACAATTTTTACCTTATATTAAAATCAATTTGTACCACACAAAGGCAAAAATAACAAAGAGACCAATCATTTAATTCCTGTGCTCATCGTGCACATAAAAACGATAAGTAATTAAAAATACATTGAATAACTGGAATTAATTTCCAATATCGGTTTTTCTGTTCATCGAACATTTGTTTGACCAAATGCATTCAGTTCGATATACTTGTACGAAGAACTTGCAATTGAGGCTATTTCAATTGTTGAGGCTTGAGGGCGTTTTATCCTATAAATTATGTCTATCATGTCTATGCTTGATCTAGGCCGAGGTCGGACGGAGTGCATTCAATTTGCAGGCTCTCGAAACAGATAGATTGGGTTACAAAATACCTGCAGATGGTTTTACTCAATGCTACTGCCACTAAATCCCGATCTCTCGAGGTCGCTTCAAAGACAATAAAGTTACTGCCGTTTTTATTTTACATTATTAAATTAAAATTTGTAACAAAAGGGTTTCATTTAGTCACTGTAATGCTTTATTCCGTTACAGCTTCTTTTGCTCTTTTTTTATTTTTGATATATCATATTACTATAAAATGCGACAGTTAAAGTTGAAGTCAAGGCCTGTCTTTTTGGAAGTACTTGAACCATGTCAGCCGAAGCGAAAATAGTCAGTTCAGGTGGAGTTCCACAAACGACTCCAACCTGTGTGAGTGTGACGAGCCAGTGTAGACCATAACTCACTTGATCTCATGTTCTGCATGCCCTAACATCTGCTAGGGAAGACCTCTTGGACGCTGATAACAAAGGTTTGATTTTGGCTTAGTACTGGGCCAAACATGTTTTTTTATTTTTATTATAAGGTGGGTTAACTCTTGACCTCAATCTTGACCAAGTTCATAGATGAGGTCGATGATGGAGCGAGTTTAAGGCACTGGTACTCCTACGCACCGACGGAACACAGCAACCTGTTTGGCGTCGGACTTCGGTAGGAGGGTGGTCGCGAACCAGACGGCATTATTTGACATTGCTGCTTACATGAAAGAAGAAGATCAGCCTTGCTCTCTGATGTAGATTCTAGTATGGGGTAGAAACAGTCTTCCAGTAATATGGATAAGACCTTCACGAAATTGGAAACCATATCTAAGACGTCTTTATTTATGGATAATATCAACTTATGAATAGTCTGTCCATCAATCTGACCATTGGGAAACACTGGAATTTACATGTCCCATGTAACATTGTAGACAAAGCTTCTGTAGTAGCTTATAAGTGACTTAACGTCACTTACTTACTTCGCTGTCTCAGCTAGCTAAGCTAAGTTACCATAAGTGGATCTTCGTCTCTGCATTGTACGAAGTTTGACCAGTCGGGCACTTGTAACCAGGACTTTGGCAACGTCGTCTTTCCAACTGTTCGAGCACAACCCTTCAAAAGTGATGGTGACCGGACGTGAATCATTGTCAAAGTGATTAGTTCACCGACATCTTGAGTGGCGCGACTTGAGAGTGTGCTTGGGTTGCAACGAGGTAACTACTTGGCCACTTAACATATCAGTTAACACTATTCTTACTGGCAATATACCGTCAATCCCGCGCTGTGATACAATTACATCATTTACTTTTGACGTTAACAAAAAAATATTATGATTCATACTAGCTTTCCGCCCGCGGTTCCGCCGCGTGGACTACAGGTTATATCGTGCCCAACTGTGAGATAAAATGTAGCCTATGTCCTTTCCCAGGCTCTAATCTATCTCTGTACCAAATTTAATCAAAATCGGTTCAGTAGTCTAGGTGTGAAAGACGGACAGACAGACAGACAGAGTTACTTTCGCATTTATAATATTAAGTAAGTAAGGATGAGCAAGTAGGCAAATCATGAAAGCGTTCTATTCACGAAAAGGAATTTCCGTTCCTTTGTGAATATAATATAACTTTCTACAACAGGTAACACATTTTCAGAATCAGTTTTGACATGCTATCAAAATAAAAAGATTGATGAAAGCTCTACTTAACTACAGATACATGAAATAAGAACTCCTCAGAATTTGTGATTGATGTAGCTGAAAATAGCAAGATGCTTGTTAACGATAAAACGAAAATAGGAATTAAAGTTGTCATACTGTGATATTCATGTTCGATTTGGTGGATAGTTTTGATAGAAATATGGTAGTTTGTTGTGGATTACAGAGTGCAGATTTTAGTTTGATAATAACACAATGACAGCCTTGTTGTATATCTAGACAAATGCAATATGACCAACATTGTGTTTTTATTTTATTGAATAATTGTAGGCATAACATTTCTGAATTCAGCGTTAATCAAAAACTTTTATTCAAACGTGTTTTGGACTAATTGCGTGAACCAAATGAACTTTCAGTTAATGTGAATTCGTTTGGTTGCCTATGTTTTTTTTTGTTATAAATAAATAAATTATATTTTTGTTATAATTCCCTAAAGTCTCCAGGATGGTTCTTGTTACTGTCATGTGTCAGTCGTAGTCGCTTGCAGTTTTGATGTTTTAATTAGGTAACAACTTTGAACCGGAATATTTGAGATGTTAATTAAATCCGATTTTAGCTTTTTTTCTATAACGAATGGGTTCACTTTTGGCCACAATCTAGCTCAGGGTCGAAGATTTCACTTTTGACTTATTGAGGTAATATTAATATTTCAATGTTTTGACATTAATAATTTTATAAACCTGAACCAAGTTTCTGTTTCTTGATTCACGCTGAAAAGTAACGTTTCCGCCCTTCTGTCCTTTATTATGAAACATATTATATTTTTCTATTTTCTCGGAAAAGTATATTGTTACGTTTGGATAAAGATAAGCACATTGATTCACTCCACACATTTACGTATTCCATATGAAAGTTTTCTTGAGAAACATTTGATTTTATTAACCCACCTAGCTGCAAAGTCAGCGGGTCAATGGAAATGGAATACAGTGAAAAAAACACACAAAAGACTTTGATGTAACATTTTCAGGGCAGTTGGGGCTGCCATTTTTATAGCATATGGCCACGTTACAATTGAAAATTCCTTTGTGTGACGAACACAAAAGTAAATTCCCCTTTCAAGGTAAAAAAGTAATACGAATGAGTTTATTTGAGTAATAGTTAAAAATGACGAGGCTTGTTGCAGATTACATTTGTTTTAGATTTTAGTTAGGACGAAGTCTGATGCGGATGCGTTTTTGTACTTATTTTCAATTTAAAAAAAACATTGTTAGAATGCCTGTGTCTGATTTTTTGCAACTTTAAATGAGATAAAACTCTAATAATTGTTGATGTAGATGTGGATTTTTTAAGGTGTTTCTTTAAACCTCATAATTAACAAAAACACATAAAATACATAATATAACAAGGTCGACAGGCTATCTTGTGACCTTTTCCACACCGACGATTTATTATAATATTATCTTCAATGAACAGAGTACAGAACAGCGAGGCAAATTCGATCTGTATCCGACTGTAGAATTCAATTAACAATCTCACTGAGTTCTCAGGGGATCGTCCTTTACAACAATTCTGAAAATAGATAAACATTTTGCTTCAGAGAGTCCGTCTATTCTGTCATTCTTCATCCGCGTGGAATAGATAAGCTCTACGGAAGCTTTACGCTATATCACTAAGGCCCGTGTTCACCAAAAATATAACCAATGGTTAAACCGCGGTTAGAATCTAATCAGACAAAATGTAAAAAAAAAATGTATGAAAATGACATTGTCAAGTCTCTGGTTAGCTGCTAATCGTTGGTTAAATATTTGGTGAACACTGGCCTAAGTTAATTTCAGTGCTTTGATTTGAATAAATAAATCGGTTACCATCTAAATTTTAGCAATCTATATGTTTATTTATTAGATTGTTTAATTCGTTATAAGGAATACCATAATTTAGCTGGTTAAATCAGATTTATTATACTTATGGGAAAAAAGTACGTATAATTTTGATCAGACGTTTGTTAAGTCTATAAATTATATGAAACAACGTAAGCCGGGATGGCGCCATTAGTCAAAAAATCCATAAAATAATGAGAAATTATGACAACAGGATCTAAATAATTTGACCAGATATTTATTTTTTTGTTTTTGTACTTACCAGTCTTTACTAGTTTGAAAGTGACCTGCTGCTGGTTCTTAAGCTGTTCGTTGTGTGCAGGATGAGTGAGCTCTCGCAGCACCATTTCGAGTGAGGGCTGCTGCTGCATGGTGGGACCACGGGCCGGGCCCGGGGACTCCCGCGACCGGCTGAACTTGCGCCGGAAGAAACTAACTTTCTTCGGCTTCGAGTTCGATTCTGGAAAAGACACGGCGATCAACAACCATATTTTTAAAGTATCCATAACTAGGTAAGTGAGTCAGGACTAAGGCAAAACCAAAAACCCAAACTAATGTTAGAAAAACCAATGGAGATGATCACGATTTTTATGTAAAGCGTAATGTTTATTTTATCCAAAAGTACCATGCGCAGATGGTTGTGATTCGCAGTCAGTTAGTCGATGAACACATTCCTCTCAAATCCACTCGTTCAAAAACCTTCATAGGAAGTTCGGTGCTGCGTCGGCGTTGAGGGAGTGGAGCGAGTTGAGTACGTCGGTGACGGACTAGGCTCCGAGTAGGGCCGTGGCGGGAGCAGGCTGAGCTGGGAGGGAGCCGGGGAGGGGAAGTGCATCGCCGATACATCGGTCTGGTGATCAGGCTCCGGCGTCGTCACGCGGATATGCGCTGTGTACTGCGGTAAGCTCGCGACTTCAAACAGTGCATCGAAGTCGCGATCGAAGATGTTCTTCCGCGAAAATGCGGGCGTAGGGAGGGGAGCTGGAAGCTCGAATTCATCGGGAGCAGGGGTCCTAACTATTTTCCCAAAGTCATTGTCCTCATGGCGCGCGAGCCGTTTGAGGAACTTGGCCTTCGTGCGCTCGCGCGGCTTTGCCGACCGATCGAGCGACGGCGTCGGCGAGGCCGGCGCGCGCTCCGCAGGCTCCGGGGGCGCCGTTTTGGGGAGTGACGGCGCGCGGGATGGGACGGGGCGGGGGACGGGAAGCGAGGGGGTCGCGCTCGGCGCGGGCGGCAGTGGCCCGAGCAGCACGTCAAGCGTAGGCCGCTGCCGGGGCCGGGGCAGCGAATTCGAGTTGTATGTCAGGGAAACTACTTCGTCTGCGGGGTATATTACGTACATCCCTGGCGAGACCGCATCGCGCCGGCCCCTCGCGCCCTCCGAAGAGGTTCAGCGCGTCTTTCCACTACTCCTCCTAATCACTGCTTGAGAAAGACTTTTTAGAAGTTTTGTGTAGGAATGGGTATAAGAAACTAGGGTAAAACTTAAAAATCGAAGTAGTGGAATGTTTAAGAATAATGTCTCTCGTAGCTTATTTTAGAAGAATTTAGGAATGTTTTGAGGGAGGGAGTTTGAGCCATAAGAGAGAGGTAGGGAGGAACTTTCTTCATCTGAAGATAGCCTTGAATCCCAATAACACATCTTCACTTAAACCTAGTGACAAAAAGAAAATAATAATATAAAACAGTGATCAGAAGGCTAAAATAGAACCAAAAATAAATGCAACGGGTAAACCAAATAAAAAGTTTAAAATGCTACTATTCGGTAACAAATGTAAATATTGATCGTGTGTCTGTTGGTGTGGCGGACTGCCGCGGCTACAAGCAGGTCAAGTGCCACCACAATACCCGGAGCAGGCAACGAGTGCTATTCAAAATTTTACAACGTTGCGATTCCGAAAGATTCATTATCATTTTTCTTTGCCGCTCCTCTGCCTGTTAATAAGGACCGTCTGAATTTTTCATTGGTTTAATAAATTAAATTACATCAAAAAGTAGTCTTTTTTTATACATGGTGTTAAGTAATTCGATCTTATCCTCTCAGGTGGTGAATCAGCCCATGAAACTGAACAACTTTCCCTAAGAACAAATGCCGAAATACGAAAAAAAATTTTTGACTTCCCATACAAAATGATTTATCAGCTGATGCAATTTGAATGGAAAGTCAAAAATTTCTTAGGGAAAGTTGTTCAGTTTCATGGGCTGATTCACCACCCGAGAGGATAAGATCGAATTACTTAACACCCTGTATATGCAAGGTGACTTTTTAATCACTGGCCGAATTTGTTACGTTTACGTTTGTACCTACCGTTCATTGTCTATACCGTTACGGGTCCGTGGACCTACCGATTTGACCTACTGGTGGGACCACGGTTATTATAAAGAGGAAAGATTTGATTGTTTGTTTGCATCGAATAGGCTCCGAAACTACTGGCCCGATTTGAAAAATTGTTTCACCATTAGAATCCTACATTATCCGGGATTGACATAGGGTACAAGTAAGTGCTGGAATGATATACCGCCTCCAATTCGACAGTTAAATTGTTAAACGAAATTTAAAAAGGAAATGCGCTCATATCTTCTGAATAAACAGTTGATTGGTTCTTGAAGCTAGGCGTGGTAGTTTTTGACTATTTAAATTTTTTTATTTTTTATTTTTTTACATTATCATGTAAAGGTATTAATAGGTTTAATTATATATTTTCTCATGTGTTTGATATTGTTTACACTACACACCAGCACCACATGCAAACACACACAGACACACACTCGCACGCGCACTTACACACCACCACCATCCACACACACTCACACACACAAGCACACGCACACAAACACATACGGCGTATGTGTCGCGGCGGCGGCGACTGTTGCTGCACTTGGGTCCTGGCAGAATATCAGCGCTACAGATAAAACTGTAGCATTATGCTGAGCCAGCGCCGACTTCGTCTGTGCGACACAGGCAGCACAGTGCAGCACTTTGTTTTATGTTTGTAAATGTTTTTTGTTATTTCTTTAATTTGCCATTAAATTGGTTTTTGTCTTTGTGTCTATTAAGTGTCTTCTGTGTTTCTTCTGTTTTTCTATATTGTGATGTCTGTGTTGTACGCCGAAATAAAGCATTTTCTATCTATCTATCTATCTACATGATTTTCCCGAATTCCCACGGGAACGAAGTCCTGCAACCATTTTTAAGCTATTGCATAGATTCTATCGCGGGCCTTGAGCGCGGGGACCGAATTCAGAAATTCCGTAACGAAAAAACCTAACGCTCCCCACTCCGACGGGCACGGAGGTGTGGCTTGAAGGCCGCGCATCGTCTAACGTCGTTTCAGTTATGCAGTCTTCAACACGGTATTTGTGTGCGTGCAACAATAATAATAATATAATAATAATAATAATAATATAATAATAATAAAATGAAGTTGCTCCGATCCGGACGAAAATCGGTATCTGGGGGGTTTGGGGGTCGATGATTCCGAATATCGGGTCACTTTTTCGATTCCACCATTTTCCAAGATGGCTGCCATATAAGGAGTGGTGAGGCGAGACCGCAGGCCAAGCCGAACCACGACGCCACGCTGCGAGGCGAGGCCGTAGGCCGAGGCGAGCTACGTAAAAAGCGAGGCCGAAGGCCGAGCTCCGCGTAGGGCGTAGCCCGGAGCGTCCCCCCCCCCCCAAATCCAAGATGGCCGCCATACAAGTTTAGATTCAAAAGGTGAGGCGAGGCCGAAGGCCGAGTCGAGCCGCGTATAGGGTGAGGCCGAAGGCCAAACTCCGCGTAGGGCGAAACCCGGAGCGTCCCCCCCCATAATTAAAGATGGCCGCCATACAAATTTAGATTTTTAAGGTGAGGCGAGGCCGAAGGCCGAGCTCCGCGTAGGGCGAAGCCCGAAGCGTCACCAAGCATATTACCCGCCGACCGCAGGTAATATGCTTGGTGAGGGAATCGTGACGCGAAGGGCAAAGCCCGGAGCGTCTCGATTCCCCCCACCAAAAATCCAAGATGGCGGATATGAAATTTTCGGGCATACCGACATGGGTGTCGTTTAATAGGTTTTCGGGGGTTCTGATTCCAAAAATGACATCCATTTTGAAATCCAAGATGGCGGACATGTATTTTTTGTAAAAAACCGTCATGGGTGTCGTTTAATAGGTATTCGAGGGTGCTGATTGCGAAAATAACATCCATTTTAAAATCCAAGGTGGCGGCCGTAAAAACCAAAAAAAATGGTAAACTTTTTTGAAATTTTTACATAGCATTTTGTATCAACTTATGCAATTATAATTAAAAGTAGAGGGCTACTTTTAATTATAATTGCATAAGTTGATACAAAATGCTATGCAATAGCTTTACCGCGGCAGTCCCCGAGTGCCACACGTCTATTTTTTTTTTCAAAATTTTCAGCACTAATTGTATTGTGAACATTGAAAATGGGCAATAATCAACACAAGATGCAAAGTACATTTTCTGGAAATGTTATATATCAATCACACAAAACTAAGGAAGAAAATACTGAAGCAATCATTGACATCTCTTTTCAAGTTACAAATAGTAGTACGAAAACGGCACGACAAAATTGTACTACCATTGCCTCCTACATACTAGTGTAGTTAGGGTAGTTAGGAATATAAGGGGCAATGATAATTCAAATTTTGACATGCCGTGCCGTGCCGTTCGAATTATAAAAAGGCCTAATAGCTGTACACCCACGGCTTCGTCTGCGCGGAATTCGGTTAAGTATATCGCGCTCCGGAACGAACCCCTATACATTTTGGGGTTCCATTTCGACCATGTCCATACTCGTGCAATAAACCTTTAACTATATCTACACAAATTGCATCCATTAGTCTAGGCGTTGAAAACCTAACAGATAGACAGACAGAGTTACTTTGGCATTTATAATATTAGTATAGAATACGGATTCTTTAGAAGTAGGTTAAAGTAAACACATTCTCGACTATTTAGGCACTGTTTGTTCATACCTTTTTTCAAACATTGTTGAACCTATGTTGATCCTTTGTGCGGTTATGTTTAGTTTCTCTACGCTGCTATACACTCTCTACATTTACCCTTTGTGCTTGTTCCTATAGTAAAGCTAAAATTGTACGGTTCTATAGAAATTCGCGTGTTGCCAGCAAAATTCAGTACCTAACCATTTTGCTAATGGATTTGCACATTGAACCCTATCCAGTGAATGATATTCAGAATATCTTTTTTGATTTACAGGTAGGAAACAAAGAAAATTTAGATTTTTAGAGGTGCTTATTGTTCTGATTATCTTTATTTATTTTTTAACTGACTTCAAAAAATGGGAGATTCTATGTTCGACTCTACGCATCTTATTTTGTAAATCTTGAAAGAAGTTCGCGTAATCCTCAGCATTGAGAAGTGCAAAATTAATTTAAAAAACAAATAAGTATAAGAATTTAGGTAAGTAACTTGTTAAAAACCGAAGAAAAGTGTCCGGTTTAATGTCTTTCAGATTGAAGTGGCTCTCGTGAGAGTCATGGGACGGTTAGGTTGCGAAATTTCAAAGTTCAAGTGTCACTTAAGATGAAAATTGTTCTACAAGATGCTGCTATTATTAGAGTGATGTATTTTGACGTGGATATTGTATTTACAGAGCTTCCATAGTGTGACTTAATTCATAAAAACATACACTCCCGAGAAAAAATAACTAGTCACTTATATAAATCCATAATTTAATTAAACCGCTCGGTAGCTAAACAATCAAAGAATCTGTTACATTGTGTGACCACTGTGGCACATGGCGTGTATTCTCGTTAAAAAACATTAAATATAATAACATAAAATTTAACTCGATTAAAATAACAGATTAAAAGTTACAGGAACTTACCAAATTTTAACAGGAATTTTACCAAATTTTCTACATATCTAAAAGTGTGTTTGTTGTTATCGTAGCGTAGAGCATATAGTAGAAGTAACTTTTTACAGACTAAAACTTGCTTTTGAAAGTAAGGACAATTTTTTTTTCCAGTTACCTATTATAACGTATTTGTATCTCTAGAAACAGACGATAAATAACAAGCAGATTACAGTTAGTTTGCTACTTAGAAGAAGTTTGTTGCATTTATGTATAGTCTTGTGACCCTTTGAGGCGTATAAAACAAAAGCAACCTTAATTATATGTATATCAGGTGCTCCTAATTTCTTGTTGTGTTTCGGTTATCATAGATTTTCCAAATGCATACGAACTTTCTATAAATATACAGTAATTTATAGATACGTTTTCATGGTTATTTCGTTTTAATTTTCTTAACTATCACTTATCATATTTATTGTCAACGGCATTCTAAAATTTAGAATAACATGTTTTATTGTTAGTTTGTTATAATAAATAGATACATAGTAAGATAATAAATAGAAGCACTGTATGTCCTTTGATTTAGCGATTCTTATTTATTTGTTGTTTTTATCATGTGTTTTTTGCTTAGTGGTAGAATAGAAGCAGACTTCTATTTATGTTCCCCTGCAAATTAATTAACTTTGTTAAGGAGAAGAGTTACGAAAGCCCCAAAGTAACTGTATTTTTGTTTTATTCGTAAACTCTCTGACTTCGTTGGATTAATAATAAACTCGAGAAAGTTTCATGTTTCTTTGTGAAAATGGAACAAAATATCACGTTACGCTTAAGGTCGCTTGAGTTACATTTTTTTTGTAAACATTTTTAAGAACAATTTTCTGGGACAGAAATTTAATTTTAGTCTTTTTTTCATAAGCCCAAATACGGCCTCCCTTCGAATCATGAAGGGGATTTCGGCCATAGTCCACCATGCAGTTTGGTGGACTATGAGATACAAGAACGATTTTTTAGACGTGTGTGTTCCATTACATGCTTTCCTTTCCCGTTGGGCACGTGATAAATTAAGGCGTCTACAGCACCTAAATTACGTTTTTATGATGCGTAGATAAGCATGACGCACTGCATTAAATCGAATAAAAAAAAATTCTACGGTAATATTCAGGACACAAACTAGATAAGTAGTTTGCTAAAAACATGATTCAGCACTTTTGGTTCGATAGAAAAAGCTCACAAAGTAACCTCTAAATACCCAATTTGTGTATCTTTCAATCTGTAAAAACGATAGTAAAACGCACACAGGAACTTGAATTTGCTATTAAAATGTTCGTGAATGAACACTCTCGCTAAGTAGTTAACGCATTTTTAGATTTAAGCTGTTACCTTTCCATAAATCAATTTTTTCTAACTTTCGAACATGTTTTTACGCACGCACGCTTTCATAGTCCGTAAACTTCGTGTATCGACACTGTTCGCACTGCCGGCCCAGGCCTGTTGAGAGACGGAGATGGCACTATTCCTATGTGTGCTGCCTTTATCGGGTGCTGTAGTCGCCTTAATGACAAATCCACACATAAATCTGAAAAGACGAATTTAGTGGTTTTATACCCGCAAACTTATGGTTACAAATCTGGCTCATTACCAATTGGGCTATCACTACTATACTCTTTAAAAAGTAGTAATAAAGTCCAAATATTTTTCTATAGAATGGATTTTTACTAGCAGAATAGGAGTTCAGCTTAATCAAACGATAAGACTACTTGATCCGTATGAGAACATCATGGAGCCGTGAATGTTTGGGGACTAGACCCCTTTGACAGAGCCACCGTTACTCTTTGGGTCATTGGGCCTGGGTCAAACGCTCTATGGAATTACTGATGCGCACCGGTTACCATTACCTATCAGTAATCCACTCAGATACTTTAGGTAGAGATTTTGATTGAAAAATAGCGTATAGTAAGGTCTCTTTTACCGAAATGTAAGTTCTCTGCATGGCTACAATTATGTCAACTAAGACACAGGTAGTCAGGTATACCCTAGCTTATGCGGCTGTCTTCCAATACACAATTAAAACAGAATATGACAGTACCTAACCAGAAAACTGAAGGATGGGGGAAACATTTTTTTATTTTCGAACAATAACCAAGTCTTCTTCTTATCTTGTAGGTATAGTCAAGTATGTGTCGAACTTGGCTAACCCTGGTGTCAGAGTTTTCAAACCGCATAATGGCCTCTGACTTGGTTTTAACGACTGTAGTCAATCGACACCAGCCGGGACCGACAGCTTAACGTGCCCTCCGAAGCAAGGAAATGCTCGTGATAAATTGCCACTTTGGTCACCCATCAGGTTCCCTGCCTCTGTGTACGTTGCTTAACCTCACTGATCGGTTGAGATCAGCGAGAGCCACTGGGCTACGAGCGCTCCACAACCAAGTGAAAATCATAAATTAGATTTCAACATATAACGATGTCAATTGGTTTTTGAAAAATGTGATAAATTTACTTAGCAGTTATTGTAATGTTGGGCCACAAGAACGATATTGCGTAACAATAGCTTTCATAGATTGAAGTTCTCAATATCTTATACTTACATTAGGAAAATTTATTTTCACTAGTGATGTCTATACAGGTAACGAAAATTCACCCTAGTTCGGCCCTGTCCTTTGGGTCAAAAGTTTCAGTACAAGTTCTGAAACGGGACTAACCGGAATAAGCACTGCCCGGTTTAACCCCACAACCGGGTCACAAAATGGAAAAGACAAATATTTGCAGCCAACGTTTGTTTCCGCAAAGGTTTACATGGATACCTAGAACATTATACGGAAAATTGGTTTCACTTCCATGTTTGACTGAGAGTGAAAGAAAAGCTTAGAATAAGCCAATTATCTACTCTTCCCAGGTACACAGTAAAAGTATTTTTTATTTTTTATTATGAAATGGGTTAACTCTTGACCCCAACCTTGACCAAGGTCATAGATGAGGTCCACGATGGAGCGAGCTTTATTAGCAACTTTCTTAGACTAGGAGTGTTTATATCAGAATTTCGCAAGTAAGAGCAGGACAGAAGCTATGTGATGGCATAAAATAGGTACTGAATAAAGCGGATGTAAGTAGCGCGCGACACTAACCTGAAGGTACTATCATACTACCCATTACACGAGTCTTGTAAAACGAGTAAGTTTTGCAAAAAGAATGCAAATTGTTGGAATTAATTAATTAATACGCCTAAAAGTTTTTGCCGTGTGGTGATCGGTTGAGAATAACACCACCCCATTTCTTTCCGTGGGTGTCGTAAGAGGCGACTAAGGAAACACAAATGAGACCTGCCTCCTAGTTATCCATCCCAGGCAACGACACTTTACTTTTTTCTGAATCTGAGGTATTGTCCTATGGTCTCATGCGGTGTAATAGGCTCTGTAAAGGGCCGTCTGGTTCGCGACCACCCTCCTACCGAAGTCCGACGCCAAACAGCTTGCTGTGTTCCGTCGGTGCGTGGGAGTACCAGTGCCTTTATCGGCATTTCTGGGTTAACTCGCTCCATCGTCGACCTTATTTTTGACCTTTATGGTCAAGATTGAGGTCAAGAGTTAACCCATCCTTACTAATATTATAAATGCGAAAGTAACTCTGTCTGTCCGTCTTTACTGAACCGACTTTGATGAAATTTGGTAAAGAGATAGATAAGAGCCTGGGAAAGGACATAGGCTACATTTTATTCCACAGTTGGGCGCGATATAACCTGTAGTCCACGCGGGCGGAGCCGCGGACGGAAAGCTAGTCTTATAATAAAAAAATAAAAAAATCAGCTGTAACTCTATGTTAACTTTAATTCATCAACATTACAACAGAAAAATCTTAAAACAAAAACTGTTAAAAGTAGAACATGATTTTCCAAGTTGTAAACGGAATCTCGTAGCCAACTTTACTAGTTTGAAACCTAATGATATTTGTTTCAATACTTAAAATACTATCGTAGAACTTAGCTACAGCTATATGCTACGATGTAGCAAAATGCATGTAGTTGAACGACGTCTGTAGCTTGTACACACGTATACTATACACGTTCACGCCCATAATCCCTAACTGGGTAGGCAGACCATTAGTGGTTCTAGAACCACTAGATGCCACGTCTGACACAAATTATGAGGGTTATCAGACGAAACAAGTTGCATAATGATAAGAGGTGGTCAGCATTTCGCCCATTATACATCAAACCCATGTGCTTGTAGATATTGGATAACTTTCAATTCATGATGATGACTTTCAGTTAGTTATCGAAAATTAAGGATGTGAATCACCCCACAAATCTGAACAACTTTCCTCAAAGAACACAGGTCGTTATACGAGAAAAGTTTTCGCCTAACTTGAGTGGAAAATAAGAGTTTCATCTTTTTATTAAGAAAGTTGTTCATTTTTAACCGACTTCAAAAAAAAGGAGGTTCTCAGTTTGACCTGTATGTATGTATGTATGTATGTTTGTCCGCGATTATCTCCGAGTAGGTAAAAACAACTTCGATGGGGAAGCTAAGAGACGGATACAGCTGGGCTGGGCAGCGTTTGGGAAACTCCGCCGAGTCTTCACGTCACCCATACCTCAAAGCCTGAAAACGAAAGTTTTCAATCAGTGCGTCCTACCCGTGATGACATACGGAGCCGAGACGTGGCCACTCACAGTGAGACTAGTCCACCAATTTAAGGTCGCTCAGCGAGCTATGGAAACGGCTATGCTCGGTATTTCTTTGAGGGATCGGATTCGAAACGAAATAATCCGTCAGAAAACCAAAGTTACCGACATAGCCCGGCGAATTAGCAAGCTTAAGTGCCAGTGGGCTGGTCATATCTGTCGTAGAACCGATGGCCGTTGGGGCAGAAAAGTTCTAGAATGGAGACCACGAATCGGCAAACGTAGCGTAGGGCGCCCTGTTACTAGGTGGGGTGACGATATTCGTAAAGTAGCGGGCAGTGGTTGGAGGAGGAGAGCTGAAGACCGAGCTCAGTGGCGTGCCATAGGAGAGGCCTATGTCCAGCTGTGGACTGATACAGGCTGATGATGTATGTATGTATGATGATGTATCTCGCGTTTGGCTGAACCGATTTTGATGCGGTTTCCAGAAAAGTATTTTTTACATTTAGGAAAAGGTTTTAGTATTATAACCGACTTCAAAATATAACCATCTTAAAAAAATGAAGAGGTTATAATTTGCACTAAAAATGGAAAAATATAACTTAAAAAAAAAATAGAACCAACTTCCAAAAAGCGAAAAATAAATACAATATCATTTGATGTGCTATGAAGTACGTATCTACTGAGCTGTTTGAAGTCGGTGCCAAGAAAATTAAGTTTGATAGGCCGCCTTCGCACCGACGACAGCTCAGTCGGTAGGTACTACATAGCACATCAAATGATATTGTATTTATTTTTCGCTTTTTTGAAGTTGGTTCTATAAAAAAAAAAGTTTTGATGGGTAGAATCATCCCCATAAGTTTTGCTATCTAATTTGATATATTAAGTATTCTGAATTTTTCAAAGATTAAGCTCGAAAAGTCACATTTTATCTTGAAAAGATCTGATTGGAGTAGGTACTAACTAGAATTAGATTTGGCTTAGCACGTTTGAAAAGGGCAAATGTACACGCGTCATTAATGGATTGGACGGTAGTTGAGGCATCTGTTAGCATTGGATAAAGCACATAATGTTGTCTATGGCAGATTAATTAACAGCTTAGTCCATACCCATTACACAATAGATCAGTATATTCTGTATTGAAAGGCATATTGCACTGAGAGATAGGCCGTACAGAGCGGTGAATTAATTGAACCGTTCCTAATTGGATCAAAACTTCGCCGAGAACGATACGTGAGGAATATGTAAATCAGTGGGCGGGAATAGCAGCCTTAGGAGCTATGCAAATAGTAAAACCAATTAAAAGCTAAGTGTAGATGTCATCTTTAATGATAATTTTGTCTTTTAACGGATCGTATTTAACCGAGCGAGAATAATGTGAAATTTTGGTTCTCAAAAAAATGAAATTACTTTCATAATTAATTGGTTGGTGACTAATATCAAGGGTAAAAAAATCAAAAACCAGCACCTTTATTTTCCTATTTCTTAATTCAATATGGTGGAAAAAATTTTTTTGCAAATTTTGTATATTCTTTCCCTTGCTATATGCCATTTTAATTACTCCTAGAAGGAATACAAAATTTTGTTTGCTAGCCAGTTAATAATATTAGGCGCCAAGTCATTATTCTAGTATCCCCATAATTTTTTTAGCGCCCGTGCATGATTTCGGCTGAAGACACATTTTTTGTCGCCGAGTCAATATAATAGTCGTCAGTTTATGCCAATTTTAACATACTGTATAAAGATTCCTCGAGGAAAGAATAGAAAAGCCTTTGCTCAGAAGTGAGACGAGATATTGTCGGACAGTCTGTTCTGGGAAATATTTTTCTTAATTTTCTATTGATCTCGAGTTTGATTGTCTTCTACATAATCATACCATTCGCCAACGTGTAACTTGTAAATGTCTCGAAAAACCAATCTGGAGTTCAATAATTGCCAATTTATTAGCCAATTTTCTTTTCCCAATTGGTTGAGATCATTACGGTCCAGAAAATGGAAAGTAAATAGTTCTTTGGGTGTTTTTATAGACCTAAAAGTTAAAAATTAATTATTCTCCAGCATATATAAATAGCTTCAAACAATTTATATTTTCATTTTGTAAATTCATTGTGGAAAACTATTTAATAAGTTCGCAACACACGATACATAACGCGTAACAAAAATAGATCTAACATGCACTAAAATAGTTCCCTCAAAGGAATCAAAACATTTTGGTTTATAATCCATCCATCCATATACTCACGCCCATAATTCCTGATAGGGTAGGCTGAACATCATGTGGTTTACACGACTCCTCGTTTTACACACATTCTGAGGGATAATATGTAGATGAAAATGAGTATAGTCGTAATAGGTTCTCACTTGTCAGCATTTTATCCAAGATACAGCAAAACTTTTACGTCTTACTTAATAGTTTCTACAGTATGCCTGGGACGAGTTGGCAGCTGACACAATCTGTTTTTTTTTCACTCCCAGTCCAGCGTGGGAGTTTCGATAAACAAGTAGCGTACAATTTTGGTTACCTAATTCATGAAATTCAAGTATTGACACAAAAATGTTCATGAATTTGACGCTCTTTTCCAATTCAAATCTAAGTTACTTTTAATGAAGTTGACAAAAGTTTGTTGCTTTGTCTTGATCGGTGTTACAATCGCCGTCGTGTCCAAAATATTTTCTCGCGTCCCGTTAATTGCACACGTGCCATTAGTTCGCTATCCCTGTTAATACGACTCAATAATATTTAATAGAAGACTCAATGACTGGCATTATCCCTACGGGACTTCGCTCCCGTGGGAATTTGGGAAAATTATGTAGCCCATGGTGAAAGAATTTTTCAAATCGGTCTGGTAGATTCGGCCACCCTATTCAATGCAAATCAACAATCAAATCTTCCTCTTTATAATGTTAGTGTAGATAATTTTCTTCTAAAGAACTCGGTTTGCAAATTCTAAGCAAATTAAAATAGTTTGTTGAATAAACTATTTAATAATGTGTACACAAATCCCCTCGCTCGTAAGCGGTAAGGAAGCCAAAACAGAATGAACTAATTTGCATTTTAAATCCAGTACACGAAGCATGTGCCACGACACGTGTCCGCTAATTATTTTATCATCGCATAATGTAGACAAACGGCGGATATCCAGAAATAAAAGTCAAGAAGATGTAGGAAGATATAATAATATCGTTCGAGCCCTTGACTCGTCCATTATGCGAACGTGCTGCGCAAACGAGCTTGCGATGAAAAAAGACTTTATAAAAATGAATATTTTATTTTTGAATAAGGAAACAGGTGCACATTAGAAAAACAGTTTAGAAAATTCTAATGTAAGTAAACGGGAAAAAAGTTACTCCATTTCGCAACACGCCTCGGGGCGTTACTTATGATGTTGTATTAAAAAATATATAAAGTTAACGTACTTCTTTTATTATACTTGTAGTAAGACACGCGATTGTCGTTAGAATTTATTTCCACCTTACTTAGTACTTGGGTGGAAATGATATTTAAAAGCTAGAGTTGAAATGGGGTGTATTATGCAGAGGAACCATGTAGTCTGACATGCCAGTGACTGTCATTAAAATTGGCATATAGAAGAGGCAATTGGAGGTGAACCTCATTTCCTGTGGGATACAAGTTTCCGATACAAGAGCCGATCGGATGCTAACGTAGTACATTCCTTATTTATGTATAGATAGGCAGATGTGGTATGTAGACACGTGGGGAATGGCTCTCAGTATCTGTTTGTATTTATGTGACACGAAATGTCGACGTATTCGTTTGTATAGGATGGTATTGAGAGATCTAATAGGTTCAAGTAGCCAGGAAAGTATATTAAAGGGTATAAGAATAAATTTAGTAGCAGATTTTAACCAAATGTAACCCCAACCGACCAATATTAAAAGAAATGAAGAGTTTAATGTGACTGTATCAATGTAACTGTAACTTCGCCTAAGGAATGTTATGAAAACTGAAAACAAAAATCACGCCTTGTGCGATCAGGGACCGACGACCTTTCTAGGCAACAACATCAATATCTTCAGGTATAACTGATGACCATGTCACGAGAGAAGTATCCTGGGCAAGCCTCATAAAACCATATAGCATATAGATATGTACCGAAAATCTAAGCAAAGATACGGGTTACATGATCAAGAGGTAAAATTAAATGAGATCGATTAGCCAGAATGAAAAAATACCGAAAATGACTTCAATTCAACTTTGCGTGTTAACTTCACATTTTTGTAGTTTAAATACGCATTGACTAACCGAACAATGGTTGAAAAGTAAGAGATTTAAATAATAAAGTTAGTCACTATTGCTACCGGCTTTTGATAAATTAAATCAATTTAATTTTAGTAAGTAGAACAACACAACCAACTAGCATACCGGTACGCAATTCTATGAATATGGAAATTCCATCAAATTAATTTTATTTATTGTTAATTTTATTATTCTGTTTATTTCGTTCGAATTCCAAATATTGATGTTCTTACAGTAATAAGTAGATCTTAAATTATAAATTGATGTGTTCCACTGCTGGTTTACAAAGTTTTTAATAATTAATTTCAAACTTACTTAATAACTAAGTATAGAACTGTTACTATCTATGTAGACAATTTAATTTCTTCTGAAATTATAGTTTTCACAACTAGTTTGGAAATATAATTATGGTGTCATTATAAATAAATGTAGTAGAATTTCAATTATACAGAAGAATGAACCTTCTAATTATAACTTAAATTTTGATGAAGCAGTAATTGAAAAAAGGTACATTCATAATCCCGAGATATTCCACATTTTCCACGGGTTTACCTTTGTTAATGAAAAGGATCCCTGGGTTGACCTTATTTTTATGACGAAGGAAATTTATCTTAACACTCTGTGCCGGCATAATAAATGCCGCATTATTAGATGGGTATCCGTGATTTAATGTTTCAATTAGATGATGCAAGGTAGTAAGATACTTTGTTAGCTAAAATGTATGGGGCCTTAACATCTTATTGTTCCAAAATCGTAATCTTCACCTGTTAGCGTTGCACCCTGCTGATCAACGGACGAGGTTTTGACTTATTACAATCCGCAAAGAGTTTCTTAACTTGATAATGGCGACTTCACCTTCTATATTTTAATTTTGATTAAAATAAAATCAGGCTTGTGGACGCCATTTTTCAATTAATTGAATTTAATAACCTATACTTAATTATGGACCTAATTAACGTACTTATCTTTCACTTCTGTGTTTGTTTAGGTACACCAACTTATTTAATGAGGGTAGGTATTTCTAACGAACTAAAAGGGATTACAATCTTATTACCGCTTTTCTCTTTTCTCCTAATTCTTTAAAGCGGTTAAGGCGATTTAAAAGAATGGGAACTTAGATAGGAAAGAACAATACCATTAGAACTTAAAGAGCTTTTAAAAATTTACGTTCTTAAATAACAAATCATTTTGTAAATAATGTGATAGTGAAACGAAGGTTTGTAACGTGGTTAAGATACATTTAAATAGTTTTTATACGTTTAGGAAATGAAACAGTTAAGTCAATTTAGAATTGATTCTTTCACTTCACAATTCTTTTAGCATTGGCTGTATACAGTAATGTGTCGATTATTGAATAATTATTGATTATTAAACAAATTACTATTTATTTATGAATTCGTAAGCTTTACACTTATTAAAAATGTCTTTGCCTTTAACGTTATAAATAACAATTTCAGCTATGCTCTATAATATTCTATTTCAGCTTATTATTGAAATGAAGCATACCAGATTTAGTGAAATCTAAACTTTTCTGTCGAATGCAGGTCCAGTTCAATTTTCCAATATGCCACTGTAACAACATATCCTATTGCATTCATCCTACATTGTCTGCAATGCTATTTAAATGTAAAAATATCTCTCTGACAACAGAAGGAAATTTATTCGAATTTCAGTTTGAATTTTAATTCACAGTATATAAATAACTTATTATTGAACTGAAAGATGATATCTCTGAAAGTATAGATAATAATTTTCTACGTTAAAAATGTTAGAATCAACCGACTTTAATTCCAAAAAATGCAATCTGCAGAAAACCACAAACCAAAACGTCATCTTAATATAATTTGTAAATTTTTTGTTTGTTTTTTCATTAATCACTGAATCAATTTTAATAAAATATATTTGGGACTATTTCTGAAGTATTAACTATCATTCCAAAAAATAATCATCAAAATCTATTCATAAATGGCAGAGTGATTGTGTAACAAACACACAAAAAACACAATCGAATTAATAAACTCGTCCTTTTTTGACGTCTGTTAAAAAATCAAGTGCTCCTATAGCCCTGTTACACCACAGTTGACAATATTGTGAAAGTTGGAAGAACAAGATGAGATAAATAAGAAATTTTTTTTAAAGAGTAGAACGTCGCCTTTCTACCAGATATTTTGTCATTTGTTATTTTAAGACGAGCCGGTTTTTCCAAATGGCACAGACTATGTAACGGTTTTTCCAATGAAATACGAATGTGTCTCAAAACATATAAAATTAGTCCAAACCAATGTTCCTTATTAATTCATTTATTAATTCAGTTTTTGAGCATGTAAAAGACAAAACTTACCCTACCCCATTGGCAGCTTGTTCAGTTAAAAGTGAAAATGTGATTAAACTTCAGGAGAAAGTTATCCCAAGTGTAATCTGTTTTCCTTAATTCTGACGAAACATACGCATTACGCATGTCGTGTTTCGTATTTGACAAACATTCGTCAGCGTCCATCCGCACGGAAATTCAATTTGTCACGAGATAAACTGTCGCTCGTTCGTTAATGTCCTTTTTAACTCCCGACAAAAAAGAGGTTGTATAAGTTTGACGCGTATATTGTAATATGTGTGTCTATGGCATCGTAGCTAATTGATCAAAATTGTTTCACCCTGTAAAGTAGGTATATAAGTGACTAGCTTTCCGCCTGGGATTTCATTCTCGTGGGAATGCGGGAAAATTATGTAGCCAATGTACATGAGGTATAATGTAGGATTCTAACGGTGAAAGAATTTTCCAAATCGGTCCCGTAGTTTCGGAGCCTATTCAATGCAAACAAATAAACAATCAAATCTTTCCTCTTTATTATAATATTAGTATATTATAACATAAATATCGGGGATCATACGATTTTTTTGATTCTGGAATTATTAATTCGCGTACCTATTGGTAAAAAAATTATGAATAAGGATTCCACTTTGGTCGCACAAATACAATAATGACTGAAAATCTTACGGTATAAAACGCTTATTGAGACACAGTCATTTAGGTTAGACGAAAGAGAAGTGCAGTGTTAAATGTAATTAGTAAAGTACTTATGCATATATAGATGTGATCCTTTCTGTATTTTAAAGTCATAGATAAAATATACATAATGAATACTGTGTAGGGATATTTCACCACTTTTCATACAAAAGAGGTCTGATTGAAAAGCTAGGAAAACATACTCGAGACACATGGAGGGATATAATTTTTAGTACAAGCAAGTGCTGAACTTGAATTTTCAATCTTATCATCTTCTTAGTTTTTCTTAAAATTTGTGAAAACACTGAATATAAATTTTCTATTTAAATATGAAATATGTAAAACCTTTGAGTATAAAATATATCGTCCCAAAGTTGGAACCCCAAGTTTAAGTGCAACCTAAAAAATGTTTTGTAGGTTATTGCTACCTTCAGTCTTAAAAAAACATATCCTTGAAGAACTCTTCAAAAGCACTGCCATTTCCTCTCCAACTGTGAGGCCTATTGAGGATGTAAGTTTGCAAAGCAATTTCCTTTCCACGCATCCTATTCATCTACATTTACACTAATATCATAAAGATGAATTTTATTTTATTATTGTATGTAACGAATAAACTTAAAAACTTCTGGACCGAATTCAAAAATCATTTTACCATTAGGCTGCTACATTATCCTTGAGTAACATAGTCTACATAATTTTCACAAATTCCCACGGGAATGAAGTCCCGAGCGGAATGCTAGTCATTAGAAAAGTCACAGCCTATGGTAGTGCCAAGGAATCTTCTCTGTAAGCCTAGGATGTGTCCTATCTTCTCTGTAAGCCTAGGATGTGTCAGTACATCTTTCTCTTGCCCTTTACAAATGACAGTGACAGATATTGATAAATATCGATCGTATTTCGATGTAGACTAACAGAGTAGATGCCTAGCTCAAGAACGACGTGACAACAATGCAGTCAAACGTCAAGTGTCGAAATATAAGAACGCTACATGAAGAGCAAGCCTTTGCGTGCTGTTAAAGTATACGAATACACGTGTTATGTATTCTTGCTGGAACCATTTTGGTCAATTGGTAGTGGCGCTGCCTCTTAATCGACGGGTCTTGGGCTCGCTTTCCAGTCGAGACAAATATTTGTGTAAGAAGTAGACGTTTGTCATGGGTATTTTTCTCGGTCGTGGGTGTTTGTGTCTGTCTTTGTGTGTTCCCGATACAAGGGAAAACCTTAGTGTGGGCCTTTGAGTATCTAGCGTTTATTTAATTTTATATTTTATTAAAGTTACTATATTTTTCATCTTTAGCTAGATAGATGGATAAAATATTTATTAAATCTTTGATTAAAGCTTTATTCATATAGACCGCCAAAGCAATATTAATATTTCAGTCCCATCTTTTTGGAACTGCTTTGATGTTTCAAGTAAGTTGAAATACGTCAAAGATAAAATTGATACTTTAAATGTAGTACATGTTATTTTACAGTCTATAAGTTGAAATACTTCAAAGGCAAAATTAATGCTTTACACATGAGTCAAGATCGGGTTATTAAATTTTCACATATTAAGACTTTATTAACTATTTTTCCACCCGGGCCTTTGTTCCCCTGGGAATTTGGTAAAATTATGTAGACTATGTCACCCGCCGATAAGGGTAGTTTCTATTGATGAAAGTATTTCTGAAATCGGTCCAGTAGTTTTTGAGTTAATTTGCTAAAACATGTAAATCTCTGCTCTTTATAATATTACTTAGTGTAGACTTAACTACACAATTGTATCACTAGGAATTTTATAAAACCTTTGTAAAAACCCGTTAGAATATGTTTCAAACTTATGAAAGTAGCCGCTTGAACCTTAAAAATATATAAAGGAATATTACTTAATGGTATACTCAATCGATTAATGTAATAAAGTAATCAAAAAGCAATATTAGTCTAGTATACAAAGACCAAGTGAATTAGTCACGAAACTAGCGCGCTACTGACCTTTGTTACTTGCCATATCTTTTTTTTTGTCGTCACGTCAAATAAAATTCAGTTTTTTTATAGATATAGTTTTGATATACTAATATCACGTACTTCATAATATGAAATACTAATATGACTTCATTCCTGAGGGAATTTTGGGAATTAATTATACATATAAACCTTCCTCTTGAATCAATTCGTCCATTAGTGAAAATTTGATGAATATTCGTTTAATTATTTTTGAGTTCATCGCGTTCAGACAGACAGACACGGCAGGGATACTTTTTTAAAATAATATGGTATGAAGTAGTTTGTAGATTAGTTTATAATTAAATAGCAGTAGCTCGAGCATGATGTGCTCGTGCGTGGGATGTGTAACGACCCCCCCTGTTTTAAGATAAATAAATCCCTTACAATCCTACCTATCTTTAAACTAACTGAACCTAAACTCTAATCTTAAGAAGTGACTAAAAATTTCATTTGATCTAGATTTGGCCAAGTGATCATACTAGTTTTAGAGGACCTACGTTGTGATTTAAGTGCAACCCTGGGTTCTTTAAGAGTTAGTGAGAATGGTATTCATATTAAACTTTAGTACTAAGATGAGGAACATTCAACCAGATGTCGCCAGATTAAAAAGTAAGTATTTTTAAACATGAAAAATAGGTAAATTAAATCTCAATAATTATGTATTGCGGCTTAGGTCAGCGCTCCACCTCCGCGCCAGGGCTTTGCCCTCTAACTTCTGTTAGAACTGTGTGCCTCGACCAAAGACTGGACAGCACCCCACCGCTGTACTCCTTTTATGGGGGGAAGAGTATTTAACTATTTTCAATAACAATCAGTTAGTTTAGTATTCTACAGCAAAAGATGAGAGGAAGTCAAGTTGCATTGACTCAGTAAATTAACACTGTCTTTGTCAGTAAGTCGAGCCGAATCAGACTGGTGACTACAGGAATCCTAAGCATATATACTTATATACATACCCATAAAAGGAGATGCTAATCTTATAATTTACTTTATTTTGAGTCAATGACTTTCTTATCAAAGCAAGCAATTTTACAAAACCAAATGAAATAAATATATTTATTACAATCTTAGAAGAATGTTCCTAAGGTTAATAAGAATAATAAAATTAAGTAGTAGAAATTAGATCTTTCTTCACAGTGATCTGTATTATGTATGTTTATTATAACTTGGTGAATAGTTCTCATTGTTAATAGTAGTAGGCAAGATAGAATTTTCTTCAAAAGTATTCTATCTTTAATTATACACATGGTTCGAAGAGATGGAATTTTCTCCAAAAGTTTCCCATCTTTAATTTATATTCAGAAATAGTAAAGCCAGATCTTTCTTCAAAAGTAATCTTATCTGTTTCTCAAAATACTTTAGTAAATCTTCGGTTATACTTTTCACCAAGAAGTTTAGTCACATACATTATTCAGATTCAAGGATTTATATACCTTCCTATGCAAATAGAATGCAATTTAGTCTTCCTTACATGGTCATATCATAAAATTAATATTGCTAGTATTATATAGTCTCAATTTGGCAATGATGGTTCACACATTATATACCAACTCGACGAAATGGAGTCTCCTCATTTCCACAGAGAACATCCATTATCTAAAGAGTGGAGCCTCCATGATCCCTCGAAGGACATCCACCCAAGAAGATCTTGACTTATTCAAGTCAAGGCCCTACGTGAGCACGTAGCTCAGGTATACAATAAATGAAACAAGCATATGCCGTAGACTCAGATCTAAGTTAAGTAAATAATAGATAAGGAAGTTAATATTGCAATCCATCTCATAACGCTGAATCTCTTATTAAGAGATTTTCATAGAAAATTATTCCAAATTAATTATATTTTATTTCAGAAAAGTTCCTAGACTGATTTCTCTTAAATTTAGTAAATACCTAAGAATATCCTATTTACCTTTATGTACTTGATTTTACCTGCCTAGTTTCTGCCTAAATAAGATTCCTAGACTATCTTCTTGTGAAATAAACAAGCTAGAAGTATTTCACTTCACATTTAACTTTAAACATGTGGGTGTGGTGAGTTATGTAGTTTTCCACGGTGCAATGGGAAACTCCTGACTAAACTGTAGAAGTTTGAGGCAGCTTTCCTCGAGTACCTAATCCCTAAAGCTGAGTGTATGTGCATTCACACGGCCGTAAAGAACTTTGGTTTGTGTGAAATGCGGGCATGTATAAAAATGCGGTTAAATAAGTAAGATATATAGGAGACCAGAAACAGTAGTGATTTACACGCAATACTCAGTGCCTAAGGCCTGGATCTTCTTCGACAGTTCCCCGAGATCACTGTGCAAACCAAGACAGCACTGGGAGACTATAGATTGAATTACAATATAGAATTATAAATCAATCCCTTGCTCGTCTCATAACAAGGTCCCGCCATAAGGCGTTGTATTGAATTTATAGACATTTGACACCGTTAGGCGCCTATAAATCCAACCACGACAAACGTCGCGTTAACTAATCTTTCCTCCTCATCAGAAACATTGAGTTTTACTAACACAATCAAACTCAATTTAGTTATTTGGGATAAGGATAGTATTACTTCCTTTGTTATCCCATACAATAAATAGTTAGATTTTACTTTAGTTAATATAAGCAACTTTTATAATCAGATAAAACAAGATATTTGACAAAATTAAACAATAAAATTAATAATTTAAGAAAATTCAACCCATTTCACAAAATCCGAGGAGAAAAGATGGCGTCAATCCTTTTACTTTTTCCTCACCAAGCCGTCCATACAGCCAAAAAGCGCGCCAATCGTCTATTTGCTATGCAACCTACATGGTATTTCACCTTTCAATATCATTATATTACTCTACTGTAATTCGTGACTTCAATAGCATCTTTTTAGTTTTGCATCTCTTTTCTCAGCTGTTCTCCGGACATTAAACCTTCCCCTTCAACACAGCAATATGAACTATAAACCAACGTAATACGGTCCTATTTAGCATCCTTACTCTGTTACATGGCAGCACCAATGAGATTTTATTCAGTATTTTATTTTTTATAATGAAGGATATTATTGATTTAGATTTACTTACGAATAATTTAATCTTAACTGATTGTAATGAAATTCTTATTTAATTATTTTCCTTTCATTAAGGTTTAAGTTTCATATGTTTGAGAACTAACGAACAGATGATGTTCTGTTCCGTTACAATCAACCCCCAAAATTTTACGCAGGTGATCAATTATTGATCCAACCGAAGTAAATTTTTCTTACTCTATTCACAAACATATGAATTAAGCTATTTCCAACCACTTGTCACTAATTTACTATCGTTTTTTTTCAGAAATGTATTTTATGTGGTGTGTCTTTTAAACCATAAATCAGTTAACTCAAGTGAAGACTCAAACGTTGAGCTCTCTTACTCTAAAAATTAGGAGTTATCATTTCCCCTGCAATGCTGAGGCCCTGAAAAGAAGGAACTGGTTGTGAGGCAGCCCTCAGCCCTAATGGCAATGCACTATTCAATCTCACCCCATCTCTCGGATGAAGTTATTCTACGATTAACTAGGGCACCCTTACAGAACTGTGAACACTGTATCAGTAAAGAAACCTTAACACCCAATAGTCAAGTACAAAACCCAATATCTACATCTAACAAAAGAGTTAAATGATTGTATGGAGCATGTGAAGTGGACGCTCGACGAGTAAGCATAGCTAGTGTTAGCTTCGTGTGCAGTATGACTTCTTTATATGATCCAGTATTTGCACTGATGTCCGCTGACCTAACCTAACACCTAAACATATAGAAAAGTCATTGTCAAGTGTAATGTTTCTGAAACGAAACGATTATAAATTTGTTTCATATTTAATTGGAATGTGAAAACTTGGAAGTACAATAATATTTCGTTTTATTTAATTAGAAATTGTTCACCCACGCAAAATTGTCATGAATCAAAATTATTAACTGCCCATTTATTAAAACTGTAAAATATAACAGTTTTTCCTTCTTTATTTTCGACAACAATAGTAACTTCTGGGTATACATAATTCAAACAACAACATTTAAGGTTACATGTGTTGATCTTGATGCCGCCCTTATCTCGTTCACTTGTCGCTTTTGAAGTGCATCATGTAACCTAATATGCTGCTGTCTCTATATTAAATAATAATATTTTATTAAATCTAATTTTTAAACCTTTAATAACTCAGCCATGCTGGTTTACTCATTAAACAAGAACACGTAGAATTTAAGGAATGGAGCCTCCATGTTCCCTCGAAGGACATCCAATTCCTATCTAATATATACATAAACGCCCTACGTGTAAAATGAATAAAACACGCTGCCAAACAAGGTTAATTCAAACTATAAGAAGTTTGAACTCTCAAAATAAGAAGAACCATTGAAGTCTCAAACAAAGAATTAATAAAACACTTATAATTGCGTAATTCCTATAACGATGGTCTTATTATCAAAATAATTACTTGAAATAAAATTATTTTATTTCCAATCAAAAGTTAAACATGACCACCTAAATTATAAACACCAAGGCCACTACAGAATAAGAATGCTTGCTAATCTTAACAATAACCGATTTAATCTACTCCATCTGCTGGGCAAAGACTCATATTGGATTTGTAAACTTTTTCATCGTCTATTTATTCTACGATATCTTCGAAGCCCACCCCAAACAAAACCCATCGTAGAAATTAGATTAACCTTAATTAAAATTCGTTCTACTTACTGACTTATCATCGCTTTATCCACCACTGTTCGAAATATTTAAAAATATCTTATCATAATACCAAACTTTTCTACTGACTTATCATCGCATTTCCACTACTGAACGAAGAGAATTATACCTAGATATATTTCCACTATTCCACTGACTAATTTATCAACGCATACCCTTTACTGTACTGAGAACGCTGCAGATATTAACATTAATTATCAGCCAATTTAATGACGTACTTATGTACGGAATACCCGCTACTGAGCGCACTGATATTTTCCTTTATATTAACAGTTATTGTAATGCATACATAGACAATTAACAATCACCCACTGCTGAGCAAAGAGATAATTTATTTGTACGACTAAATAAAAGATAACACCTCACCCACTGCTGAACAAGACCTAACGAATATCTAATCCCTCTTCCTCCTTCCTTAATTTGAAAGTTTAACAAATTAAGTATTCAGCAAACTTGACTAATTCTACTGCCAGGATCACCCTGTTCATGATTTATCATACTTATATTATTACTTTTTTTTTTAACAGCCATACTACCAACTTAACTATCTGAGATCTATGACTATTGATTTACCACTTTTCAATCATCTTATTCTCAATTCATAAACGTATTATAATAAGAATGTTTCTGTCTATCTGGACGGCTTGGGGCTACAATTCAATGTACAGAGGTCAGCGCATCGGGCCACTCCATTTTCATTACAAAACCACTCCTTTGACAACAGCAAAATGCACGCGTGTGGCAACCTGAGTTGCAGCCGTCCGTACGAGGTTGGACGCTTTATTTTATCACACAATCCCGAAAAGTTACAAATTAACTAGGTACACCCAAACGAAGTCGCAGTCGGAAACCTACAATATTTTCTTATAATTGATTTGTCTAATGTAGAAGCATATAGCTACAGATTCATATTAATCTATATGACGGTACAAATCTTCTTAATTGTCCGAAAGTATAAGTATCCCGTTTTTATTTAAAACTCTTTGGCTCTTTTTTATATTCTATGTTTAGCTATCTATATTTTCACACCTACATTCAAACTAAAACGCAACAGATAAACATTTATGAATTGTTCCTTTTTTTTTTCGAAAATTAAATACAGTATCAGTACATAAATTCACACCTGAGATCAGGAGGGATTTAAACAAGGAACAAAATTAGCGTTTTAAACAAGGAACAAAATTAATCATTTTGATTTTATCTGCTCTGAAAATATTAATCTCTATTAAGTCCTAAACTTATCTGTCAGTACTCAGTACTATATTACAATATACAAACATACATAATTTTCACTGCAAACAACATCGTTAATACCCTATGTGATAAGCAGAATTTTGTATCTTCATTTTTCATTTTTTCTAAATCCAACATAGTCAACTAAATTTTTATTTTGAAAAATATAATACCACGATACAAAATCTCAACAGCATAAGAACATGCAGTTACATTTAAAGTCCTTATACTAATATTAATAAAGTACTTTTTCGCTTAGTAGACTTCTCCGAATAAATACCTTTTTTTTTTGTATTTTTTTATTTATTTAGCCTAATAAATTGAAATACTAAATAATACACTACAACCCCCAGTTTGTACACATTTAAAACCAAACACTTAACCTATACCTGCATTTTGCTACCGTCATATTATTAATTCTGAATATTTTCTAATTCACAATATAAATTTTCATCTAATGTTTTTGCTCTCGTATGCCATAAAATTCAAAATGTAAATGCCTTTTATAAACACTTTATTTATTTTTCGCTCAAACCGTAACACTTCGTTTTACCTTAGGAATTAAATTTAATACGTTTTTGTAGCCTATGTATTATTCTACCGCTTTGTCTATCTACCTATCAAATGTCATCCAAAACTACCAAACAAAGCACGAGATTGGATTTGCATTTGTTCATTTTGAGACCTATGTTAATTCAGTGCTTCGTTTTTCTATCTATTAAATTTCATTCAATTTTTTTTTTTGAAACGATGAGATGTGAGTAACTTATAAAATAATCTGCGTTGTCCGACTCACACATGACTGTTTTTTATAACTCCTGTTCAATTATATTAAGTGTTGAGATGTGAGTTTTTTTTTAATAATTTGCGTTATCCGACTTACATTTGACTGTTTTTGTATCTTATCTTATTACTGTGCTTCATCTATATACTAATGATGAAAGAAAACTCTCAATCGATTCAGCAGCTCCGGTGCACATTCAATGCAAACAAACATACAAACAATTCAAATATTTCCTATTTATAACTTTAGTTTCGACATAAGACTACTACTTATTTCCCGTTTGGTTAAGTTTCAAAACCTAAAATTTCCCATAATCGGTTCAGCGTTTTTTTTTTTTTACATAACCCTCAATCATTAATTCTACGTAACTCTAACAATCAATTTTAATTTTGCACGGGTAATCACTATGTGTTTTTAAAATTAAGTTTTTCAATATAAATTATTTCTACATGTATTTTTTTTTCCCAATAATATCTCTGATTGTTAATCAACAACTTGAGCTATTTACTACACACTCTAAGGTCCACATCAAAGCCCTCCCCTGCGACGCGGGCCCCTTGGACGGAACACACACAAAGACAGACACAAACACCCATGACCCGTGCACGAACACATACTAACATACATAAGCTCACGCCTTTGTCCCATTTTAATAGACGAGACTACAGTTTGCCACTAACACGTGTTTTATTTTTTGTTTACACAAATATTCACCCCATCCGGGATTGAACCCAGAACCTGCCGCACAAGAGGCAGCGTCACTACCACGCGACCAATCCGTCCGCCGTCCGTCTAAAATTGTTTAAGAGTTTTGACTAAGTGTTACTACAATACATTTACCTACCTACCTTAATTAATCTACTTTGACAGAAATGTTCATTTCTCCTTTTTTTTTAAAATAGATTAGGTACCTATCACTAAGCCTTCCCACAAGTTAGTTCTCCAGAAAACAAACTCAGACAACACAAATATTCAGACCCTAGAACAATAATTGTTATCCGCCGCAACTACCTAAGAACTGAACCTAAGACAACTGCTCTTTAAACTACTAAAACAAATTGATTTTAAATAGTAATATTACTCAACTTGCTTTACACTTTCTGACAGCTTCTTAGATCTTTTTTTTTTTTTACATCTGATAAAAGGTACTATTATTTATTCTGTGATAAAAGTTGATGATTTCTTCTAATAAATAAATATCTCGTTATCATTTATTTTGGTTCACCGTTTTGCTATTCTAAAAACCCGTATAATAATTTCTTAAAAGTAAAATAATCCTGCTGAATTTTTATTCTAATATTAAATTAAATTGTAAACTACAAAATTTTACACAGGTGATCGAAGACCCAACCGAAGTAAACTTTCTATTCTCACTCTTGCGCAAACATATGTCACGAATTAAAATTTAATGAATAACAAATTTTAAAAAATTTATAATCATTTTCTTCGGACATGTTATTAATGTAGTGTGTTTTTAAACCATGAAACAACAACTCAAGCGACGGTCCAAACTTTAAGCTTACTTCTATCTTCCATTGATATGTACCGAATAGAAGAAGAATACTTCAACAAATGAAATAAAATTCATGTATTTCATTTTCCTAACACTAGACAGTGTGTGATGTACTCATCTCTAGCTTCTGATACTTAGAAATAGGTTTAACTGAAATGCGCTAGTCCACTATAATGATATTTTGTTTACTTTTGAGACAACTTGCGACATCTATGCGCGATTTGGTATACTAACTCTGCATAAACCCGTTATTCATAGCTGAGCGCAAATCGATACTTCCGCATTCCATCTTCTGACATTTTAAAAAATTTAATCAAAATCCGCTAGATGACGTAACCTGTTTTCTGATAATTTATATAATAATCCCAATGTTTAAAAATCAACCTCTTTATCATACAATGAACCAAAAAAATTATATGCCAATAAAACAAAATCTTAACTTTATCGATCTACTTTCGCCTAATTGAGAAAATCAGCGGTTTACCTACCTACTTGATTATATTAATCTAAACGGAATAAAGGACAAACAAACCATAGGATTTTTGTGTAATGCAAAACTACTCTATCCTTTTATGTTATGATAAACAGATCACTATCAATTCAACTCTTCTTCCCCAACAAAATCTCTATCTAAGTATACCTATTTCCTAAGCCTACCTCATAGTACCAGAAGATTTAAACCTAAGGTCACCGGTTTCAATACCCAATCATTCCGGACACTTTTCTTTCCCTAAAAATTCTTTATTAATCTAAAATATAGACTGCATTCGAACCCAAATTGCTTTACTAAACCGTACAACCCCCCGACTAGAAAACTCTAACTCAGGTCCCAAGAATTTTACTATAACCCATGAATTCACCTATAACTTTAAATTAAAAGTATTCTAATAAATGGACTTACTTAATATCTACTTCACCGCGTTATCCTATACAATACAAAACAATATTCTTTATGGCACACATAGGAAAATACATATTAAGTTTATACAGCGAATTTTAAATTATGCATACAAATAGGCGGCCTTATTGCTTAACAGTAATTTCCTCCAGGCAACCTTATGGTATAGGAGTTATATGAATTGAAATGCGGGAAAGGCGCAAATATTATAATTATAAATGAGTTTACTATTTATTCACTAAAAATTTATCACAATTATATCGATACTTCGGGGAAGAAAGGTCGTAAAAGCCAAAATGCCATTTTACAGGAGAGGCAAAAAATAATTTTTTTTTTTGAAAAATCCACATATCTTTTTGGTTTTTATAGCCATTGTAATTTTATAAAGTGAAATATCCTTAAGTTGTGATATTCTTTAGCTACATAAAGAATAAATTTAAAATATCCTTGCGGTTTAAAAGTTAGGTTCGAGTTACGCCCCAAAATTTCTAACAAAATGTCCTTTACGTTCGACATTACGGAAGTAGTATGGTGTGAATTCGATCGTAAAAACCCCTATGTGATTTTAGAATGTCGTAAAACATTATATTTAGACTTAATTTATAAATGTAAACATTGAATTTTCGTTATTTATTCATAACTGTAATATTTTAGGTGTTATTTAATTATTTTTTTAATGAAAATAAAGGAAAATTGTAAATATAGTGACTTTCAACAAATGTTTGTTATAAATCGGTCATTCTCGCGGCAAGGTGTTTTCTATGTAATTACAGGCACGATGTTTGTTTTTCATATTTTTCTTCGTATAGGCAAAAAACTTAGAAAAGACTTAAAATTACACAAATATATGTATTTGGCCCTCAAACAACTTTTTTATTTGGGGTTTATTAAGGATCAAAGTTATGGTCGTCAAGATAGTTCGATTAACCGCGACAAGAATGAGAAAAATGCTGTCCTATCTTAGATTTATTTTATAATCATATAAGATTTTTACATTTATCATTTTAACTACAAGAAAACACTGGACTAATTAAACGTACTTCTATTAAATTATGTGTTATAAAGATTTTATACTTAGTTAAGAAGCGCGATAAGATTTATTAAGGGATTTGCTCTTGGCCACAATCTATCACAAAGGTGAAGATGCGGTTGAGGGTGTAGCAACTTCACCCCGAAAATGCCTAGATCATTCGATCTTTTAAGAGATGCACTTGAACTTTAAAGGTTATATGAGCTCGGAAATACAGAAACAGTCAGGGAATTCCATTCCTTGGCAGTGCGCAATATAAAAGATGATGAAAAGCGCTCAGTGCGGATCCACGGTATCTCGACGAGGTAAGTATCTGGTACCCTGCACTGCAGTATCTGGAAATCCGATAGAAGAATTACCTCACGGAGCTCTTGTGCACACTCTCCAAAGTAAATTTTGTAAAAAATACATAGGCAAAGTACTTTGCGTTTATGAGCTAGGATTTGTAGTTTATTTTCAACCAGCTTTTAATCACAGATGAGTCTTCTGGCTCTGCGATCCACCGAGTCCAATGCATCTATTTGGTATTTGGCTGAATCATCCCAAAGGCAAAGTGGAGTATCGTGCAAAGTGGCGCACCTTGGGGGAGGCCTATGTTCAGCAGTGGACTGCAATAGGCTGATATGATGATGATGATGATCCCAAAGGCAATACTCCAAAAAACATGGTACTTGTGCCTTGTAAAGGGACAGGAGTTGATCGGGCGTGAAGTACCGCTTAAATGCTTAAATGGATCTAAGAATGCCCATCTTTTTGGCCGCGATTTGGGCTCTGGACTTTATGGAGGTGCCGAAGTTGAAATTGATAGATCATTTCATGCCAAGAAATTCAAGCTCACTGGTTGTAGGAACAGATACACCTCGTATAGTAGGAGTCAGATTAAACGGACTCCGTTGAGCAGAGAACAGACACGCCTGTGTTTTGGTGGCGTTCAAACTAATCAGATTTTTGTCATTCCATTGGGAGACAAGACTTAAGGTTGAGTTTATTCGCTCTACTAGTGCTCTCCTCTCTGAGACAATTTCTTCCGCACAGCAGGAAAAGGGTCGCAGAGAGAACGGACCCCTGAGAAACTACAGCATCAATAGCCATCAGGTCGAGGAGCAGCCATCGATAACTACTTGGATTGACCATTCACTCAGAATGTCAGCTATAGGCGATGGCGATAGGTTGATAATTAAAGGGGTCGGAAAGGCTACCCTTTTTGGGCACTGGTTACACTTTAGCAAGCTTCTAGGACTTAAGTACGGTTTTTGTCTTGAGGGAGAGATGGTACAGGCGTGTCAGTACAGGAGACAACTCGACCACAGTAGTTAAGTCTTTAAACATGGCATGTGCATGGTTTATGCCATGTTTAAATAAAAATGTGTATAGATCACGATCACTCGCTGTCTAAGCTTGTCTTGCTCCAAAATTTCTTCTCAAGTTCGTTTTGGCTTCACTATAGTAGCTGTAAAACGTCACCCACACATCTGATTATTGCGCCATAGAGCTATTATGTTCAATTCAATGTATAGGCATTTAGTAGCAAATCAAAAACGTAAGAAACAAAAGTTATATATAAGTTATACTTCTATGACTGACAGGAGAATTGGTGGAGAATTGGAGAATAGATAATGAGCCAGTCTCTGCAACGTTGATAGTTTATGCTCCAAAAGAAAGTGAACAGTGATTCTCTTCTTTCTTTTGTAATGTTATTATAGCATCTATTATAAATATTCCACAAAATAATGATAATTTAAGTAGGCAGGAACTTACTGTTTATTATGATTATTATATTATATGGTATATTGTTGTTTATTATATTATATTTTTAATTAAACTTATCTTTGAGGAGATCATCGGTGGCGTTGTTCCAATGACTGTACTATATTTTTCCTTTTCTGCAAGGAGTCTAGCTTCTTCTTCTTTCTGTTCATTTTCGTAATCAAAAATTTGACTATCGGATAGTAAAACAGCAGCAGGCAACAACATGTACCGCTTAAAAATTGCGAATGCGAGGAAAATATATCTATCTTTTTCGTGACTATTCATTTTAAATTTGTGTTAAAGTGAGCTATACTCACTCAAACTATCTTAAGTTATCAAAAGGAAACTATACCTGATCACAAAAATAAAAGAGATTCTTGAAAAACAATTACAACAATCAAATAACCGGGACGTAACTCGCACTTCTGTTTATAAATGAAAGCAAATGAATGGTGTAAAAGTCACATTCTGTTCAATTAAGTTTATTCAGAGGGTTGTAAAAGCCGAGATTACAATGATGTTGTGAGTTACGACCTGGTGTGTTGAAATTGTTGGCTTATACGTCCTTTACTTAATCAAAGGAGAAACTAAGTTGACACATACACCAATATTATTAAAAAAATGTAGATTAGACTAAAAAATCCTGGAAGTAAAAGCCATTTCATTCTAAAAATTTTGGTAGTAAAAGCCATCATTTTTGCGAATATCGATTTTTTAAATATACAGATCGATAGAGCTTGAAATTCTGAACAAAACTGCATTATTAACTCATTTTGGCCAAAATGGCTTTTACGACCTTTCTTCCCCGAAGTATCGAATATATTTACTAGCTTTCCGCCCGCGGCTCCGCCCGCGTGGACTACAGGTTATATCGTGCCCAACTGTGGGATAAAATGTAGCCTATGTCCTTTCCCAGGCTCTAATCTATCTCTGTACCAAAATTCATCAAAATCGGTTCAGCGGTTTAGGCGTGAAAAGGTAACAGACAGACAGACAGACAGACAGAGTTACTTTCGCATTTATAATATTAGTAGGGATATTTGCTTTAAATATAAAAGGTTACACTGAACAACCTACTAACCTCATACTATAATATCGTATACCTACTTAAGTTTAATTGCAATATTTTTCAAGAAAAAAGGATAAATCAAATCATGAAAATTAAGTTTAACTGATATCCAACTTTTGTAGTTTTAAAATAACTATTTTCCCGCCCTCGGCTCCAGCAAAGAATGAATAGAACCCTTTTCACTTATTGCGTTCAATTTATCAAGGAACCGACTGTTTTATGATTAATAAATTAAGTACTTCCTTTTTACGTGTACCAAGTAATTATAATAACCAATTTAAACCTCAATATTTATTGAACCTAATGGAAATGTGTTTACAAAAATTAATAGATTTTTGACAGTGACAATTATTTCATGGCTGTATGGTTGATTCGCTAAACCTTTGCCTATCTGATGAGTGAATAAATTAAAATTAAAAATCCCTTGCCACTGCCACAGAACACTTTTAGTAAACAATTCTTTGAATTTATGTCATGAATCACTGAAGGAATATCAACCTACGTGTACTCCTACCTAACTGGAGATAATTAAATGTGAAAAACCGCCACAAGAAAGACTCACTGACCGAAAACAAGGAACAGTTTAATGAAGAAATTTATAGAAACAAGCAATGGCCCAGTAACCAGCGTGTACTCCTACTTATCTGGATACCTATATAATGTATGAGACAGACCGAAACATTGCAAGATGTAACCAATCCTAGAAAATCTATACAAGGACCGGCGTTACGGAAAATGGGCATAATAGTGATAGTGAACACCAGTGCGTAGTACAACTTACTTAGTGCTATAAATAATGTTCATATTTAATACAGTGAATCGTTTTAACATATTTACCTATTTTATTCCCTTCCCTATCCCTAATCTTACAACCTTATAAATTAAATACCATTCTCATAACCCTTCCTTTTTCACGGCAACAAATTGTGGCATATCGCCACTTTTTAGAAGTCTAGATCAAATGAAACCTACATAACCTATAAAAACCAAACTCACTAACAATCCTGGTCACGGCACCAAATTGTAACGACCCCCCCTGTTTTAAGATAAATAAATCCCTTACAATCCTACCTATCTTTAAACTAACTGAACCTAAACTCTAATCTTAAGAAGTGACTAAAAATTTCATTTGATCTAGATTTGGCCAAGTGATCATACTAGTTTTAGAGGACCTACGTTGTGATTTAAGTGCAACCCTGGGTTCTTTAAGAGTTAGTGAGAATGGTATTCATATTAAACTTTAGTACTAAGATGAGGAACATTCAACCAGATGTCGCCAGATTAAAAAGTAAGTATTTTTAAACATGAAAAATAGGTAAATTAAATCTCAATAATTATGTATTGCGGCTTAGGTCAGCGCTCCACCTCCGCGCCAGGGCTTTGCCCTCTAACTTCTGTTAGAACTGTGTGCCTCGACCAAAGACTGGACAGCACCCCACCGCTGTACTCCTTTTATGGGGGGAAGAGTATTTAACTATTTTCAATAACAATCAGTTAGTTTAGTATTCTACAGCAAAAGATGAGAGGAAGTCAAGTTGCATTGACTCAGTAAATTAACACTGTCTTTGTCAGTAAGTCGAGCCGAATCAGACTGGTGACTACAGGAATCCTAAGCATATATACTTATATACATACCCATAAAAGGAGATGCTAATCTTATAATTTACTTTATTTTGAGTCAATGACTTTCTTATCAAAGCAAGCAATTTTACAAAACCAAATGAAATAAATATATTTATTACAATCTTAGAAGAATGTTCCTAAGGTTAATAAGAATAATAAAATTAAGTAGTAGAAATTAGATCTTTCTTCACAGTGATCTGTATTATGTATGTTTATTATAACTTGGTGAATAGTTCTCATTGTTAATAGTAGTAGGCAAGATAGAATTTTCTTCAAAAGTATTCTATCTTTAATTATACACATGGTTCGAAGAGATGGAATTTTCTCCAAAAGTTTCCCATCTTTAATTTATATTCAGAAATAGTAAAGCCAGATCTTTCTTCAAAAGTAATCTTATCTGTTTCTCAAAATACTTTAGTAAATCTTCGGTTATACTTTTCACCAAGAAGTTTAGTCACATACATTATTCAGATTCAAGGATTTATATACCTTCCTATGCAAATAGAATGCAATTTAGTCTTCCTTACATGGTCATATCATAAAATTAATATTGCTAGTATTATATAGTCTCAATTTGGCAATGATGGTTCACACATTATATACCAACTCGACGAAATGGAGTCTCCTCATTTCCACAGAGAACATCCATTATCTAAAGAGTGGAGCCTCCATGATCCCTCGAAGGACATCCACCCAAGAAGATCTTGACTTATTCAAGTCAAGGCCCTACGTGAGCACGTAGCTCAGGTATACAATAAATGAAACAAGCATATGCCGTAGACTCAGATCTAAGTTAAGTAAATAATAGATAAGGAAGTTAATATTGCAATCCATCTCATAACGCTGAATCTCTTATTAAGAGATTTTCATAGAAAATTATTCCAAATTAATTATATTTTATTTCAGAAAAGTTCCTAGACTGATTTCTCTTAAATTTAGTAAATACCTAAGAATATCCTATTTACCTTTATGTACTTGATTTTACCTGCCTAGTTTCTGCCTAAATAAGATTCCTAGACTATCTTCTTGTGAAATAAACAAGCTAGAAGTATTTCACTTCACATTTAACTTTAAACATGTGGGTGTGGTGAGTTATGTAGTTTTCCACGGTGCAATGGGAAACTCCTGACTAAACTGTAGAAGTTTGAGGCAGCTTTCCTCGAGTACCTAATCCCTAAAGCTGAGTGTATGTGCATTCACACGGCCGTAAAGAACTTTGGTTTGTGTGAAATGCGGGCATGTATAAAAATGCGGTTAAATAAGTAAGATATATAGGAGACCAGAAACAGTAGTGATTTACACGCAATACTCAGTGCCTAAGGCCTGGATCTTCTTCGACAGTTCCCCGAGATCACTGTGCAAACCAAGACAGCACTGGGAGACTATAGATTGAATTACAATATAGAATTATAAATCAATCCCTTGCTCGTCTCATAACAAGGTCCCGCCATAAGGCGTTGTATTGAATTTATAGACATTTGACACCGTTAGGCGCCTATAAATCCAACCACGACAAACGTCGCGTTAACTAATCTTTCCTCCTGATCAGAAACATTGAGTTTTACTAACACAATCAAACTCAATTTAGTTATTTGGGATAAGGATAGTATTACTTCCTTTGTTATCCCATACAATAAATAGTTAGATTTTACTTTAGTTAATATAAGCAACTTTTATAATCAGATAAAACAAGATATTTGACAAAATTAAACAATAAAATTAATAATTTAAGAAAATTCAACCCATTTCACAAAATCCGAGGAGAAAAGATGGCGTCAATCCTTTTACTTTTTCCTCACCAAGCCGTCCATACAGCCAAAAAGCGCGCCAATCGTCTATTTGCTATGCAACCTACATGGTATTTCACCTTTCAATATCATTATATTACTCTACTGTAATTCGTGACTTCAATAGCATCTTTTTAGTTTTGCATCTCTTTTCTCAGCTGTTCTCCGGACATTAAACCTTCCCCTTCAACACAGCAATATGAACTATAAACCAACGTAATACGGTCCTATTTAGCATCCTTACTCTGTTACATGGCAGCACCAATGAGATTTTATTCAGTATTTTATTTTTTATAATGAAGGATATTATTGATTTAGATTTACTTACGAATAATTTAATCTTAACTGATTGTAATGAAATTCTTATTTAATTATTTTCCTTTCATTAAGGTTTAAGTTTCATATGTTTGAGAACTAACGAACAGATGATGTTCTGTTCCGTTACAGATGCTACGTGGTACTTTGTCAAAATGTCAATATTGACAACGCCAGAGGGCGAGCAAGCCTTTGCGCAGGGCCCTCGTGCAATCAAAGTGAAGTTTTACCGTCAGCCGGGTGGCGCGCCGAGCGAGTTTGTCGCACATCATGCTCGAACTAGGGTTACCAACTTTTTTTCTATCAAATATAGTATTTTTGAAGTTATTTCCTTAAAAAATATAGTAGATGGCAAAAAATAGAATAAAAATATAGTATGTGGTTAAAATGTGACTTTATTTTTTAAATAAATATTTCTTACTGCTTTGCGCCTAAATAATTACATTTTTTTTTAGTGTTCATATGCTTCATTACAATCAATTTTAAGGTTGAAAAACACCATTAATTCGCATTTTATTAAATTTAAAAAGGCCCTGTTACGCTCGTCTCGCCATTTAGTTTCATCACAGAAAATATGCGTTCTGTAAACGCTGATGTGGCTGGTATTGAAAAGAGGAAAGATACAATTTTTAAAATGTTAGGCATTTCTGAATCATTTAAAAGAAAAACTTCTTTTCATTTTTCAACAGTTGATTTAGCAGAATGCATACCACGCTACAGTATGCTCCCTCAATTAAGTATCCACCTACGAGTATGTGTCTTGTGTACGATGCGATGACAACAGCTCTTCTATCGTAGCGATTGCGCGCGTAATATTCGCGGTAGACGTAGAGTAGAGAGAGGGCGGGCTTTAGTTAAGGCTGCGTTCCGGTTTATGCAAAATATAGTAGTTTCGCCTACTATATATTTTTTATAGAAATATAGTATTTGATGCCTTAATATAGAAGGATACTATATTATATAGTAGGGTTGGCAACCCTAGCTCGAACTGCTGATATACTATCTGGTGCCAACTCCAACATCTTTTAGATTGTCTTTTGTTTTTTACATGCTCTCTTAACTCTCCCGCATTTCAGATAATACTTTTAAAACACATAAACTTAATGAAATGAACACAAAGTGTAAACAAAAGCGCTGAGTTTGTAATAGTAAAAATTTAGAGCTTATTAAAATCGACTTGATATCTAAAATCAAATTTAAAATTGCCCGACATGTTATGAAACATTTAAAATTTTAGTTTAAACTAGTATTATTTAAAATTTAGTTTAATTAGTATATTTCGAATTAGTAAGTTGATTTTCAAAATACAAGAACGAGAAAAAATCTTTATCGAGAGACAAAAGAAAATAGAAGCACTGTACTTACAGTTTCTTGTTTATATTTTACTGACAATAGCAAATTGCGTGTCGGTTATATCAGGCATTTTTTGTCGAGACCATGATCGTCGTTTTTATAGAAATCTAAGTTATGTTCGATCACGTAGCCCTGATTGCCGCACAACTTGTGATTTATCTGAAAATGGCGTTGTTTATTAGTCTTCGTCGTTCCACCGGGCATTTTTCTTGAATAAATCAAGGATGACATTTTTATTTTTTGGAGACTTTATAGTGATAGTAAATCTCTCAATAAAGATTTATATGGCCAGTAAAAATAACAATGAAGAGAAGTCGAATTTTTCATACTGATTACTTACAGAAAATAACTCTAAAATTTCAAAAAAAGGAACACTCCCGACATTAATTGCTTATAACTTTTGAACAGCTGAACCAATTAGCTAAGAACAATTTCGGTTACGTGTTAGCTTTTAAAAAAACCGCATCAGAAACGGTCTATCGGAGCATTAAGGAGCTACGATGCCACGACAGACACACAGATATACAAAATACACATAAAATACACTCGTCAAACATATAACATCCCTCTTTTTTGTCGGGTTTAAAAATGTTTCGGAAACAAGCAGAATATGATGCGGTAAATGTTTGTTCATTTGAAAGAACTTGTTACCTACATGGAATAACTACTCATTCTTAAAAGAAACCTCAAAATGAGAAATAAGAATATTAGTATTAACATAGACCAACAAATATAGGTACTTATGTACAAGTATTTTTCGTATTTTTCGCGAAATAGTATGTTTAAAGAAAAATATTTTGACAATGTTTGTAATATTATTATTTATCTGACAATTAAGAAGCAATTGTTATCTACCATAGAAGAAGGTATACAGAATAAGTTACAGAAACAATCCAATGTATCAGGACTTCCTGAAAATTTTCGAGGCATGTACAAGTAACATTCATTCAAAACCACAAGATATCAGATAAAAGGCGGTAACTATCAAAGAGGCAAGAGGAATCTATAAGAAAAGTTTTCCTTCTGGGGTGATAATACGCGGTGTACCCTCGGGGAGTAAGTTTTGGATAGATAAATGCGGGTTGGTGATTGTTTCGGTTGATAAGAATATAGCGCGGTCGAATAACGTTCATTCCCAGAAAGACTTCAAGTCAAATACATGAAAACTCCGGAGAAACCAAACTTAAGCTTTGAAAATGATAAGAGTGAAAGAACATATAATAACTTTTGACACTTATCCGCGTAACAGACGAAATAAATACAGTGCTTCTAATTTTTTATTGTGTTTCGGCAATCATAGCTTTTCCAAATGCACATGTATTATCTATTAGGTGTATCTTCCCGTTAAAACCAAGTCAGAGGCCATTTTGACGGTTTGAATATTCTGACACCAGGTTTAGTCAAGTTCGCCACTCACTTGATTACATCTACTACACGTTAAGAAAAAGAAGGTTAGATTTACAGCCTAAAATAATTTTAATTCGAGAACTGTGAGTTACATTGTTTTTCGTTTTAATTTTCATATCCGTTTCTTATCAGATTTGTCGTCGACAACGTTTTAAATTTAGAACTAAATACTTTATTGTTGTTTAATTTTGGAAAACAGATATTTGTAGAGTTAAAACACAATTTGGAGGATTGTTTATAATAAATTATAATGAACAAAGTACTCTGGAACATTTGAATCAAAGCATTCATTTAGATTCTTAGAAGGCGCGTACTTATGAGCAGAAAAATATGTCCACGTAGCGTGTGTTTATTACGAATGAAGGAATTCCCCGCGCGGACTAATGAAAATTTATATGACGGTCAGTAATTCCGCAGAGACCGTTCCACAGACAAAACTACGAGTGGCGTCCAAAGGACACGGCAATTCATTTAATGATACGAGAAGACAAAGTTCGGCACATCGTTTGCACAGCACAAGAAGTTTAATAAATGTTATTAATGTGCAATGTGGTTCAATGTTTGCTAGCCCTCGAATTCTTCCTTTTGACTTTTTTTTCTTTTTTCCGTTTTCGAAAAGTTGTATCAAATTTGGAATAGCCTACTTTCAGAAACATGCTTATAATTTTTTCACGATCTTTTTTATTAATATGATATAACTGAAATGATAATAGAAATAAGACATTGCCTTGATCTGAACTACAATCAAATTGCAATCACGAGAGGAACAAAACCGAACAAAAAGAAGACTTTCATAGTAAAAGTTTTTCCCCTTCTACGATAAATTCATTAGAAAAATCACAGCTACGCGGTCAGAACTACGGGTATCCCTCGCCACTAATGAACTCTGTTTGACGAAAGTCTAGAGAAATTGCTTTATCGATTAAAACCAAGTCATGAAAATCTAATCTTCATAACGTGTAGGTATAAGTATGTGGCGAACTTGGCTAAACCTGGTGTCAGAGTTTTCAAACCGTACAATGGCCTCTGACTTGGCACCGACAGCTTAACGTGCCCTCCGAAGCACGGAAACGCTCGTGATAAATTGCCACTTTGCTCACCCATCAGGTTCCCTGCCTCTGTGTACGTTGCTTAACCTCACTGATCGGTTGAGATCACTGGCTACGAGCTCTTCTAGTGAGAACAAAGTTAGCCAATCACAAAACAATTTTTCACAGTTAATTAAATAGTAAAAAGAAAAGTTAAAGGTTGTTTTTCCAAGAACATTTTTAGAGAAATTTTCAAGTGAAACAATCGTGAAATTTCCAACAAAAATTCCCGAGTGCGGTTACACAATTAAGGTTCAAGTTTATTTTGTTTGTAATGAGATGACTTAAATTGCCTTGTCTGAGCTTTGACCTCGTAAAGCTAAGGTAATTACAATCTGTAAACAGAAAATTAAATATAACTAGCGACCCACCCCGGCTTCGCCCGGTTAATTAAGATTTAAAATTAACCTCCCGGAAAAAATATCTTCATGATAGTGAAAACTATTTAAAAATATATTGCGTGGTTTAGAAGGAGTTAGCAGATAAACAGACAGACAGACTCGAAGCGCGACTTTCCTTTTATACTGTCAGTCGGGACAGTTACGAGACGAAAATAACAACTTTCACCAAACAAATATTGCTAAAAATCTTTTGAAGACTATAGAAAAAGTTATTAATAAAATTTTGACGTTATTTTTTAAATAATAACGTTGATTTTTGTACTGGAAACGGTTTGAAAAATGTTTTTTTTTCAATAATTTTGGGTTTGTCTTAATACGTACCCAAACTTACCTCGACCGATCCTATGTATAAATATAAATATTACAATACTGTTTGGCGTATCTAGGGTTATTTTCTAGGGGTGGCCGCGGGCCTGGCGAAAATTAAATGTACTCTAGCTTAATACGCTGTGTATTCAAAAGTAACTAATACTGTATTATAGTATGTAATAATAAGTAAGTATGTAGATTTCTCAGCTGTAGATATATTTTTTTATGATTTTTGTGTGAAGTTATCAATATTTTGGCATCAATTATAGAATTTCGAATTGGTAGCCCAATATTCTGGGGTGGGCCCTAGACCATACTGGAGTGGGCACGGCCCACCCGGCCCCCCCCCCCCCCTATATACGCCTAACTGTCCTAATATAATCTTCTGTCATTTTTTGATTTTTAACTTACTGACTAAAGCAATAAGAAAAGGTTTCTCTTCTTTGTTTTGTAATACAAAACCATTTCGGCGTCTACTCTATAATGAAAGTGTTCATTTCAATTTCTTGTCTATGGCTCTTCTTGCTGTGATGAAAGTGTTCTATCTACCTGTGTACGATGAAGCAACACAATTAAGGAAACAATATTATCGTTTGCAAAGTTACAATTTCATTAATCGCTGTGACGTGGTGGGTGGCAACAGGCGGTAACAAACGGCTCCATCAACAAGTGTTTATGGAAGAACGATTAAACACTAAATAGTATTTCAAACTTGACCGATATTTCTTGCTCTTGGCCGTGCAACAAGAGTGTAGCGCTATTTTGGCAAATCATTATCAACTCGTGCCAGGGACCGCGATTCCTATTTATCTCAGTCTTGACGACGAGACGAGACGCACTTTGGACATTCGATAGCTGCATTTTCTTACTGGCAGATTTAATTTCTTAATGCGCAAAAGAATAGTTTTATAAAATAATTTCTTAAAAATTATCTTCTTACCAATTTCAAGTATAATACAATTAAAAAAAAATATTTATACAGGGTAAGCTTTCCCAGCTTAGCAAAAACAGAAATACGGAATTGAAACAGTTATTCTAAACAATTTTCCAGTGGAATTTTCCTACAGTTTTCTAATTTTCCGCTTTAAAATTAAAATTATTTATTCGTATACACTCCATTTTGAAATAAAAAAACAATGATAAGAGCGTAAAACTTGAAAACCAGCAACGTAGCGACATTGCGTGGCTCCGTAGTAGTAGGTAAGTAACGAAAACACCTTTAATTGACGTTTCTGGGAAAAAATAATCACTTCTGACCATAGTTATAGGTAGATTTCACTATTTAAGTATTTGCTAAGCTAGAAGAAAATTCTACTGGAAAATAATTAAGGACGTAGGTCTGAATTTAGGGTTACCGTTTCTGCGAAACTGTCCCTTACCTGTAAAGAAATTCAATACCCTGTATAGAAATTAAAATCCAACTTGATAATTCCCTCTTAAAAAAGGCAATCTCACCACAGGCTGTTCAATAGCGTTTTTATCAAATGGTTCGTACTTTAGTCGAAATTTGCCTCCTAAGTTCTGTCTAAATTGAGTCAGTAATACTAAATCAGTTTAAAACAATTATGCACCAACACGAGCTCAAATGCAATGGAAAATTGAATTAAGCTGGAACACACAGCTATGTCTAGATGTTTTGGTTTGCTTACCTACTACATATTTTGATCGTGATTTAATCTGTTTTGTTACCAACAATTCTCTGCTTTGTTTATTAGGTGTACCTTACAGTTTTAATTAAATATAAATGAGTAATTGGTCTAAAGGAGATAAGCTTTAATAGTTGATGTAAATATATAAATAAACGCTACAGATTCAAAACCCCACACTAAGGTTTTCCCTTGTGTCGTGGGTCCCTTGACCCGAGAATGATTAAAAATGTTTGCAAAAATATTTGCCCCTACTGGGAATCATTGTATTAAAAAAGTTAGTGTTGATTATGACAACGAAAAGAGAAAAAAAATTGACATCTTGACTATAGGATTGTTATAAGCGTGAGTTTCAAGAGAGATGGATAAGTTTCATAAAGAAATACATAATTTCAACAATTTTTGTTGAGTCGATCACTAAAATTGTTAAAATAAAATATCTTTCAGGTTCTTATTTTCCATAATAAAAAACATACTGATGGGCATTAATGTAATATCTTCAAACCTAATTTGAAGGAAAAAATGAAATCAACAAGATGAAAAATCCCCACGACTTTTTCGTCGGTTATGAAATCATACATTTTATTAATAGATTCATTTCGTGTTTTCGCTATCCTTTCCTTTTGACCCATCCTTTTACATGTTGTTGTTATTTTACTAACATGCAACCCAATTAGGTGCCAGCTTTCATGGAATAATATTTTATGGAAGTAATATGCTATGTAACAGTATCAGAAGAATATTATAAGGAGATTTGAATAAAATATACAATGTTTACTTGAAAGATAGGATCAAAGAGACATGATTTTAAGAAAGCGCTTCCAAGCTGAAACACGCCGCGATAGAAAAATATTAAATTGTATTATCGTGATTTAATCTGTTTTGCGATTAACTACTATGATTAAGTTTAATTACTGATATTTAAAATGTAATTTCTATCGACACCTGGTGAAGCAAGAATTAGATATTTACGAAAATGTATAATGTGAAGGAATCAGCTTAGCATAGTGAACAACTTCTCCTTAGGATATTCTGTCGGAATATGAATAAAATTGCCTCTCTATACAACTTGAACGATTAATTGACTCATTTTATTTTTGAGAATTTTATATGGAGAGTTGTTGAAAAGAATCACTTCAAATTTTCGTTAATTTATAGTAACCTCATAAATGTTACCAAGTTACTTACTGCCTAACCTTTACCATTAGTGAAGTTGTGCTAATTGAATTAATATGGCTTCTACCTGAATGGCTAACTAACATGCATAGTAATAACTAGTGGTACTTATTATTTTTATGCCCTGATATAACGACAATAGCAAAGTGAATCTTCAATCTGTAATTTTGACATGTAAATTACATGTTCAAAAAATGACATGTAATTTAATCTTGAACAACTGTTTAAGAAAAATTGTAATAGGCACAACGTAAATGCTAAATATAATCAAACATAAATTGGATTTACTAGACAGTCGTCTCCACAAAGTCACAAATTCTTTTATTGGTCAATGGATACGCTTCTGTAATAAGATTCCCATGTGCATTCAAAGCTTTCTGATTTCTGATTATCTGTTAGATTAACAAACAATAAATTGCTTAGCTCCAGAGTTATTCAGATATTCAGATATTAAGTCAATTAAAATAAGAAAATTAAGTTAAAAAGCACAGTTCTCGGAGTTTATTGCGTATTCTTCTTTGGGGAAGACTGTTACCTTTGCAAATAAGTGCAAAGTTAAAAAAGCTAATGTACTTTTAGCTCGGTAATTCTGTGTTTTTCAAACAAACAAATTAATACAGTTTTGAAACTTATGTGGTATGACACCTTTAGGTGTGGTGTTTAAAACTCATAACTCTCCCCCCCCCTCCACCTGACGTTACACCCCCCCTCGCCGTGAAGTTTGTCCCCGTTAACAGTTTTTTATCTTTTTTGCGAAAACTATAATAAATACAAAAAAAAGTGTCGACAGCAAAAATAGTCCTCATTAAATTGTAAACATGTAATTGTAAATTGTAATTATATGTATAATTGTATTAATTGTAATTGTAAAAAAATTATTATGATAGGCCGGACGATTTTCAAGCTTTAGCTAGTTAAAAAATGATACTAAAAGTTGTCATCAGGTTAACGACAGTATAGTCATTATTACAAAGATTTCCTTGCAAAATCAAAGCTATTGAAGCTATAAGTTTGGAATTTTGCTTAGATGATCTTCAGATATTGTGGGAGCTTTCCTAAAAGAGGTTACACGGAGTTCCCATGTAGTGCGTCCGCTAGTTGATATGTACGTTTGGTGTTTCAGTCGCAGCCTCTCTATCTTTCAAACTATTATATACAGCATGACCAAATTTTCAGAAAATACGTATTATGAGAGTAACTTTCGTAAAATAGCATAAAAAACGTAAAAACTTAAACCACAGTGGGGTGGGGTCCCATACAACAAACGTCCAAAATATATATAATGCATACATTTCAAAATTAATACATATTTAAAACAATCTTAATATTAACCTAAAAAATTATGTAAAATAGTCAAGAGTGAGTCGGACTCAAGCTAAAGATATTTAAACGGAAACTGTCACTCGAACTGTTTTTGTGACATTTACCTGGTTATTTGTCATAGAATTACTGTGATATATAATAAAACGAAGACATATACGTCTAACACACTTATATTAATATTTCAGAGTCATCGTGTAAATAATAACAGTAATTCTACGACAAATAACCAGATGAATGTCACAACAGCAGTTCTAGTGCGAGCTTCTGTTTAAATATCTTTAGCATGAGTCCGACTCACTCTTGACTATTTTTCATCTTTTTGTAAATTAATGTAAAGTATGTTTTAAATGTGTATTGAGTTTAAAATGTATTCATTATATAGTTTTTGAAATAGAGCAGTAACAAAAGTTATTAAAAAATGTGATATTTTGGACGTTTCTCGTATGAGAACCCCACTGTGGCTTTGGTTTTTAACTTTTTAAATTATATTTCACGATAGTTATCATTATAATACGTATTTTCTGAAAATTTGGACGTATAAAATTCGTTATAGACTGACTGATGAAGAAATTGAGCAGGCAGCGTAACTTATTGGCTTTTGTCTAAAATTGAACTAGCTGTAGCTCGAATACCATCAAGCCTATAAAAATACATGCAGGACCTTTTTTGTTGCCCAATTGAGGATTATTTTTGCTCTTAAATTTTTTTCCGTATGTGTAGCAGTTTTCCAGAAAATGTGGAAAAACCGAAAAAAGATACATGTTTCAGGGTGTCGTGGGGTGTAGCGTCAGGTAGAGGGGGGGGGGGGGGGAGAGTTGTGCGTTTTGAACATCACACTCAAAGGTATCATGCCATACAAGTTTCAAAACTTTATTAATTTGTTTGTTTTTCCCATACATTGATTTGATTACATAGAATTATTGTACTATTGTACTACTAGCTTTTCGCCCGGGACTTCGTTCCCGTGGGAATTTCCCCGTCAATTTTCCATTGTTTTTAATAGTTATTCTGCTATTCGGGACGGAGAGAAATACAACAAATCAAAAACCATGGAAATCGGTCCAGCCGTTCTCGAGTTATAAGTGTTGTAACAAACACGACTTTCTTTTATATATATATATAATATATATATAGATATATAGATATAGATATAGATATATAGATATAGATATAGATATAGATAGATATATAGATTTGACTTATTAAATTTCAAGTAACATCCTGAATGTTCTACGACATAAAGCGTTGACTTTGACTTGACTAAAAGCTAAACGCAGTAGAAACTGCATTCAAAAACTTTATGACATCTTCGTGATGTTCTAGAAATATGCATATTGCACGTTGAATACGAAGAAAGCCCATACTTCGGCCTTTCAGTCCTTTTTAAGTAGCTCATAGTCGTAAAGTACCGTACCTCGCGCGTTACTGCAGAATACTACAGTCAATAAAATAGCAAGCATTTTAAACTCAACCTTTTTTCGTTACAATAAGAGTCAACGTCTGTCGTGCTTCATGTGCATTTGCCTGTATCTACTGAACTTAAAGTAGGTGGTTTGAATATTCACGAGCAGACTGCTTGACGTCTTTGCCGCACAATTTATTTAGTTACTCGCCGTATCAGCTTGTTAATTTGTACGCAACATTATGTGTTTATTTAATTTACACGTTTATAAGCTACAGTATATGAAATACTTCACATAGCGAAGAAGAATATGTTGTGCGGCTCTAGTAGCGTAACCAAACATGAAACAGTGAAGAATTTATGTACAATAGGAACTTTCAAAGTTGTCGATATACCCCCTGCGTTGGTATGGTCACCATGCGCCGCGAAGACGACCACATTATGTAAAAGATGTTACAAATTAAGGAGCTAGGGAAGAAGAAGAGAAGATGCCCACTCTTAACATGGATGAAAACTATTAAAAACTAGAGGATTTCCGATACTTCGTTCCCTTATTCCTTGCTTAGGTTATCAATCAAACCGTCTAGCCAAATTTCAGCTTTCTAGGTCCAAGGGTTTGGGCTGTGTGTTGATGAGTCATTACTTACGTCAGGACTTTTAATTTTAAATCTTTATAATAGATGATAAGAGGACGATCGGTTTGACGCCTGAATAAACTTAACGATGACTAGGATTATGGAAATATATCAGGAAAGCCGACAACATACATATAAGAAAAACGAGCGAGGATGAAGAAGAAATATAAACTAATGCTGTGATGCTAACGCTCTGCCTACCTCATCAGCGATATATGCATAGGCCGTGTATGTATATGAATGAATGAATGGAAGCTACCTAATTTATTAATCAAATATATTTCATCCGAACTTATATTTTACGATCAAAAATCATGATCATAAATACGATCAGTACGATATTTAGCTAGACATTATAAAAGCTTCCAACTTTGTTTTTTATTTTATTTTTTAAGGTAAAAATAGACTTGATTACTCACACACGTCCAGTTATAAGTCCAAAACTGGTAGAGCAAATAAAACTTGACTATCAAAACCATGTATTTTTTACTGTGTAGCGTCAAAAACCTAGTGTTCTCCATTATCCAGAATTCGTTTTAGGGGCAATAATTCATCAACAATGGAGTGCAAACACGAAATTAATTTGTTGTAAGGCTCTGAGCACACGAGCGGGTGTGCTTGTCAAGGCCGGTGGCGGGTGCGAGCGCCCAGGGTGCTAGTCGGCCGCAGGGCCACCGTTGTCAATTAATAATTCTATGTTACACGCCAGAGTCGCCACTAGACCCAGCAAGAGCTTCCTTTACAGGACCTTCAACATGATCAACGCAAAAAAATGTTTATAGTCAGAAATTGTCACCATTATAAGCTTCTTAATCATCACTGGAGTCTACAGTCTATATCTAGGCAGATGACCCAAGTTCAAGCAGTGTCTATGTGAGATAAATTAATGGAAGCAATATCACCCACTAGCGTAATCAGCAAATAACAAGACGTACACACTTATTCACCCCTTTTTTTCATTGCCAGTGTTTTGAAAAAAAAATGTTTGAAAATGAAATGAAATTTTTAAACTTCTATGCCAAATTGAAGCAGACAAAACAATCAAAAACAAATCCCAGTTACAAAAAGATTTTTTCCCCACAGTTAGAATCGTTTTATCTACTAGGTTTAGTGGTAAAACCACGAAATTGGCAACATCAACTACGGATTTATTGAAAAAGTGTCGTTTGACAAATTACTTTTTCTCAGAAACTAGTTTCCAAATACCAGTTCTTAAAATTAGTTCTACTGTGTTTAAAAAAACTTTTGGGTAACCCTAATTTATTTATTTTTCGTACTTTTTTATAAAGCGTTATCTCGTCCACTGATATTTCTACCTATCCTTCCAGTCGCATGTGACCTAAAATGGCGCCTGTGGTGAAATGCATTGCACGTATACGAGCGTAAAATGAGTCAAACTTCATAATATCCACGAACAACAAACAAGGTAAATTCCCTGAAACGCAAATGGTAGAGCCGGATTTAGTACTCTGTTCAGCTGAATTCGTCCCTGCAGTAACACGCATTCATTTGATTAATAAATTATAATCCGCAGCCCAGCTGGCTGGTTGTTTGCCCCACCCTGCTTTTTTATTTTTTCAGGTTCTTTACACGCGACAAATTTTCATGTCACAGCTCTATTTCGCAAGATGTAGCTTTCATATTTCGTGTAATTTGCCCAGAAAATGCAGTCTACAGTTTTTTATAGTAGGTATGAGACATCCAATTAAATTTTACTACGGAATAAAAATACAAAGTAGAATAGTTTACGATTTGCTGTAATTGAAACTACACCTAAATGGGTCGTTTATTCTTTAGTTAGGTAGTTACTAGATTGTGACTATATGCTTCACACCTTGCAAAGTTTCTAACGTAGAAAATATAGTTAACAAATACTAACTTAAGAACATTACTAACATACGTTAGTCTACCAATTTCTGTGAAACTATTCTTTAACATAGTTTCAGGGGTGTATAACATTTTAGTGCTCCAAAATCGTCATGCTCGCTAGCTAGCGGTGCACCCTACTAATCAACAGACGAGGCTCTGACATAGTACAAGCCGTTAAGGCGTTCTCTCTTACTTGATATTGGCGACTTCGCCATTCTATGCTTTAATTTAGATTAAAATACTCAGACATTGGCAAAATCACGCAGACGTTATTTTTTAAAGAATTAACTGAACTTAATTTCATTTTTAACCGTGTGGTGATCGGTTGAGAATAACACCATCCCATCTCTTTCCGTGGGTGTCGTAAGAGGCGACTAAGGAAACACAAATGAGACCTGCCTCCTAGTAATCCATCCCAGGCAACGACACTTCATTTTTTTCTGAATCCGAGGTGTCGTCCTATGGTCTCATGCGGTGTGGTAGACTCTGTAAAGGGCCGTCTGGTTCGCGACCACCCTCCTACCGAAGTTCGACGCCAAATAGCTTGCTGTGTTCCGTTGGTGCGTGGGAGTACCAGTGCCTTTATAGGCATTTTCTGGGTTAACTCGCTCCATCGTCGACCTCATCTTTGACCTTATGGTCAAGATTGAGGTCAAGAGTTAACTCATCTTATAATAAAAAAATAAAATAAAAAATTCACAAATTCCATACCAACTTGATTGTTATGTCAGGTCAAAAAGGTACTTAACGTTTTATTTCACTGTTTCAGTCATTCTTAATATTCAGTTTGTAGAAATTAGCATGAAAATGGTTCACGACAAAAGAATATTTCATTTTTAAATACGCCTCGAAAAGCGGGCTCAAGTGAAAATGATATCCAGTAAGCCGTGTTGACGGCGGTCTCGTTATCTCAGCTTTATTTATTGTACTCATATTTAAGGTAGAAAAATAAGAGACAATATGAATGGTCAAACTGAAAGACGTGATTGCTTAGCAGAAATTACAGTAGTATGTCACTTGGACATGCCAAGAAAAAATTTACATGTGAAACATTTCAGGGATGCCTCCTGTTAATCCATCTTAGGCAACGACACGTCAACTTGTTTCGAATTTGAAGTGGCGTCCTATGGTCTCTTGATACGGTGTGGCAGGCTCTGAAATGGGCCATCTGGTTCGCGACAAATCTCCTACCGAAGTCCGACGCCGAACAGCTTGCTGTGTTCTGTCGGTGCGTGGGAATACCAGTGCCTTTACAGACATTTTCTGGGTTAACTACGAGCTATGATCTTGGTCAAGAGTAAACCCATCTCATAAAGAAAAAAAATTCATAGACGCTCTGAATATGTGTTAAGATCTCTAGAACAGATGCATAGAGCCCTAGATATATTTAGTAAAGTGTGTTAATAAAACGGACAAGTGCGAGTCGGACCCGCGCACGAAGGGTTCCGTACCATTACCTATAAAACCGGCCAAGTGCGAGTCGAACTCTGTAAAAACCATTATCTCTATAAAAATGGCAAAATTTATTCTACTTTTTAGTATTTGTTGTTATAGCAGCAACCGAAATACATCATCTGTGAAAATTTCAACTGTCCAACTATCACAGTTCATGAGATACAGCTTCGAACAGTTACAGGATATTTAATCACAAGCGCTGAATAAAACTTGTTCATTAAAATAATTATTTAAAAGTGGAAAATTTATTTTAGGAACCATGGTCTCTAATATACCAAATTACCGACGAAATATTTTTATACGAATTTCAATTATGAAACAGCTGCAGGCCCTGCAGTACCTAACGCTTTAATTTAATTAAGGAATTAATTAATTCTAGAGTCTGTATTAATTAATTTTGGATACAGTTGAAAGGTCATACAAAATTGTATTAAAATGTTAAGTTATACGAGTATCTAGGGTATTTTTAATGTGTGGGGATGTTATTGAAACTTTCTTAGTAGGCGACCTTAAAGCTTCAAACGATTTTTTCTTAGAAACTAATGGCAACAAAAAAGAACGGAGGTAATCATGACAATCCTGTAAAGATAATATATTTGTTATCAATACTAAATGTTAATTGAAATAACTCTCAAGACGTTTAACTGTTTTTTTAGAGCACTTGACGCTCTATTAATCCCTAAGAAATACCTATATTTACAGGGTGTCCCAAAAGTCAATGTCAAGCCAAAAACCGACGATATGGCCTATGTATGTATGTACTAGAAAAATACAAAAGACATTTTAGTGATGCACTAAAATTACAGGCAAAAAAAAACTGAAAATCAGACACCCTATGATGATATTTCATGTACTTAAAAGCCCGCGAAAACTAGAAAAAAAGAATTAAATCGGGTAGTTCCAAGAGTTTCAGGATTGTGAAGAGGGAGGTCCCCTGAATATTGTCTAGTAAAGTCCCATCGATTTTAGATGCCGCTAGGGGTAGCAGGGAGTCCCTTTTTTCAGTTTTTTGCTCATAACTTGAAAACTGTCTACTTTAGGGACTATACTTTCAGGTATGAATTAAAGTTCATTAAATTTTGCTATTATAAATTGCTATCCTATCTCGTACAATTACTAGCTTTGGTTCAAAATTATGATAATAACTTATCTTATGACATGTTAGAATACTCTAGGTCTAGAACCTGCAGAGGGCAGACCTTGTGTGCACTCAGAGCGGTGTATAAGTTAAGCCAGATGCAAGTTATTCCGTCAAGCGATAAGCTGCTTTGTCTAGTGGTGTGTAAACCCTGCCATATTTAGTTTAGTATAGCATATATAACAAAATGTAGGTAACACTTCGGGAGTAGTAAGCGAATAATTTAAGTAGAAAAAATATTTTTATATTGGCCATTTTATTTGTGTTTATTCGAAAAAATCTAGTCTATATCAAAAATGAAGTCTTTATAAAAAAAATTAGCAATCTATGTAGCTAAGGCTTTGGTCTGGTCTGGGCATTGTTAAGTAAATGAATGAGTAAACTAGATTTTTTTAAAATTACCAAGATCGTACCTTTTTCTAAACACAATAATTTATAGTATAATGTTTCTTAAGAAATATTTTCAATTTTCACTTTTATTTTGTGTAATATTTGACATAATAAAACCAATTTCAATACAGAAATACAATTATGAAAAGGCTTTGGTTACCATTTTGTATTTTCATTGCGGAATTCCAAATTAGAAATTCTGATTATTAAAATATCAAATAAAATCTCAACATTAAGTAGTGAAATTCTAAGAGTGACGAAGAGTCATTAATTTATTTAAGTCCCAGTCAGATTTGAAGTACCGTTGAACCAATTATCGTGAAAGCAATCCGAATCACGAATTAAATTCGAATATTTATGTTGAGAAAATTGGAAAATTTACAAAAGGTCTTTTTGAATTCGCTTGATAATTGTTTTGATGGACTAGATTCTGATTAATGTTCTTATGTATGAACAATTTTATGAGGGTATCCTAATTAACAATTGTAATGAAAAATTTCTTAGACCTCAGTCCTCACTGATTCTAGCTAAACATAAATTATTTTATATTATTTTGTGGCTATTATTTTATTTATGTTGGTAAAGTTTAGGAAATTCAATGTTTTACATAAAATTCTACCTCTCTTTTTTATTTCAAACGTACCCTTTTCTAATTGGGAATATGCTTGATCAGTGTCTAAATGGTTTTGAAAAACTATAAAGAACAGTAAATGCATAATGTAGGTATTATTAGAGCCTAAGTAAAGAAATAAAATTGCTATCTTTATGATATATATGACTTTTATCATTGTCTCGCAGTGGAATTTAACATGCCATTAAAATACGCATCTATTAATAAACCCAATCGGAAAATTTCATTCGTATATATGTAGAATTGAAACCAATCCTATAAGGAATAAAAGGCTGAAACACCCTTTTAAACGATCAAATACTCACTCTCTGTTAACGAGGTCATTATCTAAACGAATATAAGACTGTTATATGAACAGAGATCGAAACAAATGATTTAGTAGCGGGCCATTTTTATTTATTGCTAGAGAGCTTCGTTTCACTAGCAATATAAATATTCTAAAAGCAGTAACGATATGTATGCAGACGGGCCATAAACTCCGTGCCTTGCTGGCAGATAATAAATGTCAGAGGTACCTTTTTTCTTCAAGACCTCGTTTGTCATTATCATTACATGGAGATCAAACAAAACCCAACAAAAACCCAAACAAAATCCCATTTCCTTTCCGTTGTCGCTCCCTAGCTAGGCTCTAGGCTAGGTCTTTGCTTCTATCCACTTTACCAAGCTTGTTTTCTTTTCGTTGCTTACCACTGTCCTTTAATTTGCTGCTCGTATGTATATATAGATATATATTATATTTATTTTATATATTTATTAATATATCTATATATATGTATACGTATATATTTGATTACTTGTATTATTTATATATATTTATGCACCACGTACTATTTCTTACCTTACTGCTGTCCTTCCCTATTTCTTTCCCTGGAAGAAATTGCTACCTAGCAATAAGGCCGCCTTGTTGTACACTATGCTCACTATGTTCACTTAATTGTATTGTATGTCTTTGTGTGCAAATAAAGCATATGTATTGTATTGTATCAAACTAACTCCATTAACAAAGTTTCCAAACCGCCAAATAGTACAGGAAAGTTAAACACGCAGTTCAAGGCCTTTATTATTCTCATAAGAACTTTTGGCAATAGTCCAGAATATGGAGAATCAGATTATTGCCCCCAAGTACTAGAAACACTGATTGATTTTGCTGTGAATTACTTTCTTTGATATTTAACGTTTAACATGTGAGAACCTGCTGGCAGTAGTATTACTGCTTGGTTATTTGCATATTAGATAAGTCGTGAAGAAAAACTGTAGTAGTCAACTAGAGCGAGATTTATCGCCGCACCACTGTACAGTCATTGCGTACATACACGTTAAAACGCTCTTTTAAACATTTTACTGAAACACTGCAGGAAAAATCATTTTTACTTAATATTTTTAGAGGGATAAGTTGATTTGTCACCTTCATTTGCAGAAGTATTCCGAACTTGATATTATTTTTTAGCAAAATATGTATTATTTCCTACTTAATGATTACGAAAATTTCATTGGACTTTAACTCTGTTTTATCATTGTTTGCGGTTTTTGGAATTAACATGATTTTCCCGATAAGTCACATTTGATTCTTAAAAATTTTATGAAAAACAAATGCCCAAAATAGAAATGAATGCTAATTAGTTGTTATTTTAGACACACTACCGTGATGTCGCCAATGACGACGGATGACCGACAGCGGTGTCTGTTTCAAGGCGTCCAGAAATGTGTAAGCTCAATGTCAATAACGCGTAAGGCCAAGACAAAATGCGTACCGTAATACCGTTCCAATATAATACAAACCGGAATATATACAATACCGTTTCATATTTCCTATTATGATCCCTGAAACAATGAAAGAATCATCCTAACGCCCCAGGAATCAATCAGATAGAAATACTCTGGTTTGATGAGGTCCCAATCCAATTTCGATAGTGTCCAGTTATGATACTGGCTCGAGTTCAATCTATTCCCTACAGTAGATTGATATTATCAGGCCCCTTCATTTTTTTGCTTGCTAACGTGACAACAAAACTGTGATATGAAATGAAATGCGACTTAAATTCATGACAGTGTCGGCTTGGTGCTCGGAAAGTGACAATAACTCTAACAGAACTTGTTGTTGCTTGAACTATTACTTTGTAACAGTAACTAATTAAAGTTCTTGTAATGACGTTGTTAGTTACTCCAGAATCCTTCTCTGTACTTGTACGTGGCGCTCTGACACGTACTTGGTGAATTTTACTTTTTGATTTTATCATTTTGTTAGGACGAGTTGTAGTAATAACACTAATAACCTAAATTAACCGTCTACTTTGAATGCCTTTTGCTAAAGATTCTGTAATCAAAGTCAATTCGCTTCCTTTACCGCGCAATTGCTGCGTTTTGACGTAGATCTCTCGTAGATTCACTTCAGCGTAGTGTGTGTGTGTGTGCGTGTGTGTAAACACTTTTTTGCACATAATAAAAATTACAAAACAAAAGAGATGGATACAAAGAAAACTATGTACAAAGGCGAGCTTATCCCTTAGAGAGATTGTAACGGAACAGAACATCATCTGTTCGTTAGTTCTCAAACATATGAAACTTAAACCTTAATGAAAGGAAAATAATTCAATAAACATTTCATTACAATCAGTTAAGATTAAATTATTCGTTAGTAAATCTAAAACAATAATAACCTTCATTATAAAAAATGAAATCTCATAAAATCTCATTGGTGCTGCCATGTAACAGAGTAAGGATGCTAAATAGGACCGTATTACGTTGAATTAGAGTTCATATTGATGTATTGAGGCAGAAGGTGGAATGTATGGAGAACAGCTGAGAAAAGAGATGCAAAACTAAAAAGATTCTATTGAAGTCAAGTAATAGAATGATATTGAAAGGTGAAATACCATGTAGGTTGTATACCAAATAGACGAATGGCGCGCTTTTTGGCTGTATGGACGGCTTGGGGAGGGAAAATAAAAAAAATCGACGCCATCTTTTCTCCTCGGATTTTGGGGAATGGGTTGAATTTTCTTAATTTATTAATTTTATTGTTTAATTTTGTGAAATATCTTGTTTTCTTTGATTATAAATGTTGCTTATATTAACCAAAGTAAAATCTAACTATTTATTGTATGGGATAACAAAGGAAGTAATACTATCCTTATCCCAAATATATTGAGTTTGGTTGTGTTAGAAAAACTCAATGTTTCTGATGAGGAGGAAAGATTAGTTAACGCGACGTTTGTCGTGGTTGGATTTATAGGCGCCTAACGGTGTCAAATGTCTATAAATTCAATACAACGCCTTATGGCGGGACCTTGTTATGAGACGAGCAAGGGATTGATTTATAATTCTATATTGTAATTCAATCTATAGTCTCCCAGTGCAGTCTTGGTTTGCACAGTGATCTCGGGGAACTGTCGAAGAAGATCCAGGCCTTAGGCACTGAGTATTGCGTGTAAATTACTACTGTTTCTGGTCTCCTATATATCTTACTTATTTAATCGCATTTTTATACATGCCCGCATTTCACACAAACCAAAGTTCTTTACGGCCGTGTGAATGCACATACACTCAGCTTTAGGGATTAGGTACTCGAGGAAAGCTGCCTCAAACTTCTACAGTTTAGTCAGGAGTTTCCCATTGCACCGAGGAAAACTACATAACTCACCACACGCACACGTTTAAAGTTAAATGTGAAGTAAAATACTTCTAGCTTGTTTATTTCACAAGAAGATAGACTAGGAATCTTATTTAGGCAGAAACTAGGCAGGTAAAATCAAATACATAAAGGTAAATAGGATATTCTTAGGTATTTACTAAATTTAAGAGAAATCAGTCTAGGAACTTTTCTGAAATAAAATATAATTAATTTGGATTTATTCTCTATTAAAAATGTTTTAATAAGAGACATCAGCGTTATGAGATAGATTGCAATATTAACTTCTTTATCTATTATTTACTTAACATAGATCTGAGTCTACGGCATATGCTTGTTTCATTTATTGTATACCTGAGCTACGTGCTCACGTAGGGCCTTGACTTGAATAAGTCAAGAACTTCTTGGGTGGATGTCCTTCGAGGGATCATGGAGGCTCCACTCTTTAGATAATGGATGTTCTCTGTGGAAATGAGGAGACTCCATTTCATCGAGTTGGTATATAATGTGTGAACCATCATTGCCAAATTGAGACTATATAATACTAGCAAAATTAATTTTATAATATGACCATGTAAGGAAGACTAAATTGCATTCTATTTGCATAGGAAGGTATATAAATCCTTGAATCTGAATAATGTATGTGACTAAACTTCTTGGTGAAAAGTATAACCGAAGATTTACTAAAGTATTTTGAGAAACAGCTAAGATTACTTTTGAAGAAAGATCTGGCTCTACTATTTATGAATATAAATTAAAGATGGGAAACTTTTGGAGAAAATTCCATCTCTTCGAACCATGTGTATAATTAAAGATAGAATACTTTTGAAGAAAATTCTATCTTGCCTACTACCTACTATTAATAATGAGAACTATTCACCAAGTTATAATAAACATACATAATACAGATCACTGTGAAGAAAGATCTAATTTCTACTAATTTTATTATTCTTATTAACCTTAGAAACATTCTTCTAAGATATTGTAATAAATATATTTATTTCATTTGGTTTTGTAAAATTGCTTGCTTTGAAAAAGAAGTCATTGACTCAAAATAAAGTAAATTATAAGATTAGCATCTCCTTTTATGGGTATGTATATAAGTATATATGTTTAGGATTCCTGTAGTCTCCAGCTTGACTCGGCCCAACTTACTGACAAAGACAGTGTAAATTACTGAGTCAATGCAACTTGACTTCCTCTCATCTTTTGCTGTAGAATACTAAACTATCTGATTGTTATTGAAAATAGTTAAATACTCTTCCCCCCCATAAAAGGAGTACAGCGGTGGGGTGCTGTCCAGTCTTTGGTCGAGGCACACAGTTCTAACAGAAGTTAGAGGGCAAAGCCCTGGCGCGGAGGTGGAGCGCTGACCTAAGCCGCAAAACATAATTATTGAGATTTAATTTACCTATTTTTCATGTTTAAAATACTTACTTTTTAATCTGTCGATATCTGGTTGAATGTTCCTCATCTTAGTACTTAAGTTTAATATCAATACCATTCTCACTAACTCTTAAAGAACCCAGGTTACTCATAAATCACAACGTAGGTCCTCTAAAACTAGAATGATCACTTGGCCAAATCTAGATCAAAGAAATTTTTAGTCACTTCTTAAGATTAGAGTTTAGGTTCACTTTAGCTTAAAGATAGGTAGGATAGTAAGGGATTTATTTTGTTTTATTAGGGGGGGTCGTTACAATTTGATGCGCAGTGACCAGGATTGTTAGTGAGTTTGGTTTTTGTAGGTTATGTAGGTTTCATTTGATCTAGACTTCTAAAAAGTGGCGATACGCCACAATTTGTTGCCGTGAAAAAGGAAGGGTTATGAGAATGGTATTTAATTTATAAGGTTGTAAGATTAGGGATAGGGAAGGGAATAAAATAGGTAAATATTTTGAGACGATTTACTGTATTAAATATGAACATTACTGCACTAAGTAAGTTGCACTACGCACTGGTGTTCACTATCACTATTATGCCCATTTTCCGAAACGCCGGCCGACCGGTCCTTGTTTAGATTTCCTAGGATTTGTTACATCTTGCAATGTTTCGGTCAGTCTCATACATTATATATCCAGTTAAGTAGGAGTAGACGCTGCTGTTTACTGGGCCATTGCTTGTTTCTATAAATTTCTTCATTAAACTGTTCCTTGTTTTCGGTCAGTGAGTCTTTCTTGTGGCGGTTTTTCACATTTAATTATCTCCAGTTAGGTAGGAGTACACGTAGGTTGATATTTCTTCTTCAGTAATTTATTTATAATGAGTAAAAAATAAAATAAAGAATTGTTTACTAAAAGTGTTCTGTGGCGCAGTGGCAAAGGATTTTTAATTTTAATTTATTCACTCATCAGATAGGCAAAGGTTTAGCGAACCAACCATACAGCCAAGAAATAATTGTCACTGTCAAAAATCTATTAATTTTTGTAAACACATTTCCATTAGGTTCAATAAATGTTGAGGTTTAAATTGGTTATTATAATTACTTGGTAAACATAAAAAAGGAAATAATTTATAAATCATAAAACTGTCGGTTCCTTGATAAATTGTACACAATAAGTGAAAAGGGTTCTATTCATTCTTTGCTGGAGCCGAGGGCGGGAAAATAGTTCATTTTAAAACTACAAAAGTGGGATATCATTTAAACTTAATTCTCATGATTTGAATTATCCCTTTTTCTTGAAAACTATTGCAATTAAATTTAAGTAGTTAGGTATATGATAATAATAGTATGAGGTTGGTAGGTTGTTCAGTGTGACCTTTTATATTTAAAGCAAATATAAATATTATAATTGTGATAAACTTTTAGTGAATAAATAGTAAACTCATTTATAATTATTATTTAAATAATATTTGCGCCTTTCCCGCATTTCAATTCATGTAACTCCTATACCATAAGGTTGCCTGGAGGAAATTACTGTTAAGCAATAAGGCCGCCTATTTGTATGCATAATTTCAAATTCGCTGTATAAACTTAATATGTATTATCCTATGTGTGCCATAAAGAATATTGTATTGTATTGTATAGGTTAACGCGGTAAAGTAGATATTAAGTAAGTCCATTTTATTAGAATACTTTTAATTTAAAGTTATAGGTGAATTCATTGGTGATAGTAAAAATTCTTAGAACCTGAGTTAGAGTTTTCTAGTCGGGGGGTTGTACGGTTTAGTAAAGCAATTTGGGTTCAATTGCAGTTTATATTTTTAATTAATAAAGAATTGTTAGGAAAAGAAAAGTGTCCGGAATGTTTGGGTTTTGAACCCGTGACCTTAGGTTTAAATTGTACATACTACGAGGTAGGATTAGGAGATAGGTATACTTAAATTAAGATTTTGTTGGGAAAGAAAAAAATTGAATTGATATAGATCGGTTTATAATTACATAAAAGGTAAATGTAGTTCTTGCATTACATTAAATTTTAAGGTTTGTTTGTCCTTTATTCCGTTTATATTCGCATAATCAAGTAGGTAGGTAAACCGTTGATTTTCTCCATTAGGCAAATGTAGATCGATCGATAAAGTTAAGATTTTGTTTTATTATCATATTATTTATTCATTTGTTTTAAACAGTGAACCAAAATGAATGATAACGAGACATTTATTTATTAGGAGAATATACCAATTTTTATCAGATATAAAAAAAAAGCAAAAAAAAAAAAAAATCTAACAAGCAGTCAGAATGTATAAAGCAATTTAGGTAATTTTACTATTCAAAATCAAATTTTATAGTATTGCGGAGGAGTTGGTTTAATGGTTTAAAGAGTAATTGTCTTAGGTTCAGTTTTTAAGATGGGGTTTTGTTGCGGTGGATAACAAATATTGTTCTAGGGTCTGAGTATTTGTTTTATTTTCTGAGAGTTTGTTTTCTGGAGAACTACCTTGTGGGAAGGTTTAGTGATAGGTACTTAACTAAAAAAAAAAGAGTTGAACATTTCTGTCTAAGTAGATTAATTAAGGTAGATAGGTAAATGTATTGTAGTAACATTTAGTCAAAACTCTTAATCAATTTTAGACGGACGACGGACGGATTGGTCGCGTGGTGGTGACGCTGCCTCTTGTGCGGCGGGTTCTGGGTTCGATCCCGGATGAGGATAATATTTGTGTAATCAAAAATAAAAACACGTGTTAGTGGCAAACTGTAGTCTCGTCTATTAAAATGGGACAAAGGCGAGAGCTTATGTACCTATGTTAGTATGTGTTCGTGCACGGGTCGTGGGTGTTTGTGTCTGTCTTTGTGTGTTTACCGTCCAGGAGACCCACGACACAGGGAAGGGCCTTGGTGAGGGCCATCGAGTGTGTAATTGATAGCTCGAGTTGTCGATACACAATCAGGGATTTTATTGGGGAAAACTTATTTGTAATAAAAACTTTAGGAATTACATGTGTGAGCGTATGTATGTGTGTGTGTATGTATGCATGTAAAAGCTTTAAAAACACATTATAGTGAATACCCGTGAGAAATTAAAATTGATTGTTAGAGTTACATAGAATTAATGATTGAGGGTTATTTAAAAAAAAAAAAACGCTGATCCGATTATGGGAAATTTTAGGTTTTGAAATTTATCCAAACGGGAAATAAAGAGTAGTTTTATGTCGAAACTAAAGTTATAAATAGGAAATATTTGAATTGTTTGTATGTTTGTTTGCATTGAATGTGCACCGGAGCTGCTGAATCGATTGGGAGTTTTCTTTCATCATTAGTATATAGATGAAGCATAGTAATAATTAAGATAAGTTATAAAAACAGTCAAGTGTAAATCGGACAGCGCAAATTATATTTAAAAAAAAAATCTCACATTTCAACAATTAATATAATTGAGCAGGAGTTATAAAAAACAGTCAAGTGTGAGTCGGACAACACAAATTATTTTATAAGTTACTTACATCTCATCATTTAAAAAAAAATGAATGAAATTTAATAGATAGATAGATGAAGCACTGTATTAACATAGGCCTCAAAATGAACAAATGCAAATCCAATCTCGTGCTTTATTTGGTAGTTTTGGATGACATTTGATAGGTCGATAGACGAAGCGGTAGAATAATACATAGGCTACAAAAACGTATTGAATTTAATTGCTAAGGTAAAAAGAAGTGTTACGGTTTGAGAAAAAAAAATAAAGTGTTTATAAAAGGCAAAAATTTACATTTTGAATTTTATGGCATACGAGAGCAAAAACATTGGAGGAAAATTTATATTGTAAATTAGAAAACATTCAGAATTAATAATATGGCGGTAGTAAAATGCAGGCATAGGTTAAGTGTTTGGTTTTAAATGTGTACAAACTGGGGGTTGTAGTGTGTTATTTAGTATTTCAATTTATTAGGCTAAATAAATAAAAAAATACAAAAAAATAGGTATTTATTCGGAGAAGTCTACTAAGTGAAAAAGTACTTTATTAATATTTAAATGTAATGTAACTGCATGTTTTTATGCTGTTGAGATTTTGTATCGTGGTATTATATTTTTCAAAATAAAAATTCAGTTAGTAATTATAATAGACAGTCAACTATGTTTGATTTAGAAAAAAAAAATGAAATTGTATTATAAGATACAAAATTCTGCTTATCACATAGGGTATTAAAGATGTTGTTTGCAGTGAAAATTATGTATTTTTGTATATTGTAATATAGTACTGACAGATAAGTTTAGGTATTAATAGAGATTAATATTTTCAGAGTAAATTAAATCAAAAAGATTAATTTTGTTCCTTGATAAAAATCGCTAAAAGGAGGGATCACAGGTGTGAATTTATGTACTGATTAAAAGTATGTATTTAATTTTTGAAAAGGGAACAATTCATAAATATTTATCTGTTGCGTTTTAGTTTAATTGTAGGTGTGACAATATGGATAACTAAAAACATAGAATATAAAAAAAAAAACAAAGAGAGCTAAATGAAAACAGGATACTTATACTTTCAGTCAGTTAAGAAGATTTGTACCGTCATATAGATTAATATGAATCTGTAGCTATATTAGACAAATTACTTATAAGAAAATAGGTTTCCGACTGCGACTTCGTTTAGGTGTACCTAGTTAATTTGTAACTTTTCGGGATTGTGTGATAAAATAAAGCGTCCAACCTCGTACGGACGGCTGCATTTCGGGTTGCCACACGCGTGCAGTTTGCTGTTGTCAAAGGAGCGGTTTTGTAATGAAAATGGAGTGGCCCGATGCGCTGACCTCTGTACGTTGAATTGTAACCCCAAGCCGTCCAGATAGACAGAAACATCCTTATTATAATACGTTTATGAATTGGGAATAAGATGATTGAAAGTGGTAAATCAATAGTCATAGATCTCTGATAGTTAAGTTGGTAGTATGGCTGATAAAAAAAAAATAAGTATGATAAATCATGAACAGGGTGATCCTGGCAATAGGATTAGTCAAGTTTGCTGAATACTTAATTTGTTAAACTTTCAAATTTAGGAAGGAGGAAGAGGGATTAGATGTTCGTTAGGTCTTGTTCAGCAGTGGGTGAGGTGTTATCTTTTATTTAGTCGTACAAATAAATTATCTCTTTGCTCAGCAGTGGGTGATTGTTAATTGTCTATGTATGCATTATAATAACTGTTATTATAAAGGAAAATATCAGTGCGCTTAGAAGCGGGTATTCCGTAGATAAGTACGTCATTAAATTGGCTGATAATTAATGTTAATATCTGCAGCGTTCTCAGTACAGTAAAGGGTATGCGTTGATAAATTAGTCAGTGGAATAGTGGAAATATATCTAGGTATAATTTTCTTCGTTCAGTAGTGGAAATGCGATGATAAGTCAGTAGAAAAGTTCGGTATTATGATAAGATATTTTTAAATATTTCAAACAGTGGTGGATAAAGCGATGATAAGTCAGTAAGTAGAACGAATTTTAATTAAGGTTAAACAAATTTCTACGATGGGTTTTGATTGGGGTGGGCTTCGAAGATATCGTAGAATAAATAGACGATGAAAAAGTTTACGAATCCAATATGAGTCTTTGCCCAGCAGATGGAATAGATTAAATCGGTTATTGTTAAGATTAGCAAGCATTCTTATTCTGCAGTGGCCTTGGTGTTTATAATGTAGGTGGTCATGTTTAACTTTTGATTGGAAATAAAATAATTTTATTTCAAGTAATTATTTTGATAATGAGACCATCGTTATAGTTACTACAAAATTATAAGTGTTTTATTAATTCTTTGTTTGATACTTCAATGGTTCTTCTTATTTTGAGAGTTCAAACTACTTATAGTTTGAATTAACCTTGCTTGGCAGCGTGTTTTATTCATTTTACACGTAGGGCGTTTATGTATATATTAGATAGGAATTGGATGTCCTTCGAGGGAACATGGAGGCTCCATTCCTTAAATTCTCCGTGTTCTTGTTTAATGAGTAAACCAGCATGGCTGAGTTATTAAAGGTTTAAAAATTAGATTTAATAAAGTATTACCATTTAAAATAGAGGCAGCAGCATATTAGGTTACATGATGCACTTCAAAAGCGACAAGTGAACGAGATAAGGGCGGCATCAAGATCAACACATATAACCTTAAATGTTGTTGTTTGAATTATGTATACCCAGAAGTTACTATTGTTGTCGAAAATAAAGAGGGAAAAACTGTTATATTTACAGTTTTATATAAATGGGCAGATAATAATTTTGATTCAAGACAATTTTGCGTGGGTGAACAATTTTTAATTAAATAAAACGAAATATTAATGTACTTCCAAGTTTTCACATTCCAATTAAATATGGAACAAATTTATTATCGTTTGGTTTCAGAAACATTACATTTAACAATGACTTTTTTATATGTTTAGGTGTTAGGTTAGGTCAGCGGACATCAGTGCAAATACTGGATCATATAAAGAAGTCATACTGCACACGAAGCTAACACTAGCTATGCTTACTCGTCGAGCGTCCACTTCACATGCTCCATACAATCATTTAACTCTTTTGTTAGATGTAGATATTGGGTTTTGTACTTGACTCTTGGGAGTTAAGGTTTCTTTACTGATACAGTGTTCACAGTTCTGTAAGGGTGCCCTAGTTAATCGTAGAATAACTTCATCCGAGAGATGGGGTGAGATTGAATAGTGCATTGCCATTAGGGCTGAGGGCTGCCTCACAACCAGTTCCTTCTTTCCAGAGCCTCAGCATTGCAGGGGAAATAATAACTGCTAATTTTTAGAGTAATAGAGCTCGATGTTTGGGTCTTCACTTGAGTTATCTGACTTATGGTTTAAAAGACACACCACATAAAATACATTTCTGAAAAAAAAAAAACGAAAGTAAATTAGTGACAAGTGGTTGGAATTAGCTTAATTCATATGTTTGTGAATAGAGTAAGAAAAATTTACTTCGGTTGGATCAATAAATTGATCACCTGCGTAAAATTTTGGGGGTTGATTGTAACGGAACAGAACATCATCTGTTCGTTAGTTCTCAAACATATGAAACTTAAACCTTAATGAAAGGAAAATAATTCAATAAACATTTCATTACAATCAGTTAAGATTAAATTATTCGTTAGTAAATCTAAAACAATAATAACCTTCATTATAAAAAATGAAATCTCATAAAATCTCATTGGTGCTGCCATGTAACAGAGTAAGGATGCTAAATAGGACCGTATTACGTTGAATTAGAGTTCATATTGATGTATTGAGGCAGAAGGTGGAATGTATGGAGAACAGCTGAGAAAAGAGATGCAAAACTAAAAAGATTCTATTGAAGTCAAGTAATAGAATGATATTGAAAGGTGAAATACCATGTAGGTTGTATACCAAATAGACGAATGGCGCGCTTTTTGGCTGTATGGACGGCTTGGGGAGGGAAAATAAAAAAAATCGACGCCATCTTTTCTCCTCGGATTTTGGGGAATGGGTTGAATTTTCTTAATTTATTAATTTTATTGTTTAATTTTGTGAAATATCTTGTTTTCTTTGATTATAAATGTTGCTTATATTAACCAAAGTAAAATCTAACTATTTATTGTATGGGATAACAAAGGAAGTAATACTATCCTTATCCCAAATATATTGAGTTTGGTTGTGTTAGAAAAACTCAATGTTTCTGATGAGGAGGAAAGATTAGTTAACGCGACGTTTGTCGTGGTTGGATTTATAGGCGCCTAACGGTGTCAAATGTCTATAAATTCAATACAACGCCTTATGGCGGGACCTTGTTATGAGACGAGCAAGGGATTGATTTATAATTCTATATTGTAATTCAATCTATAGTCTCCCAGTGCAGTCTTGGTTTGCACAGTGATCTCGGGGAACTGTCGAAGAAGATCCAGGCCTTAGGCACTGAGTATTGCGTGTAAATTACTACTGTTTCTGGTCTCCTATATATCTTACTTATTTAATCGCATTTTTATACATGCCCGCATTTCACACAAACCAAAGTTCTTTACGGCCGTGTGAATGCACATACACTCAGCTTTAGGGATTAGGTACTCGAGGAAAGCTGCCTCAAACTTCTACAGTTTAGTCAGGAGTTTCCCATTGCACCGAGGAAAACTACATAACTCACCACACGCACACGTTTAAAGTTAAATGTGAAGTAAAATACTTCTAGCTTGTTTATTTCACAAGAAGATAGACTAGGAATCTTATTTAGGCAGAAACTAGGCAGGTAAAATCAAATACATAAAGGTAAATAGGATATTCTTAGGTATTTACTAAATTTAAGAGAAATCAGTCTAGGAACTTTTCTGAAATAAAATATAATTAATTTGGATTTATTCTCTATTAAAAATGTTTTAATAAGAGACATCAGCGTTATGAGATAGATTGCAATATTAACTTCTTTATCTATTATTTACTTAACATAGATCTGAGTCTACGGCATATGCTTGTTTCATTTATTGTATACCTGAGCTACGTGCTCACGTAGGGCCTTGACTTGAATAAGTCAAGAACTTCTTGGGTGGATGTCCTTCGAGGGATCATGGAGGCTCCACTCTTTAGATAATGGATGTTCTCTGTGGAAATGAGGAGACTCCATTTCATCGAGTTGGTATATAATGTGTGAACCATCATTGCCAAATTGAGACTATATAATACTAGCAAAATTAATTTTATAATATGACCATGTAAGGAAGACTAAATTGCATTCTATTTGCATAGGAAGGTATATAAATCCTTGAATCTGAATAATGTATGTGACTAAACTTCTTGGTGAAAAGTATAACCGAAGATTTACTAAAGTATTTTGAGAAACAGCTAAGATTACTTTTGAAGAAAGATCTGGCTCTACTATTTATGAATATAAATTAAAGATGGGAAACTTTTGGAGAAAATTCCATCTCTTCGAACCATGTGTATAATTAAAGATAGAATACTTTTGAAGAAAATTCTATCTTGCCTACTACCTACTATTAATAATGAGAACTATTCACCAAGTTATAATAAACATACATAATACAGATCACTGTGAAGAAAGATCTAATTTCTACTAATTTTATTATTCTTATTAACCTTAGAAACATTCTTCTAAGATATTGTAATAAATATATTTATTTCATTTGGTTTTGTAAAATTGCTTGCTTTGAAAAAGAAGTCATTGACTCAAAATAAAGTAAATTATAAGATTAGCATCTCCTTTTATGGGTATGTATATAAGTATATATGTTTAGGATTCCTGTAGTCTCCAGCTTGACTCGGCCCAACTTACTGACAAAGACAGTGTAAATTACTGAGTCAATGCAACTTGACTTCCTCTCATCTTTTGCTGTAGAATACTAAACTATCTGATTGTTATTGAAAATAGTTAAATACTCTTCCCCCCCATAAAAGGAGTACAGCGGTGGGGTGCTGTCCAGTCTTTGGTCGAGGCACACAGTTCTAACAGAAGTTAGAGGGCAAAGCCCTGGCGCGGAGGTGGAGCGCTGACCTAAGCCGCAAAACATAATTATTGAGATTTAATTTACCTATTTTTCATGTTTAAAATACTTACTTTTTAATCTGTCGATATCTGGTTGAATGTTCCTCATCTTAGTACTTAAGTTTAATATCAATACCATTCTCACTAACTCTTAAAGAACCCAGGTTACTCATAAATCACAACGTAGGTCCTCTAAAACTAGAATGATCACTTGGCCAAATCTAGATCAAAGAAATTTTTAGTCACTTCTTAAGATTAGAGTTTAGGTTCACTTTAGCTTAAAGATAGGTAGGATAGTAAGGGATTTATTTTGTTTTATTAGGGGGGGTCGTTACAATTTGATGCGCAGTGACCAGGATTGTTAGTGAGTTTGGTTTTTGTAGGTTATGTAGGTTTCATTTGATCTAGACTTCTAAAAAGTGGCGATACGCCACAATTTGTTGCCGTGAAAAAGGAAGGGTTATGAGAATGGTATTTAATTTATAAGGTTGTAAGATTAGGGATAGGGAAGGGAATAAAATAGGTAAATATTTTGAGACGATTTACTGTATTTTCTTTACTGATACAGTGTTCACAGTTCTGTAAGGGTGCCCTAGTTAATCGTAGAATAACTTCATCCGAGAGATGGGGTGAGATTGAATAGTGCATTGCCATTAGGGCTGAGGGCTGCCTCACAACCAGTTCCTTCTTTCCAGAGCCTCAGCATTGCAGGGGAAATAATAACTGCTAATTTTTAGAGTAATAGAGCTCGATGTTTGGGTCTTCACTTGAGTTATCTGACTTATGGTTTAAAAGACACACCACATAAAATACATTTCTGAAAAAAAAAAAACGAAAGTAAATTAGTGACAAGTGGTTGGAATTAGCTTAATTCATATGTTTGTGAATAGAGTAAGAAAAATTTACTTCGGTTGGATCAATAAATTGATCACCTGCGTAAAATTTTGGGGGTTGATTGTAACGGAACAGAACATCATCTGTTCGTTAGTTCTCAAACATATGAAACTTAAACCTTAATGAAAGGAAAATAATTCAATAAACATTTCATTACAATCAGTTAAGATTAAATTATTCGTTAGTAAATCTAAAACAATAATAACCTTCATTATAAAAAATGAAATCTCATAAAATCTCATTGGTGCTGCCATGTAACAGAGTAAGGATGCTAAATAGGACCGTATTACGTTGAATTAGAGTTCATATTGATGTATTGAGGCAGAAGGTGGAATGTATGGAGAACAGCTGAGAAAAGAGATGCAAAACTAAAAAGATTCTATTGAAGTCAAGTAATAGAATGATATTGAAAGGTGAAATACCATGTAGGTTGTATACCAAATAGACGAATGGCGCGCTTTTAGGCTGTATGGACGGCTTGGGGAGGGAAAATAAAAAAAATCGACGCCATCTTTTCTCCTCGGATTTTGGGGAATGGGTTGAATTTTCTTAATTTATTAATTTTATTGTTTAATTTTGTGAAATATCTTGTTTTCTTTGATTATAAATGTTGCTTATATTAACCAAAGTAAAATCTAACTATTTATTGTATGGGATAACAAAGGAAGTAATACTATCCTTATCCCAAATATATTGAGTTTGGTTGTGTTAGAAAAACTCAATGTTTCTGATGAGGAGGAAAGATTAGTTAACGCGACGTTTGTCGTGGTTGGATTTATAGGCGCCTAACGGTGTCAAATGTCTATAAATTCAATACAACGCCTTATGGCGGGACCTTGTTATGAGACGAGCAAGGGATTGATTTATAATTCTATATTGTAATTCAATCTATAGTCTCCCAGTGCAGTCTTGGTTTGCACAGTGATCTCGGGGAACTGTCGAAGAAGATCCAGGCCTTAGGCACTGAGTATTGCGTGTAAATTACTACTGTTTCTGGTCTCCTATATATCTTACTTATTTAATCGCATTTTTATACATGCCCGCATTTCACACAAACCAAAGTTCTTTACGGCCGTGTGAATGCACATACACTCAGCTTTAGGGATTAGGTACTCGAGGAAAGCTGCCTCAAACTTCTACAGTTTAGTCAGGAGTTTCCCATTGCACCGAGGAAAACTACATAACTCACCACACGCACACGTTTAAAGTTAAATGTGAAGTAAAATACTTCTAGCTTGTTTATTTCACAAGAAGATAGACTAGGAATCTTATTTAGGCAGAAACTAGGCAGGTAAAATCAAATACATAAAGGTAAATAGGATATTCTTAGGTATTTACTAAATTTAAGAGAAATCAGTCTAGGAACTTTTCTGAAATAAAATATAATTAATTTGGATTTATTCTCTATTAAAAATGTTTTAATAAGAGACATCAGCGTTATGAGATAGATTGCAATATTAACTTCTTTATCTATTATTTACTTAACATAGATCTGAGTCTACGGCATATGCTTGTTTCATTTATTGTATACCTGAGCTACGTGCTCACGTAGGGCCTTGACTTGAATAAGTCAAGAACTTCTTGGGTGGATGTCCTTCGAGGGATCATGGAGGCTCCACTCTTTAGATAATGGATGTTCTCTGTGGAAATGAGGAGACTCCATTTCATCGAGTTGGTATATAATGTGTGAACCATCATTGCCAAATTGAGACTATATAATACTAGCAAAATTAATTTTATAATATGACCATGTAAGGAAGACTAAATTGCATTCTATTTGCATAGGAAGGTATATAAATCCTTGAATCTGAATAATGTATGTGACTAAACTTCTTGGTGAAAAGTATAACCGAAGATTTACTAAAGTATTTTGAGAAACAGCTAAGATTACTTTTGAAGAAAGATCTGGCTCTACTATTTATGAATATAAATTAAAGATGGGAAACTTTTGGAGAAAATTCCATCTCTTCGAACCATGTGTATAATTAAAGATAGAATACTTTTGAAGAAAATTCTATCTTGCCTACTACCTACTATTAATAATGAGAACTATTCACCAAGTTATAATAAACATACATAATACAGATCACTGTGAAGAAAGATCTAATTTCTACTAATTTTATTATTCTTATTAACCTTAGAAACATTCTTCTAAGATATTGTAATAAATATATTTATTTCATTTGGTTTTGTAAAATTGCTTGCTTTGAAAAAGAAGTCATTGACTCAAAATAAAGTAAATTATAAGATTAGCATCTCCTTTTATGGGTATGTATATAAGTATATATGTTTAGGATTCCTGTAGTCTCCAGCTTGACTCGGCCCAACTTACTGACAAAGACAGTGTAAATTACTGAGTCAATGCAACTTGACTTCCTCTCATCTTTTGCTGTAGAATACTAAACTATCTGATTGTTATTGAAAATAGTTAAATACTCTTCCCCCCCATAAAAGGAGTACAGCGGTGGGGTGCTGTCCAGTCTTTGGTCGAGGCACACAGTTCTAACAGAAGTTAGAGGGCAAAGCCCTGGCGCGGAGGTGGAGCGCTGACCTAAGCCGCAAAACATAATTATTGAGATTTAATTTACCTATTTTTCATGTTTAAAATACTTACTTTTTAATCTGTCGATATCTGGTTGAATGTTCCTCATCTTAGTACTTAAGTTTAATATCAATACCATTCTCACTAACTCTTAAAGAACCCAGGTTACTCATAAATCACAACGTAGGTCCTCTAAAACTAGAATGATCACTTGGCCAAATCTAGATCAAAGAAATTTTTAGTCACTTCTTAAGATTAGAGTTTAGGTTCACTTTAGCTTAAAGATAGGTAGGATAGTAAGTGATTTATTTTGTTTTATTAGGGGGGGTCGTTACAAGATTTCTTCCAGCTAACCCTCGAGAGAAACGAAAGGAGACTAATCGCAGGATCGGCGTACTTGCGCAATAAGGAATTTTAACTAACTAATATTATCTACTTTAACGCTACACTAATTATATATACAATATACTATATATATATATATATATGACTACGTGCCTAATGCATATATGATTCTATATATTAGCATTAGTTGTTTCTATAAAATATTTAAGTAAAGTAACTGAAGCAAAATCCATCCCTCAGTGTGTTTTTAAATCGCAGTCACACTTGAAGCTGATTACTGACGGGAGAGAGCACATGCTGTGCTAAAATTATGTAATGCTAATTTAGTGTTAGTCGAGGATGGGCCAACAATTTCTAGTTGGGCCTTGGCGCGTGCTGGTGACAATGAACGCGCTACACACTGTCTATATTTACATCTCGCCCCACCTGCGGCCGGGACTCACCGCTCAGCTGTTTATCTGACATGCGACTGGCTCTTCAGCTATTTCCTCAAACCACGACCCAGCTTTGATGCGCCAGACAGATTCTTTACATTTTACGTTAACGCGACATAAAAATTTGTACATTTCAAACGGTTTTTAAAAAGATGTATCTAATAAATATTTACCTTGATTGCCCTTAGTTGCTAATAATATTTAAGAGTTTATCTTAGATGCGGAACAACGAAACAAAGTCAGTCATTGTAAAGAGGTAGGTAGTTTAGCAGTTAAGATAGATAAAAGATAGATAAAAGTTTAGGTAGTTAAGATAGATAAAAGTACTATGTCATCCCACAAAGGGAAAGCTTGATTCAAATAACAATGAAAATCTATATTGGGATTCACAGAGAGCATTTAAGAATACAGTTTCCATAACTAAATTTAGTTTATATGTCAGTAATAATGCTGGTATAGAATTAAATGAATGTACAAATTAACATTAACTGACGGTGTCAGTACAGGTATTTAATTTACGGGAGCACAAAATAAAAGCGTTAAAGACCAGCTGGATTACACACACATTAGCACTACGATCACGTAACCGTAGCTAGGTACGTTTTCATTATCAGTATCTCTAACTCTGAACGTAGCTACGTTAGCTTGCAATGGCATTATGTATGAGCTATGTAATCCTTCAACAACAATATAAGTAATATTTGATTTTGATTATATTAATAACGTTTTTATTAAATACGAGAAAAACCTTATTATATTGATAATTTCATTCTGGTGGGAATTTGGAAAAAATATTTAGCCTATGTTACTCATGAATGGTGAAAAAATTTTGAAATCGGTCCAGTAGTTTTGAGTTTATTTTTTACAAACATACAAAAATACAAATATTTCCTCTTTATAATATGTATTAGTGTAGATGTAATAAAAAAATTAAATAATGTAAGTTAGTGATTTAAAGTTATTAATAGTTGGTTAGTTTACCCTATGAATATATGTAGTTTAAAAAGAGATTCTTGGTTGCCAGTTAAAAAGTTATGATTTTTAGTGTAGTTTTCCATCTCACTTTCTATTTTATGTGAGTTGTGTAGAATAATGGAATTGTTCAATCAACCTCACTTGACACGGGGCAAAAGCAGCAAATCCCATCGTAAATATCATGTTTGCCAAACAGAATCAGTTGACATTTGGCAACACTAAAAATCAATTAAAATACTCTTGCTTGATTTAAACAAACTGTTTGTCTAAAGAATTATTATTTGAGGAAAATGATGAAACCTGAAAATTATGACAAAAAGTTACCCAAATTGAAAAAATATTATCATTTGAAATATAAACTCAACTCAAAATACTTCGAATTACTGTTGGTCTAAAATACGTGATTAGACATGAGACAGATAATTTAACTTCGTTTCAAGTTCACTTTTGAATTAATTGTAATAATAAAACACAACCAGGGAGACCTTTGCTTAGGGGCAGGATTTAACTAAATAAAAAAATAAGACAAAGATTACAGCATCTTTAAATACTTTACTAGCGATGTTTTGCTTAGGATTTAAAATTAAATCGTCAAGGAGAATTTAAGACTAAAGAAACAGTGAAAAATGTGGCACCTGATTGTTTGATTTAACTAACACGGCCGTAATGTAATCATTGGCCGCTTTGAAGTCACAATTAATTGGATTAGATTAATCCAAACAAGCGGACATCATAGACTGAAATTCAAGGCAGGAGTAGTTCCTTCTGAAGTCTAAGTACCTACTCGAATTTCCACAGGAATTGAATTTCTCTAGCCAATCAGAATAGACTGGACGAGGCCCGCAACAATTGAAATGAAATTCGAGACCGTTAATCACAATAGGAGGTGTAAGAGATTGCTTTTCCAGTGAGCAGAAATATTATAAATATCATTGAAAATTTAGACAGTTACCCGACTGCGTTTAAATTGTGACTATAATTCAGGGAGCGGAATCTAATAGCAAAACAATTGAAATGTAATAAAGATGGGACATTGTTTTGTATCGACTTTTCCAAGCTATCGATACTTTAGTACTTTTACTCAACTTAGAATTTTTTTATTCTACTTTGAATTCCTAAGTTTTTGAACGATTTTTGTCGACTTTCTATAGGAATTATGATCCTGAAGAGTTTGTAAATGAAGTGGGCTCGTTTTATTATAATATTATGGTCACGGCAGCACAACTTCATCTGAATAATAAATAAATTTGTATAATAATGAATAATAAATAAATTTGATGTTATAATGAATAATAAATAAATTTGATGTTTGATTTTTTGAAACATTTACCATAGGATCGAAAAGCGTCGAAAAGCGCGTAATCCACACGGGCGAAGCCGCAAACGGAAAACAAGTGTTCATAAAGCAAAACTCCACTTAGTTATCGATAGTCTGTTTAGTCGATAAAAAGCAATGCCCCATCTCTATTACATTTCAGTTGTTTTGCTATTAGATTCCGCTCCCTGAATGATGGTCAGAAGATATTGTCAAAATTGACGTGATCTCTGATTGGCGCTACAGAGAAGAGGTCATACGGCAAAAAACAAAAGTTCTCTTAGGTCTCCAAGAGATGGAAACCGTTGGAATGGCATCACCATGCTAGTTTCAAAGCATTTGTGGTGCAGTTCCCGGCGTTCATGCTGGAGACAGTCATGAAAGAGAGCTTTTGGCCGGAGGGCGTGGTGTTCCGCCGTTTCCGAAGGAAATTCCCAGTTGCAGACACCCCTGGAAAAACATAGTGTTAATTAAGTTTTGATTTCGTTTAATTATATTTTTATATGTATGTTAGTCTGTAAGGTATTTATCTATGGGCCGCCTAGTTTTCTGAAAATAAATGATTGTATTGTATTATTATACCCAGAAGTGGGTTAATATGGGCTGAATAGAAACATATGGAAAGAATGAAAAAAACCATACTAATAAAAACTACCAACACATACCGAGCGTGCATGATCATTATCTCATGATTTCATTATTTCAGGCAGCGAAAAGGTTTACTTGAATGATATGGTGTCTGCCTACCACAAAAGAATGCAGACATGAGCTTTCGTGTTTATGTTACATCACAAATATGCTTGTAATATCACTAACATAGTAGCGCCTGTAGTAAAATCAATATTTAGGAAATTATACATTATATCAAGCTAAAGTGGGTGTGACCGTTCCGTATGAAAATAATTTGTGTCTACGAAATGGTGTTTGATGTATTTTTAAATGCTGATAATGACTCAGCGGATATTATTTTTCGAATAAAAATAATGCACAGAATTGGAGTAAAACATTTTAAAGTTTTTTTTTTCATGAACATTAATAAATGAAATTACTTAAAATTATTACTAATACGGGTTGCTATAAACCAAGTCTAAGCTATTAAACAATGGATAAAATATTTTTTGAAATTGATTCAATAGTTTCGAGTTTATTCGTTACAAACATACAAAAAATACAAATCTATCTTTATTATAATATCAGTGTAGATTATTCGTAAGGTACTCAATGTGCCATTGTATAATTCGAAAACCGCACGGCAAAATTGTATTACCATTACCTCCTATCTATTAGTAATACTAGAAGTTGAGAACATAGGGGGCAATGGTAATTCAAAATTCGAAGTGCCGTGCCGTGCCATTCGAATTATAAAAAGGCCCAATTAACAAGAAATAGAACTACCTACTTCATTAGTAAGTATAATACCATAAAGAAATACACACCCATATTACATGTTGACCTAATTCAGTCACGGTCACAGGGGACTTAAAGACAAAATTAGTAAAGTCTGGTTGCTCAAATGAAAACAGGATTACTTTAACCCCCTCGCATTAGCGGGCAGACAGAAACCGAGAAAACTGTACAGAATAGCGTGTGGGAAACATTTTGATTTAATTACGAAGAGTAGTAAAAAGTTTGGAATACTGAGGTCCTATTACAGAACGCGACTTAGACTCTGATCTATATTTAAGTATAGCAGTCGTTTTAGCTATTTTGATAGTTAGAGGGACAGTAATCAACACTTAAGTATAGATCAAGACTTCAGTCTCCTTCTTACCTCTAAATTAAATTTCTCTAAATTAGAAAGTGAAAATTAAGGATCCGAATCAGCCCAGTAAACTGAACAACTTCCTCCAAAAACCAAAGATCGATTATTTTTTAAAAAAAAGCAACTCTCCATACACCTTAAGCAATATATTTTATGCAATATGGCACCTCATAAATTCTAAAAGATTATGCAGTTTTAAAGTTATATATTTTGAATCTGTGTCATCTCTTTTATTTCAAAAATGTTTTGGACCAATTTTACTTGAAATAAAAAAAAACATTTATCTTGATTAGAGTTATTTACTAAATAAATAAATAAATAAACGCTACACACTCAAAGACCCACACTAAGGTTTTCCCTTGTGTCGTGGGTCCCTCGGAACACACATAAAGACAAACACAAACACCCATGACCCGAGAACAAACATCTGCTTTTCACACAAATGTTTGCCCCGACTGGGGATCGAACCCCGGACCCGCCGATCAAGAGGCAGCGTCACTACCACTCGACCAAACCGGCCGACAAAAACTCGACTAATGGCTCATAAATAAAAAATCTTCCAATTACAAAACGTTTCCTCGCTACTTTTAATAATGAACTAACAAAGCAAGCTAGAAAAAATAAAATTGTGGTAAATGTCAAGAAAATGGACTTTTAAAAGAATTATTTCTCTTCGGTACTTTCATTTTCCCTAAACTCAAAATAATAAATCTACGTTTCAAAAACAAGTGAATTTAGGAAGGGTAACTGTTATTTTTATTTAACTTTTCCTTATTTTGAGTTACCTACGAGTACTTAGAAAATCTTTATTACTGAAACTGGTTTCGCTAGAGGAAATAAAAACGATCCTCCAGGACACGAAAAACATAATTTAAGACTTAATTTGTTTACACAACCGTGATTGTATGTGAATCCGGCAGATTTTGTTTTATTCCGCTATACACGTTTTGTCCTTTTTTCTTACTATAAATTTCAAATGTCCTTCCCTACGAACCCTTAGTTTCGCCATGTCTATATCTCCGTATATCTATCAGTTTGTCTGTCTGACCCCTCTTTTTCTCAGAGGCCCTTGGAATAACAAAGCTAAAATTTGGTACGGTTATACATATTAATCACGCCGACAAAACGGTGAAACAAAATCTTGAAAAAAAAAAATCGGGTCCCTGTTTACGAGGTATGATTTTTTACTCGTCAAGACAATTGTGTGGGGTGCCATAGGATAGGCTTTTAAACATAATACGGGTTCGAAAAATCAAGGTTTTCAATTTAGGGATTCGTTTGCGGAATTTTTAGCTTTTAAGTGTTAATTTTTATTAGACTCAAGTGTTGGCTCTACAGCTAAGCCGTTTATATAACGAAGCTACAAGGAAAACTATCAGAGCTAAGTTTCAAGTTAATGAGTAATGGTAGATCAAGTAATAAAATGTAGTTTTTAAACTACGAAACCCTATTCGAAAAAATAATATGGGGCTGCCTTACTATTAAATATAATGTTGCTCAGTCCAGTCTAGAATTGAGCTATTAGAAGTCATTGTACCTTTTGAGTTGCCCTTTGTAACAATAATTTATTTCCCGACAAGGAAAATTAATTTCTATAAAAAATATTGATAAATTACCAGTTTATAAAGTTTCGCGTGGAAAACGATTATAACTAACAATAGGGACATCATAAATTTATTCTAACAGGTTATTAGAACCACGTGGCATGGTTGTTAATAATTCTTAATTCAAAGTTATTGTTATGGTTCGTTCTAAATGAGAAATGTTTGTAATAAAGCGAACCGTGTTGATCGTTTAGAAATAATTTAGACAGAAATAGAGTAAAAAATTAAAAAAACTTTAATTAAATTTGTGTGAGGGCCTTATCGCTAAACAGCGATCTTTTCTTGGTAACCCAAGGCGGGAGCTTGGTTATTTACTCTTGCGCTGCTGCACCGAGAGCAGCGCAAGAGTTAATCTATAGCAATTATTTATTGATTTTCAGTTTACTTTCAAAAAAAACAATGGGATTCATTTCTTGAAAGACTTTTTTCAGAAATACCATAGAAAAGAGACAGCTGACAGGTTTTTCGTCAATGCCTGAAAAGTTATTTGAAAAACGCAAAATCGAGTGTATCCATGGAATATTTGACGATAAAAACAATTACTCAATCTCCGTAATCTTACCGAATAACAACCTTTTTTGTTATCAACCTCTTCTTATATTATCCGCTACATAACTTTAAAATTATAAAATTTGGTATTACCCTCGCCATTCACAGCTTATCACTTCTAAACGGCTGAACCAATTTTGATCAAATATAGCTAAAAACTATCTTGATTATGTCAGCTTTCAAATAAAAAAAAACGCATCAAAATTCGTTTAGGAGCTAAGACTCAGACAGATACACACTTAATCATATTAAACTTTTAAAAACCCTCTTTTTTCGACGGGGTCAAATAAATATAAAATATTATAACATTAACATCAACAAAGTTTCATAAATTGCTCTAAAAAAAGAAACATGCTCTACGTCAATGATTCTGCAAATATGAACCCAATACTTTCATAGAAGTAGTTCTATTTATCTTAAGCTTAAAGCATGTAACCCGAATTTCACCAAGTGGTATAAAGCCTGTGCCAGCATTTCCAGTTGGGATTATTTACGAAGCGATCAATACTAGGAACTAAAAGTGGACTGGGCGGCAGTAGAATTTTCTATGACCGTCTAACTTCTACAAGTTAACTTGTAGAATAAATTTGGAAGGAATAAAATTGGTATTATTTTTTATTTTAAAGTTGGCGCTGATTTTATAGCATTAATTTAACATCGTCTATGAGTCTGTTTATTGTCTATAAGGCTTTAACTGGGTTCGAACTAAATAGTTTCTTATATTTTAGCTCAGAGTTAAACGCTAAAACATAATGAATAAATACTCATATTACAATACACTAGAGGGCCTTTTTATTATAATTCGAACTTAATTTCCGGGCACGTTAAATTTAAATTACCACTGCCCCCTATGTTCCTAATGTAATACAAACCGTGCCGTTCCATTACATTTCGTTCGAATTATAAAAATGCCTAAAACAACTGTACTATGAGATATAAACAAATATAGACACACATACACTCAGACTCGAGAATAAACATTGACTTTTGTTGTTTCTTTCCTGGAGCCGTCAGTGTAGCACACTATCTTTGGATCTTGTATGTCCAAGCTCCAGCTTTCTCTAGCTCCTATATGGATCCTATAATTTTTGTCAAAGATTGCTTTTTTCCTGATGAGGTCATTATTAGAAAGTATCATTGACAGCTTCTCTCCATACTTTCCATCTAATATGGTGTGTCCTTTATCCATGAAGTTTCCTTTCCATTCAAGGCTTGACTTCATCCTATACCATTGCTCCATAGCTCTCTTTTTAACTTCCAAGTCCAGATGATGCAATCCCAATAATAATGAGAGTGGTTCTCATCGCTCCTGTGATCATTAGGGTTGCAAGTCTTTGTACTTTTGCTAGTTCATTCCTGTTTGCTTGTATGGTGGTTTTATGCCACCAGACAATTGTTCCGTATGTTACTCTTGGAATTATGATTGCTTTGTATATCCACATCATGACATGCGGCTTGGTACCCCAGGTTTTGTCTACAGCTCTTTTGCATTGCATGAGTGTGATTTTTGCTTTATCGCATTGTTCTTTTATGTGTGTCTTGAATTTAAGAGAGTTGTTATTACAGAGGGAGTCAGAATCATAGACAGCATGATCACTGAAAACAAAGAGAACATCATAGTATACAGTGATAGCCAGGCTGCTTTGAAGGCGCTAAACAGAGTCGAAACTAACTCGGCCCTAGTAACAGAATGTAAGGAGGCTATTAACGCCTTAGCCAAAAAGACCAAAGTTACCATTGCCTGAGTGCCGGGGCACGAAGGACATATAGGTAATGAGATTGCAGACTAGCTAGCAAGGAAAGGGGCCGATGAGACATTCATCGGCCCGGAACCCAGGATACCTATATCAAGTAAAATCAGTAAAGGAATAATAAGCAAGATCATAACAGAAGAAGGCAATTTAAGATGGAAGCACAACAAACAGTGCCGCCAGGCAAAAATCTTCCTAAAGACATATGAAAAAAGAAAGTCGAAGCAACTTCTAAAGCTAAATAGAAAGGACATCAGGATTGTAGTGGGTCTGCTCACACCTAGCAATAATGGGCCTAAAAGTGATCCCACATGCCCAGAATGTGACAAGGAGGAAACAAGTCTCCATTTCCTGACTGAGTGTCCAATGTACGCGCTGGTAAGATGGGAGACATAGGCATGGATGAGGTAAAAGAAGAACAAATACAAGAGCTTAACATAAAGGATATAATAGGGTTTGCTAAAGCTTCGGGTAGGTTTAAAGAGGTAGAACTGTCAGTGCAGAGGTAAAACTCATGCGCTGTTGTGGGGAACTGGGTGAAATGGTCCCAAATAAGTGGACTGATCACCCGTCTGTGCCTGACGGGCGTCCCCTCCATAGATATATAGATAGATAGAAACATTGACTTTTAATCACAAATGTTTGTCTCGACCGGTAGTCTGCAATTTTAAGTTTTATTAATTAAACTTTTTTATTTCTATCACACAAGTTTTTATTCCTGCCTTTTTTAAGATATTTTCGTGAATACGTTGTTTTCCAAGTCACATATCCCTTAAAAAGTACCTATGAATATAATTTTGCATAAATATTTTAATACGTTAGTGCTTAAAAACACATTTATTAAAAATATCGTATTGCAAATATTCCATCGAGTAGTCAAGTAAATAATTTATATTCTAAACTACTAAACTACTAGAGTTGTAATGAAATGATATACTAAAAGCCGATGTTCTCTGTATGGCCGTTCTGTGACCTTTAGGAATAATTTGAGCATGCCATATTGAGATATCTTTTGATGGCTGTAGTATGTGCACAGGCTTAAGTCATTAACATAATGCTTCCCGATCAGCAGCTCGAACACGATGGCGACAAACTCACGCGGCGCGCCACTCGGCTGACTCTGAAACTTCACTTTGATGGCGCGAGGCTAGGACCAAGTATTTCTAAACTGGACTGAGTCTATTAAAGACGAAATGTAACTATAGGTATTCTCTCTCTTTCTAAAAGAAAGCATCATTTGCAAATAGAGACAGATATACGTTTGTCCGTATAGGCTTTCATGGCAATGTTGCCAGTTTACTATATTTGTTTATAAAACTATTATAGATAGGCACTATAGCTGTACCACTGTCATATCGATAAACTTTAGCTTTCAAAAAATATTTATCGTGTTCGTGTTATAAATTAATGGACCACCTTGGACTCGAAATATTACACGAGAATACTATTCGGCATTTTCAACGTCTGGTACTTTAATTAAAAAAATATGATTATTATCGGAACGAGTAGGTAGTAAATAGCTGTATAAAATACGTGTAAAAATAAGGATACTAGGGAGTTTTTAGCCGATGGCGGGCCGGCGTTGGCTAGTCGAATCTAATAACGACAACAACGATACGGAAACCTTTACAAGAACAAAAGAAACGTAAATTAATCACGGAAAGAGAATGTCTAGTATTATTTTTTTAAATCGAGATATTAATCTCAAAATGGCTTACCATTGAATAAAACACTTCTTACTCAGCGTCCACCTTCCTGAGACCACCTGGGTGAACCGTTGAAAATTATTTTTACTATCGTCCACCTTCTAACACTGTCCACGGAGCTCCGCTGCTATATCGGGTTGCTGAGGCGCTTCGCGCCTTGAAAAAAGACTAACCTAACCCTATGATTCTGGATTAGGTTTCTAACTAAACCTAACCCGAAAAAGAAACAAAGATGAATGGTAGTAAAAAATAACTTTCAACGGTTCACCCAGGTGGTCTCGGTCTCGGGAGGTGGACGGAGGGCAAGAAGCTGAATTAAATATGTATACCTGAAAACATTATTTTTTTTCAGAAACGGTAATCATAGTTGTTATTGTTCGTGATGAGGTGATGACTAACTTTCAAACCGCAATAACTCAAAAAGTTTCTTGTGAGCTTGTGACTAGAAAAGAAAATAAAAATTTCAGAAAATTAAAAAAAAATACAGAAAATTTATGTGCTAGACACGTTCTTTCCTAGGACCCTTCATTATTATAACAGGAAAAGTAAAACAACAATTATAAAATAATAATTATGATTGTATTTCACGTAGTTTTATCATCTATTGACCACTAAATAAAACCAGTTTATTAAAATAATTTCTCACATAGTTTTGAGGAGCCATAGCCTTTCTACATGCATTATGAATTCGCATTTTGACATTCTTAGCGAGAGGTCATACTGCATCACTGTGCAGGATTTTGTTTGAAATCATTCATGAAAGTGCAGTGAACACAATCGAAAATATGGTGAAGGAGTCTAGCTTTCCCGGTTTACATTCTGTATCCACTTCTTTCTTAAATCAGGATCTTTAGGAAACCTGAGAACAGTACACATTAAGAATTAGCATTATATTATTATTCATTTTTTAATTCAAGTGAAAAAACTGAACCTGACATACAATATCGATTAATTTTAACCACACTATTATAAAATTTTAAGTACATGAGCTGTCATAACCTCCATGAACGGATTTTTAATTTTCATTATTTTTACAAGTCTTCGGTCTTACGTGACCTTTATGACTTCACGATACTTAGAACTGTAATTTATTTATTCAGAACAGATCACATAATCTAAACATTGCGTAATAAGTTCATTATGATAGTCGATAACTTACCGATGGAAAGATATCTTTTGGTCACTTTCTGTTAATACACCCATTCTACTCTTGCAACCGATAGCCACACAAGCCATAGTTCCAATGATATGAGGTAAACTAAATTTCACCCATCAAAATTAACATTAAACGCATAAAATCAGGGAAAAACTGATAACAACTTTGATATCCAAGCGGCTACCACAGAGACTCAGAATTTGACACACCGACGTTGAAGATGGCGGTGTTTGTCTATGCTTCTTTCTTTTTTCATAGTGAGAGTTTCCATGTGCTAATAAGAGACACATGACAGTTTTTTGTTCGTCTTAAATAGAGTCAGTCCAGTTTAGAGAGAGATACTTGGTCCTAGGCGCGAGGGCCTCGCGCAAAGTCTTGCTCGCCCTGTGGCGTTGTCAATGTTGACATTTTGACATAGGACCGCGGCGCATTACGTGCGCTATCACCATCGTACTCGATCTGCTGAAAGTCTAAGTATCAAACCGTTTAACACCGCGGACACGTCTAGTGAGTTGTATGCCTAATTAGCCAATCTACTATTTAACAACCGTGTAACAATCTGGAGGTCTATAAGTACTGAAAGTATTTTAATGAAAGCAGTTTAATGAATAACCAAAATGAAGTAAGATTCTGTTGTATTCAAAAATGTTTACTCTTTAAAGCAAACACAATCATTTCAATAGATACCTTTATATTTGCTAGTTTAGATTGAAAAATAGGAATAAAACAAAGCAAATAAAAGATGTGAAACTATCAATTCGATATGCAATCATAAAAATACACTGTTCACACAGAGGAAAAATCTGCAATGGGAACTCAATATGCATTACTTAATCCCCAAACGGGAGTGAAAACCGAAATAATTCTGATTGACGTGATAAGTACGGTGTAGGGTTATTTAAATTATCATTGAAATATTTAAAACTTTTAATTCAATTTTAATGTGATATGAACGCCTTGCTTACTTATAAAGGACTAGTATTCCACTCGGGACTTCGTTCCCGTTTGAATTCGGGAAAATTATGTAGTCTATGTTACTCAGGGATAATGTAGCATCCTAAGGTCAAATTTCACCATACTCTGTTATTTAGTTAATCCACGATTAAGAAGTTAATCAGACAAAATGTCAAACAAAACGTATGAAAATGATGTTGTCAAATCTCGGGTTAGCTGCTAATCGTCTGTTAAATAACTAACAGAGTATGGTGAAATTGGGTCTAATGGTGAAAGAATTTTTGAAATCGGTCCAGAAGTATTTAAGTTTATTCGTTACATACAAAAATACAAATCTTTCCTCTTTATAATATACACATCAACATGGTCTAGGAATATTACACGATTTTTCATACAAAAGATGTATGTTTGAGAAGCTCTAAAAGCATACCCGAGATACATGGAGGGCTATAATTTTCAGATGAGCAAGTGCTAAGCTTAAATTTTCAATTCTAGTCAATTATTTTTTCCGTCCGTCCGTCCGTCCTTCTGTCCGTCTGACACCAGGCTGTATCTCATGAACCGTGATAGTTAGACAGTTGAAATTTTTGCAGATGATGTATTTCTATGTGCCTATAACAGCATATACTAAAAACTAGAAAAAATAAATATTTAAGGGGGCTCACATTCAAAAGACGTGATTTTTTTGCTCGTTTTTATAGAAAGTCTGACCGAGGCTGTATCTCATGTATTTCGATTGCTGCTATAACAACAAATACTAAAAAGAACCTAGAATAAATGATATATTTAACTCATACAACAAACGTGATTTTTTTGCCGTTTTTATAGAAATATAAAAACATATGGTACGGACGGTACGGAACCCTTCGTGCGCGAGTTCAACTCGCACTTGCCCTTTTTTTTTCATTTTCGTCACGTTTTCACAAATTTTAAGTAAAACATAATTTTTTGACTAGAATCGAAAATTCAGGTTTAGCACTTGCTCGTCTGAAAATTATAGCCCTCCATGTTTCTCGAGTATGCTATTATAGAGTATAAAGCAGACCTCTTTTGTATGAAAAATCGTGCAAAATCCCTAGTCCGTGTTGATGTGATTATTAGTGTGATTATTCGATTAGAAAAAAAAATCGGTGTTTTGATTATATTCCGTTTTTATTGTATTGCAGAGAACTATTTAAAAATTGCTTAGTAGTTTGCAACTTAACATTTAGTTGGCGGTGGTGCTGCCAGTCAAGGTAGCTGTCATGAAATGTATGAGGTTTAGAATGTTCTAAATTTCATCATCGGAACCGATGAAGTAGTCACCATTGTCATTCTACCGCCATTGAGACGCCATTGGTTACTTAGGATCACCTTATACCTACTTCATAATACCTAGACTATAAGAAGGCGGACTATAACTTATATTTCTGAGTAATCCAACAGTATTTCTCCTATACAAATTGGAGCAGGTATGTGGCTGAAGTTTTCTTTTTGTAAACGCTGACATTTCCTCAGGAAATTGAGTTTCATTACACTTCCTTGTTCGAGCTGGCCTTTTCAATTATTAAAATATTTCATTATGTTTGACTTTACGTCTTGTTTTTTAAGCGTTTTGTAACTTCAGATATGATTACTTTTAAATCAAACTTTTAATTCTTACATCTCCCTATTTAGCTATAAATGTATTTCTAATCTACTTTAAAAGCACATTTTGAATAGTTACAAAATTAGAATTATAAAATATATGCGCTAGTGTTTTGTGTGCTCTGTTTTGCAATTTTTTTCATCTAGGAAGTTTAAAATGTCCATATTTCAGCATTTTAGGTTTAAGGATTTAGGAAGGGCGTTGAAGAAACATTGAGTTTGAATACTGCATATTTTTTTAGACCGCGACTTCGTTCAGAAAAAGTCAGACCAAGATTCAAACCCATTTCTATAGAGCCCTACTTTAATAGGCAAGCGTATAGGCCGCGGGGAACGTGTTCTATTAGACAATTGGTCGAAACCGACGAAAAAAATTATACCTACACTTATTTCTTTTTTCCGGTTTTCCTACATTTCCCGATGGAATTATTGAAAATCCTTTCTTACAGTATGCCTACACCTTATAAGGAATACGCCCTTCAAATTTCACGTCTCTATGACCCGCTGTTTAGGCTGTGTGTTGATCCATTAGGCAGTTAGGAAAATGCCTTTTATTAATATTAAAGATTAACACAGAATACTCTTTTTTTCTGTCTTCGAATTAATATTTAAATACTGTACGCTAGATAAAATTCATTATTACCTTACACCATCAACACAGATAAGGCTTCGATCAAAGAAAGGTATTGGAGATTTATTAAATCAACAATTTCATGCAGCGCTTTTGTATCGTTTATTCAATATCAGCCTTTTAATATATTAATGGGAAAGGTCCATATGGGAAAGGTGATTATACTCGGAGAATATTTCTCGTATGGACATAAATTGGGCTCGACATGTAATCCCATTAAAAGTTTTAGATGTTCGTTTCATATAAAAGTCGATTTCCGTAACATTCGTATTAATGTTATTGGTGCATAAAATAAATAAACTTTTGCATAAAATAATTATGTTTTATTATGCTAGTCAAAAGACTCACTCATATAGCTAAGTACCACTAACTATACACTTAACATATTTGATGTAACGTTTCGTATTATTAATCCTTCTACTATAGTCTTAACTTATGGTATTATTTTGTTACTATGATCGCAACTTTATGATAGTGCTCAACCTACACTTGTATAGAATGCAAGTGCGTAGATTTTTCCTAGTCTCAAGTTAATTTTTAAATATCTTCCTGCTACGTACAGGCTTCCATCTTACATTAAAAAAAAATCTAAAGATTTTTTATTTTTTACCATTGCATTATGATTTTGTTTTGTCTCGATGTAATTGCGTCATCAGAATCTTGCTTATCTGCTGTGTATTTTACTATCTTTTTATAAAATTTATATATTAAAAAAAAAGTGTTTCTTTTTAGTAATTTAGCTAATTTGATTTTCCCATTTTTCTCTCGTTTTATCATTCGGGGTATGCTTGACTACGGCCTAGTATTCGCTAGATCATTTTATATTACAGTGGAGCTTTTAACTGATTTTTGTGACTCTGCTCTACATGATTTTCCTGATTCATCAAAAACTAGACGGTCGTACTAATACCATTTATTTTGTTATAAATGCTTCTTCAGCTGAGAGTGAAGGACACCCAAGACCTTCAGTAGCGGCTGGCATTGTGAAAACATTTAAAAATACCTCACGATGTCATTGGACTTGGCACGGGGCTAGCAGATTATATGATCTTTGTATAAAATACTTAGTGTATGTATGCTCTTGGTGACAGCATTTTTGTAGAGACTTCATTCAATAAATTGTAAATTCCTAATCAATGCAGTCACATGGGGATCTATAGTCTTGTGTCATTCTTATTCACAGTTGCCTTTTTATTTGAAAGGAATGTAAAATAAAAGGCGTTAGAGTCTCGGAAATTTTGTATACTGCCCGTTGTTGGTTCAAGAAAAATACATTGTTGTATAAATTTAATTAACTCGTTATATTAATGCTTGCAAATTCATGTGTCTCGTTTGAGATGTGTAAAAGTAGAACATTGGCACTCGTTCGGACATTTGAAAGGTTTTTATTTGAAGATCTAATTCTATCAGCTACAATCGCATTTCCTTATAGAATTAAAGAATAATATCCTCTCCAAATGATTTAAAAATAACTTTGAGTATTTAAATACTCAAAGAAAAATAACATCACCTGTTATTTGAATTTCCTTAAAGGAAAAATAACGCTAAAAACTTTGAGAGCGCGCGAGCGTAATCAAATCGTATAAGTATCAGAAACAATTTAATTTTGAGTCTTTCAAATCCTCATAAAACACGTTGTTTATAACATGAGACATAAACATCGAAACTCACAACAAACCTATAATAATAAAACTGCAACATTCTATAAATTATCTGCAAACTAAAATTATGTGGAATGACTAGTTCTAAGAAATATGCAAGGTGTTTACTTACCGATGAGATTATGGAGAAAACCAGATAAAACTAATATCAACAAACACCAAAACACCCACTTTAAAGTTTATATTGTCAAACTGCTTATAATTTTATTCACACTTATTAGTCTTTCTACACCTGGGATATAAACCACACTCTATAAATAGTGTCCTATATTTATTTAAATTACAACACTATATAATTTTAATGTATTTGGTCACACTTATTGTTCTATCAAGAGTTTAAGAAAGGGTTTAAAATAATGTCCAAAACTATTTCAAAATTTGTGTAAAGAGTCTTTAAAAACTGCGTGTAAACTTTTAAAGATTGCAAGTAGAAAGTTTCAGTCGTTTCTTGTGTATAAATAGGTTTTGGTAAGACTTTGCCTTGAGATGCATTATGAGGTTGAAAACAAATTTGAAAGTGGGTTGTGCTGAGGATTTCAGGATATGTCAATCACTTGAAATATTTTGGAAGTGTGTAAAAGTTCACGCAACTGACTTTAGTTGTCATTTTCCGAAGTCGCACGGTTCGTTCGTTACTTTTTCGATGATTTTTAATTGATGAAGTAAGTTGGGAAGTATTGTATAGTGTTGTACGTTCGTTTGGTCGATCGTAGTCCATGGGATGCTTGTCGCGTGAGGCGCGAGGCGCGAGCGACGCGGGCAGCAGGCGCGGCGGTCGAGTCAGGACTGTCGCGTGCCTTCACCAGCCAGATGGACTCCGTACCTTACTCCACCTCGAAAAACCGACTGCGAAAATGTATATATGTAATTCAGAGCGTTGCATTGTGGGCATGGTTTATACGATATGATAGTTACGTGTCAGGTTGATACACATTGTTATAGCTGTGGGGTTAAGGAACTCAATTCTTTTTTCTTTTATGCCACAGGAAGATAAACAGACAAATTAAGTTCTATTAAATCTAAGACAGTATATAGAGACTAGCACAGCATATTAGAAATCTTTATAAAAATTGAAAAACATTGTAAGCGTCAACTGCATTGAGTTTTTTTTCGAAAACGGACCTAAGCGAAACTAATCGCTGGGTAAAAACTTTAAAGAAGTCAAGAAAAAACATACTTCTGTAAGCTACCTGTGAAATTTGCAACACTGCGACTGGTGCAACGCGGGCATGCAGTTGAAAGGTCACCATACTTTCCATGTTCCATAATTGCAGGACACTTGTTAACCTAGTTGGGAACTGACGTTAATAGACTTATGAATACTTTATTTTGCACGTTGAGTTATAGTTTCCATTTTAGTTATAGTTTCCATTTTCGTTATAGTTTTCCATTTTTGTCCATAATAGTATGTATGTTTATTTTATTTTTTTGTATATTTTTATTGTATTTGTATTTAAATGTTATTTTATTTTATTTTAGGTATAAGTATTTACTTATTGTCATGTAGTTTATTTAATACTGCTGCACCCGCTACTTTCTTTCTCTTCTTGATTTCTCTTCTCAGGTTGCCTTGAAAAAATTGCTGTTTAGCAATAAGGCCGCCTATTGTACATTTTTCCGTGTTTTTATGTTTCTGTGATGTCCTGTTTTATTGTGCAATAAAGTATATATAATAATAATAATTATAATAATAGTTGAAGCCATTTTTAACGTCATTTTCATTCATAGAAGAGATTAAAGGGGTGTTTTGTTTTATTTAATTAAATTTTCGTTATAGAATTTTCCACACAACTTCAATTACAAAATACGTCCTAAATTCTATGATTAACTATTATGGGTTAATATTTTTAAAAACGACATACTTTAAAATAGTAGCTTGTGGGAAAAACACAAAAAGTTTTTATTTCATTTGTTTACTTAGAGGATGCTCAGGACTTCGGTTCCGTGGGAATTTCTTAAATTCCTTCCTTACTCTTTGCCTGCGTTATAAAAGGAACGTAGAAACCGGAAAACAAATAGTCTAGACGGCTGAAAAATAAAATAAACACTTGTAAAAAACGCCAAATTGCTTGTAAATAATGATAATAAACCAATTTCGCGAAACATTGAACAATAAACCTCCCATTAACAACATTTTGCGTCGACAGCTTTTTCTTTTCAGAATTGTTAATTAATAACATTCGACCATTTCGGTATCTTCCGAAGCAATTTATTGCTGTTTTTTTTACTCGTTTATAAACGGAAACAGTAAACATGAATGATGAAATTATTTTATTAGGATAAAATGTACAAACTAAACTTTGACATGATGGCTCACAGTTACAGATGAACTTAGCACTATTCTGCCCAAATGGAGCAGAAGAAGTACTTTTCACTTACTTTTACAGTATGCCTGGGTAGAGCTGGCAGCTAGAAAATTCTGTTTTTTATTCTATTACTGCGTGTTTACAAATTCTTCCATTTTAAATTTATTTAGAGATATTAAAAATAAATGAATTACGTTAAGAAACACATATTACTTATTTTTTCTAAAGTTTTACCACTTTGTGATTTTGAAGAGATTTAAATTTAAAAAAATAGTAAATTCGTAGGATTGTCACGTATTAGTGTAAATTGAATTTACAAGTGAGATAAACAAATATTTCTCGGGTGTTTGTATCTACCTTTGTGTACATTCCAAGGGACCCACGACACAAGGGAAACCCTGAGTGTGAGCCTTTGATTGTATAGCGTTTACTTAGTAAAACCAGGCACCCAAGTACATAAATAATCAGGTAAAGTTGTAAGTTATGTGACAACAGGGGTCGTTTTTCATCCCAGGTTAGTATAGCACCCTGGAGAGAGCTAGACGTCTGACATAAAAGCTTCAGTTAAAACTCACCCATTAAAGTAAATATAGTACCTGAGATAGGTCGTTAATAGGGTTCTTCTTAATGATTGTTACAAGGGTTGAGGTTTCCAAAATCTTTTGATATTTTTGAAAAAAGGATTAACGTATATGGGCTGATAAATAAAAAAGGATTAACTCCTTTTTTTTATTATAAGATGGGTTAACTCTTGACCTCAATCTTGACCAAGGTCATAGATGAGGTCGACAATGGAGCGAGTTAACCCAGAAAACGCCTATAAGGCACTGGTACTCCCACGCACCGACGGAACACAGCAAGCTGTTTGGCGTCGGACTTCGGTAGGAGGGTGGTCGCGAACCAGACGGCCCTTTACAGAGCCTACCACACCGCATGAGACCATAGGACAACACCTCAGGTTCATAAAAAAATGAGGTGTTGTTGCCTGAGATAGATTAATAGGAGGCAGGTCTCATTTGTGTTTCCTAAGTCGCCTCTTACGACACCCACGGAAAGAAATGGGGTGGTGTTATTCTAAGCCGATCACCACACACAAGCCGACAGTGCCAACTACTGGGCACTGTCCTGTAAGCTAGACAGTGCCCAGTAAGTGGGAACGAGGGTTTTGCTATATCGGGGTTGAAAAGCGTAGAACCTATCACCACTACACTCTGTTTTCTTCTAATAACTCTCAGAATGTATGTCAAATTTGGCTTCAAGTTGTTCTAGAACCACATGATGTGCTTCCTACCCCGACAGGGATTATAGGCGTTAGCTTATGTATTTAAAGAATTAACTCTGCCTGAAACATGGTGATGAGCGAATAAGAACCGAAGTAATAGGTATACATTTATTTTATTTTTTTACTTTAACATTTCTTTTTTCAAAAGCAACTAGGTGTGCTTGACAAAAAATTATGTAGGGACTATATTTTTTTCTATAATTTAAATACAATGATATTACAGTAGTATAGTTTAAACCACTAATACTTATTTTCAAAACCTCTCCTGATTGTTGTCTCTACTCAGTTGCAGAAACGTTCCTTATGTTATACCGTCCTTGTTTACGTCAATTAGATTGTAAGTGACAGTAACATATTTAAAGTGGCATTAACTATAATGGACATTTTTGCAACTGGATATCATTATTGACTCAATATGCATATTTTGATCATACTCTACAAATCGAAATAAATATTATAGGATAAATAAAAACTAGTCTTAGACAATTCACACAGCGCCACCTTACCTTACCGCAAACTAAACAAGGTTTGTACTATGTGTGCTAGAAAACTGATATACCGCTTATATACTTAGTTTAACCCCCAACGAAAAAACGAGTAGGGGGTTAAAAATAAGCATGTGTATATGTATGTCTGTGTGTCCGCCTGAAACATCATAGCTCCTAAACGAATGGACCGATTTCGATGCGGTTATGTGTTTGAAAGTTGGCGTAATCGAGATGGTGCTTAGCTATATTTGATCGAAATTGGTTTAGCCGTTTAAAAGTTATAAGCAATTTAATTTCAGAGGTTTTTATACATACATATTGTACAAAACCCAGGCTTCTCACAGCTGTACCCATACATATCTATTGCTATAAATTTGTTTGTGTGTCCCCAAAGGGTTCCGTACAAGGATAATTTCCTAAGGGCCTTAGGAAGCAGTGGATAAACCCGTCGAAGAGTTTTAGTGTGAGTAGAAAGATTAGAAACTTACTGAACAAAAAGCACTCATTTGGCTCCTTACCAATTGCCTGCTGTTTTGTCCGTGACAAAAGGAGATTACTATGGATACTTTATCGACACAACTGAACAATTAAATCTTAGTAATTTCGTTCAGCTATTTTTTTTATTTTTGACTCTATTATACTCAATACTCAATATTTTATTGCATCCATAGGTTTTACGTATTATAGTTTATCTGTATTTGTTATTCTTAGCGAATGAGAAAAGTCCTACAAGTATATAGAGCAGTTTTTAGGTTAGGCGGTCTTTAACCTCCAATCGGTCATAAATCACTATAATGTCATTATTTAAATACATAAATCTGTAATAGAGATAAAGATAAATATGTAAAAACACTAAGTTATTGCTCAAGAAACATGTTGGGTTGATTATTATTTATGTCCCAACCCTTTTAAAGAGTTTGATGACATAACAAACAATATTATGTACTTACTCATGTATTGATAAAAAAATAGCTGGTATAAACAGTTGGTCCTATAACATTATGTAACTATCGACCGTAGTTTAAAAAAATAAATATTTCTTCTCTTTAAAACTTGTCGCTTTGAAAATTGGACTATCTCAGAATCGCGTTGAGATTTCGGACAGCTGATTTGGAAGCGCGGGCGCATCACCTGACGCAGCATGACGTCACGAGGCGACGACGCTCTCAGCTATTCTCGTCCCTGCGACATTTCCGCCACTCGCTACCACCGAAAAATAATTGACGACATTTTAAGGTCACTCGCACAAACAAACAAGTATTTTCTCACACGATATTGCACCGACACATTTCATGAAACAATTTGAAGAGACTCTAGGTTTCTTGTTATTTTAGTAAACTCATTAGCGTTAGGAATCATCATATAACAGTTTTATGTCGATGAAACTTTTCAATTTTTTTATTGTTATGTTATGAAATGGCTCTGTGGAGTATTAAACACGATAATATGACCACGGTTTATGGTTCTTCATGAGGTAATTTGTCTAAAATAGCACAGTTTTACAGTAAATCTGCAAGCAACGAAATATATATATTTTATGTTAGTAAAATATAGGTCACAGATTGGTTCGAGAAGGTATGAATTTTAAAAATGTTCAATCATTTTCGACGTTAATTTAGTGTAAGTGATACTCCATCCCAGCTTGATACAATTAAGCGAACACAATGGGCGCTTAAAATAATCCCTTACACAGGAGAATTTTCATTTTAAAATTAAGTTTTTAAACATTGCTCAGCTATTATTATGAATAGAATGTGGAATAATTACTACTCTTGTAAGTAGCGGCCAAACTATTTTATAATAATATTCACAATATGATTAGGTATTATGTTTTTTCACAAGTATAGGTTTTCCCAATGAGAAAAACGTTGTACTTGTTCTAAGAAAATAATCTTAAATTGGTTATGATAAGTTATTGAAAATTACCAATTAGATTTGACTTCAGAGCCACTCCTGTTTGCTTCTTCATATTACATAATCATTAATTTCATTATGTAAGAAAGCAGTAGATAGATATACAGCTCTATGGAAAAAAAATGGATCGCTTTTTTATACCCAGTTGCGCACATAAATTCCAGAGAGGAATAAAGTTGGATGTAAAGAAATAAACTGCCGAAGGGATGCCTTTAACTCTCAGAGAAATGTTCGGGCAGTAAATGTAAAAGTTAATTCTTATACAGATGGTGAGTTGTCTTGCCTATATTATTCCCACAAGCTATGGGTACGGTAATTCAGATTCTTGAAATGTTTAACGTTTTTTACGTGAATCTAAATAATTCTTCAAATGTATAAACTCAACTAAAATCAACTATGAATACTTTCATGGCAACGTTCTAATTTTCTGGATGATCTACATTTAAAAAATTTGTAAGTTTTTCGTGAGCAACCAATGTCTTGCAGATACGTATAATTATGTTTAAGAGCCATTTCTCATTGTTTGAAAAAGTTTTCATGCAATCTTCTTCTTATCTTCTTATCGTGTGGGTATAGTCAAGTGTGTGGCTAGCTTGTCTAACCCTGGGCTCTGACTTGGTTTTAACAACTGTAGTCAATCGACAACAGCCGGGACCGACAGCTTAACGTGCCCTCCGAAGCACGCAATAAAACAAAACCTATTAGTACAAAAATTCAAATAATGATTTACTTAGGCCATTTCCGAAAATTTCTAAAACGAGAGCCATCAGTGGAAATAGGAGACAAATCTTAATTGCACGAGTATAACGCCATCTGTTTCAAAACATGGAACTGTTATAAATTTTACTTTCGAACGTATCGTACGCACCAGGAAAAATTGCCTCCCTTTTCTCCACAAGTAAGCAATATATTAGTTTTGCTGCTGTTCGTATAGATGTCGCTTAGTGAGATTATAAAGTTCTTCGCTGTTTTTCTTTGTCTCGACGTTGTGAAACTAACAGACTTCCGTAAGCTGTGGTCAAACTTCTCATCAGATTGTAGAACTTGTGAATCAATGACAGTATAAATAGTCACATACGAATTTGAGAATTTCTTGTTGTTTTTTTTTCCGTAAATTGACAGATAAGCAACTGTGTTCTCAAGAGACTTACTAAAAAATCTAATTTTCACCATAAAAATATAATAGATATAAGTAAATACTGATAACACTGTAGTGTCTCACATTTCAGCAATGTTATTAGATTATTTAAAATTTTACTGCCACCATTTTAACACATCGGATGACAAATTGTACTTTTGTAAATCTACGACCGAATACGACCGATACTTGTCTACAAATAGTTGCAGAGACGTCCATTAAAGTTAATGTCAATTTAAATATCATACTGTCACTTTCCATCTTGTCACGGACCGATTTCTTGTTAGGACAACTTTAATGAACGTGTCTGCAACTAAATGACTATGTATCTGTAATGTTATCTGTTTAACGAAAAAGAGAGATGGATTGAAATCCAGTGCTTCAAATATCGATCGTAGACCTACAAAATAGATTTAAGATTTAACAAACCAGTTGAATAACTCGTCAAATATGTCCAAAATCTGATAAGGAGTTTTAAACGACAATTAATATGAGAAACGAAAATAACAAAAATTTTAGTACAAATCCTAATCTTTACAATTATATACTTTTTTTTTACTACCGAAGTAGAATATTTTAAACTACTTTGATAAAAAATCCTTTCCCTAAAAATGTGCTAAATAGCTCAAATAAATGTATTTAGTTTTAAAATGTCAAAAATTATTACAAAATAACATATAGTAGAAAGCAAACAAAGAAGATGTTTGAGAAATTCATTTAAAAAAACAAATGTTTATTCTCGGGTTATGCATGTGTGTTCTTGTCTGTATTCTTCTAGGAGGTCCCACAACACAAGGGAAAACCTCAGTGTGGGCCTTTGAGTATGTAGCGTTTATTTATTTATTTTAAAGAAAAATCCCTTTTCCATGAGTCAATAGGTCTATAATTATGTAAACCTATCAGGGTAAATCGAGTCTGTCTTGAAATGTCTTGATAAATGAATATTTATGTCTGAATCGGACTGTAAGAAATGGGTTTAGGTTAGCGCATGACGAACGGTCGGAGGCTGCTCGTAATCAGGTTAGGAGGTCAAGGCTGAGGGCCGTGTGAGCCCTGCCTTATGCTCATGTACCTATAGCTACTTGAGCTTGGCCTGATCGAATTGTATTTAGATATGTTTTTTACAATACATCTTTGGACAATGAATGGATAAGGTGAAGACATTCAATCATAGATTCTGTTGTATGATGATAAACTTTTTTTATTTGTGTTTGCTTGTATTTCGTTTGCGTGTGTGTTGTGTTTGGATAGGTATTCTTATCTATATTGCCAAATAATTTATTGCGACATAAAATATGCATAAAGCTTTCATCTTATAGCTAAATGCTTTAATAGAAATGAGTAAATACGCCACACACTTGAAAGACCTACACTAAGGTTTTCGTATCGTGGGTACCTTGCTTGCGACACATACACAGACGGACACAGGCACCCAGACACGAGAACAAACATCCGCTTCTTACACAAATTACGCTCGAACTGGGAATCCCAGGAACGGCTGATTCACCAGATAAGTGTTACTAGCCACAGCTCGCTGGACCAATCCGGTCATCGCAATAAATATGTATTTTTTTTATTAAGTATGTATTTTCCACGCTAAACAGAGAGTGAAAGAAAAGAAAATGTGCAAGTTGCCAACTCTTCCCAGGCCAGGAATACTGTAGAAGCCAGTAAGTGGGTTGCTCCATCTAATAACACACAGTGTATGTCATACGCGGCGACAAGTGGTGTAAGAACCACTGGTGCCCTGCCTACCCCAACAGGGATAATAAGCGTGAGTGTATGCATGTCTTAATTGGGTATTTTTTTATAGACGTCGTAATACATGACATGAAGTTAATAAACGAATCTGCCGAAAGCCAGTAAAGATAAAAGCGCGTATAAATCAAATAGATGTCGCCTGAGATGCCTCTTTCCAAAAATAGCACCTCAATGTCCCGTGGATTTCATACACCTACCTACTGTGATATCGTAATAAGTACTTTTGTCATAGAACTTGAGATTCCAACGTTCTGTCGATTAGTGTTAAGAATTGTTGGACAACCAATCAACCGATTCGGCGACAGTACTGAGATTTGTTACTAAAGGCAATCATCATTTTCTTTTTCGGGTCATTGAAAATTCAACAATCCTTTGACAATTATCATTCTCAATCAGATTTACAAAATAATGCAAAAAATAAATAAATTGAAAGCCAATTCGTTACAGAAAAATGCGGACAAATCCGAAGGTAGGTTTGACAGAAGGCGCGAGAGGGTGCGCGCGCAACCACCCGCCATCTTGAATTTCCTTCCCACTCCTGTGCCACTATGAGTGGGAGACGCAGCACGTAACAGCTGTGACCGCAAAACGCTACTTATCCCTAACACACGGTTGTAATTTTTTAAAATCCTATTCCAAATCCCAAAATTCAACGCACATGACATAGCAAAGCGACAAAAGTGTGTAGTCAAAAATGCTGAAGTGTGAAAAGTGAGAAAGAAAAATAAGTGACAAATATTGATTTTGTATTTGTTGAAAGTCGATAAAAGTGACGTATTCGAGACTGTGGCTGGAGATCGTTTTGTCGGAAATTCCGCTTGTACTTCAGGTGTTGTAAAGGCTGCTAAATATCTCCAAGAAATCGATAAACGCGTGCAGCTGTTGCACTCGCTCTTTGAGAGCTACCGTTTAAGTGACAAGGACGGAGATACCCAGCGTGCTACAGCCTATAGTGAAATCATTCGGACGATAAAAAAATAAATATCTAGTGATATTTTCATCGCCCCCATCTGATTACTCTAAGGAAACAGATAAAAGGTTTGTTTTATGACTTTTGATATAACTAACCAATATTATCATCTATATTTTGTTGTCATAATATTTACCAATATATCCACAAATGGTAGCAATACTCAAAATCACGTACCAGTAAATGACTGAGATTATGTCCTATTAGAATTTTGTAAGGTCTTTTAACTCTACATTAAAACATTTTAATTAAAAATTTTGTGTTTGTAGGTGTTAAAGTTTAGAAAGTTTTTATTAGTATGTGAATTGTTAGCTATTTATTGACGCATTACCAATTTATTTATACTCAAAGAATATTATTAATAATGCTACTTTATCACGTATAAAATATTATATATTTTTTTATAAACTCTGCACTACACTATTGAAATCAATATAGGAATTGGAGATAATTAGTTAGTGACTTTAAGTTTTATGATACTTTGATTTTGTAATGAAACGTAAGAATAGATCCTTACTTATAAATGCGAAAGTAACTCTGTCTGTCTGTCCGTCTTTAACGCCTAAACTACTGAACCGATTTTGATGAAATTTGATACAGAGATGGATTAGAGCCTGGAAATAGACGTAGGCTACATTTTATCTCATAGTTGGGCACGATATAACCTGTAGTCCACGCGGGCGGAAAGCTAGTTGTTTTATAATTATTTTGATGAAGTTACCTGTAATCTTGGATTTTTCAATGACCAAATAGCTTATAATGCGAAATAATTCAAAAAACAATTTCTCGTAACGTACACATATTGAGAAATAAATGAATCTAAGCTGCCCTAGAATCCCACACATAGATTTTACTAGTTATTTGAGATGATGTGTAAAAGGATAGGTAACGCCTACGCAGAAAATGAAGATGTCGTGTTGTATGTGGATAAGATAATGATTTTTTACATATCTATTAATTTGTCGTGATTTTTTCAGCGTTGTATTTCGTTTCTGTTACTGAATTCTATGTAGTGTAGACTCATTAATAATTGATTGATCAGCCTAACCTTTTAGACCAGGAAAGTTGAATTCTTTATGAATTTTTCAAGGAACAACATTCTATTGCTTAGTCACAAGCCCTCAAATCTGATGCTTCCGCCTTTCAACATAGGAACAAGGAATTGCCCTGAAAATCAGCGCTGTGCCATGCTACCTAGTCTGTTACAACACAAGCTGAGCCACTTTCCTACTGTCACCTTTTTTTTAAATAATCTAGGTGAATTATTTTAAGTTTTACCTTTTGTTTGTGTCATTTAACCGTGTGGTGTCCGGTTCAGAATAGCACCACCCCATCTCTTCCCGTGGGTGTCGTAAAAGTCGACTTAGGGAAAATTGGTGAGACCTGCCCCATAACAATACGCCATCTCGGACAACGTCGTCTCAATTTGTCTCATATTGAGATGACGGTCGAAGGTCCCATAAAGCGGTGGTAGGCTCTGCAAAGGCCCGTCTGGCTTCGCACCACCCTCTTACCGAAGTCCGGCGCCAAACATCTAGCTTTGTTTCGTCGATGAGTAGGATAACCAGTGCTTAAGGGCAATTCTGGGTAAACTCGTTCCATCGTCGACCTCATCTTAGTCCTTTTGGCAGCAAGATTGTGGTCAAGAGTTGACCCATGCTTTGTAAAAATTTTTTTTTATTAACTTTTAATATTTGAACAAGTAAAGTTTTATGTGAATATCCTCACGGCAAGACGCAGGCGTCTTCTAGTTTCATAACATTACTGGGATGTAAGAGTAAACATATACCAATATAAACAGAGTCCCTTAATGTATTCAAGTCACGTTCCTTACCCTGTATTGATATTATATTAAAAAGTCAATGATAAAGCTCATATACTTGCCAGTGTTGAATGATTGAGAAGAACATAATATCCACAACACAAGGTTATCATCTCTCCCTAGAGTGGTTTGTTATCGTTTTTTGAATAACGTTTATTATACAGGGTGTCAAGAACAGCTTAGCAAAAACTGAAACCCTGAATTCAGACCATCATTCTAAAAGATTTTCCAGTGGAATTTTTTTAATGTTGTTACATATTTTCTGCTTTTAAATTAAATTATTTATACGAATACATCCATTTTGCATTGAAAAACAACAATTACAGCGTAAAACATGAAAAACCGTCCAAGTGCGAGTTGGACTCGCGCATGAAGGGTTCCGTACCATTACCTATAAAAAAGGTCAAGTGCGAGTCGGACTCTATAAAAACTATTATCTCTATAAAAGCGGCAAAAAATCACGTTTGTTGTATGGGAGCCCCATTAAATATTTAACTTATTCTACTTTTTAAGCAGAAACCGAATTTGTTGTTATAGCAGAAACCGAAATACATCATCTGTGACAATTTCAACTGTCTAACTATCACATTTCATGAGATGTGGCCTCGGACAGACTTATATAAAAACGAGCAAAAAAAACCCCGTTTTTTGTATGGGAGCCCCCTTAAATATTTATTTTATTTTGATTTTTAGTATTTGTTGTTATAGGACCAATATTAGTAAATCATCTGTGAAAATTTGAACTGTCTAACTATCACGGTTCATGAGATACAGCCTCGGACCGACTTTCTATAAAAACGAGCAAAAAAATCACTTTTTTGTATGGGAGCTCCCTTTTAATATTTATTTTATTCTGGTTTTTAGTATTTGTTGTTATAGGGCCAATAGAAATACATCATCTGCGAAAATTTCAACTGTCTAACTATCACGGTTCATGAGATACAGCCTGGTGACAGGCGGACGGACGGACGGACGGACGGACAGACGGACGGACAGCGGAGCCTTAGTAATAGGGTCCCGTTTTTTCCCTTTGGATACGGAACCCTAAAAATAGCAATTTACATCGCATTCCGATAGCGGCGAAGCGCAGGGGGACGGTGCGCTGGGCGCAGTGACGCGTTACATTGCGTAGCGCCAAAGTAGATAAATAACGAAAACTCCTTAGCTTGACATTTCCGGGAAAAAATAATTACTTGTAACTGATCATAGTTATGGATAGATTCCACCATTGGAGTATTTGCTAAGCTGCCCTTTAAACCATGTATAATTAAGATTTTAAGTAAATGGTTGCGTATTAAATTATTATTATATCATGCTTACGTGATCCAAATGTAAGTTTAATGTTAGCTAACTTAAAGAGTAGAATCCCCCCGTTTGTAACGCCCTAGCAGGATATGAACATCTGCCATTTCAGCAAAATTAAGAAGGGTATTACTTTCCCTCCTGAACTTAATTAGGACAAAAAAAGTGAGCACAGAACATAACAAATGACAGCTAGCCTATTTATTATCAAAAAGGTACATTTATCGCTTGAAATTTAAACGATCGATGTTTTATCTACCCCTTTCCGCATTTATCTTTTTTTTACTCTGCGGTTATTAAGTTATTATTTTCCGTAAAATATACAAGGTGTAAGGGCTTAATATTCCGTAAATATAGCTTAGCAAAAACTGAAATCATGAATGCAGACCTTCATTCAAAATTATTTTTTAGTGGAACTTTCTTCTAGCAAATTTTCATTTCATTCTCTATTAAAGAAAACTGACTAAAATTAAAATATTTATTCAAATAAACGCAAATTTTCAATAAAAGACACGAAAAACACAAAAACCAGCCGTGTTCATCGCATTCTCAAAGCAGCGATTCGATGGGAAACTGCGCGCAGAGCGTGGTTTCGCAGTACATTGCGTAACGCCAAATTAGGTGAATAACGAAAACTCCTTCAATTGAAGTTTCTGGGAAAAAATAATTACTTGTAGCCGATCAGTCATGCGTTGATTCCACCATTTAAGTAGTTTCTAAGCTGTGCCTTACACCCTGTATATCAGTAAAATTGCAATAGTAGGTAAAACCCTAATTTTGAGGTTATCTCTTTATTTCAATTATGATCATCATGTGCCCGTTCCGCGCTAAGAAAAATAAGTACTTACAACGTTTTTTTTTGCTAGGTTTAATTATATTTAATATCTTCTCATATTGGGAGACAATTAAGAACTAACTAAATACTAAATTTGTCCTGTAGAAAGAACTTCTGTAGGCTATCGAATAAGAAGAACAACTTTCGAGTTTCTGGATTCAGAGTAGTAAATATCCTTGAAATAGAGTATCCGGAGGAGGTTTGCTCTAATAAATTTTGTGCGTAGTAAATAGTTAGGAAGTTTTAGTCTTATAAGAGAATCTTGCTCTACCATTTCTTTCAGTAATAAAGTGCTTCTTTTAAAAACAAAAGATATAGGCATACTTCTTATTTTTATTTTGTACAGTGCACACGAGTTTACAAAGTGCAGTCTCTAAAATTTAGTGTGCAAATACAAAGTCTGCAATAGCACATTTTAAATGTGTTCGATATCGTGCAGGATATGACGACACGGTAGCATTATCTAAAAACATTAGCATTACCATGCCACATACAGTTTTCTATTCCATGTTCAAACAAAAACATTGCTTATCATATGAAAAACAAACTCTATTTTCGCTTACTCAATTGTTGGTGATAAGGTATTTAACTGATAAACAAAGGGTTATCCGATGCGGGCTTATTTGAAAGCTAGCATGAGGTAATAAAGTTCAATTTTAGTTCATAGATGTTTAATTAACGTTTTTTATGTTCTGCATTAGCGGTACTTTTCAGTAAGACTGTAACTTCATTGTGAGCAGAGTGGTAGTGACTATGACTAGGAGCTTAACTGTTATTTCTGAAGCAAAATGACTGAAACAAATGCCGACATTGTGAATAACTTAAGCTTAAGTGAGGAGGTAAATAAGGCTTGTCTGTAAGTAGGTACTTAATTCCGATAGAACTTAATTTGTGCTGACATAATTTTCACGCTTAATATAATTTTCAGGCTACCCGAACTATTTTTGGTACAAGTGGCATGGATCTCTATATTATTTTGAATCGGAAACTGACTTTTGCTCGTGCGGTCTCGTAGAAATATCTAAACTTTTATCCGGTACTCTCGGAAAAAAATAGTATGGTAGCAGATAGAAAAAAAATCATTCTACAACTTTCTGTTGCAGAATATTTAAGTAGCCTGCGTATTTAAAGTATACATTTCTATAAACATAGAAAAAATGTTTGATGTATATTTGCATAAAAGTTGTAACGGAACGTGAAGAGTTATGAAACCTAAAAGCAACAGTTTCATTAAAGGGATATAGAAAGCAAAGCGTGGCGCAAACTAATATCTATTCCTGTAATTTTCCTTTGAAAACAATTACTCCAATACACTGCTTTATAACGACAAAAAATAACAACCGTCACATTTGTAATAAACAATCTTAATACATAAAAATGCTGGGTCTTGACTCGCTCACTGATTCACCAACGCCCAGCCCAAACTCTTGGATCTAGAAAACTGTTTGGCAGAAGGGTTCCTTTTACGAGTATAACGTTAGCAATCAATAAAGAAGGCTGTAGGAAATTCTCTCAGGAACAAATAAGATATAAGTAAATCGTAGTTCATTTCTAAACTAGTAATATCGAGCAAATGAAGTGAAATGAAATGTATGATTATTTGATGCACCAAGTTAAGGAGCCAAGTTTATTACAATTTTAAACTAAGTTCAGTTAACTAAACTAAGTTAGCTATGTTAACTTAGTTAAGTTAACATAAGCACATACACAATCTTTATTCTAGGATTGGTTCGGATAAAAATTGGTATAAAAGATTTAAAACTTATCATCGGCAGACAAAACACATGGTGGATAGTTAATTGATGGAACAGACTGTACCTACTAAAGATTCAGAATTATAAAATTAAAGTTAAACCGGCGGCAGTAAGTGCCCATCAACTGGTCTACTGGAGCGTAAATGTGTCTCTAACAGACGGCCGCATTTCTATTACCAAACAATGGTTCTTAAATTAAAACTGTACAAGTGTACAATACATTTATTGTTTATTCTCTTTTTAAAATCTTACTTTTCGTGTAGGTATAGTAAAGTGTGTGGCAAACCTGGCTTATCCTGGTGTCAGAGTTTTCAAACCGCACAATGGCCTCTGACTTGGTTTTAATGACTGTAGTAAATCGACAACAGCCGGGACCGACAGCTTAACGTACCCCCGAAGCACGGAATCGCACGTCATTAATTGCCACTTCATTCATCAGGTTCCCTGCCTCTGTATACGTTGCTTAACCTCACTGATCGGTTAGGATCAGCGAGCGTCACTGGGCTAGGAGCGTTTTTTAAATGTTTATTGCTTTTCATTCAGATGGCAGGCGGTGGTGATCCGAAATGGCAGAAGGATGCAGCGGACCAAAATTTCGACTATATGTTCAAGTTGCTCATCATAGGAAACAGTTCAGTAGGAAAAACCAGGTAAGTTTCGTTCCCTATGGGAGGATTTATAAAGCTCTTATACGGGGAAATTCTCTTTGATCGAATATTGCTTTCATGTCTCTACAATAATCTACTTAGAGAAATATGAAAGCAGCCTATGTTCAAAGTAACAACTTTTCTTTTTTTTACCGGTTGATCCTTCAGTAAAATAATTTAAAAAAACCCATTATACTGATAGATTTTTATTATTCTACTACTTATATTTTCATATGCCAAGTTTTGTGATAACTTTTTATGTACTTTGGGAACAAAAAATGGCTTTACCTCGGTCAATCAAGGGACTTAAGGTGTTTTGATATGATGGAAAAAAGCAAAACCTTCAATGTGTTCGTAAAATTTTAAGCACAAATTTATATTAAAAAATAGGTACCTTAATATAACTGTGAAAGCTGCGAATGAGGCGTTCAAATAACATTCTAATTCTAAGATTGCTAGGTGCCTTCCCTCTAACTTGCACCATGGCAAGTAATTTTCCGTTTCAAATTACAAAGGTTGTTTTTTTTTTCAGTTTCCTCTTTCGCTACGCAGATGACTCTTTCACCTCAGCGTTTGTTTCCACTGTGGGAATCGACTTCAAGGTGAAGACAGTCTTCCGCCACGACAAACGTGTTAAACTTCAGATATGGGTGAGAGATAAGTGTTTTTATAACTGATCGCTGAACATACACTTAAAAAAGATACAGTTGAACCTAGAACCTCCTCCTCTTTGAAGTCGGTTAAAAACTTTCTGGGCTTTTAAAGAATTAAGTGCTTCTTCTAATTAATCGAAAGAAAGATAAATTTATTATTTCGGACATAACAACACATAACGCAGGCAAGATCACACAGAAATACAATAATAATAATATAAAAGAGAGAAGAAACATAAAAACAATAGAAAACAACCTTTTGATCGCTTTGTGTTGTAGGGTCCGAGATAAAGGGTCCTCAACTCAGCTATATGTTATGACTCGGGAATGGGATATGAGACCGTGAGCGACAATGCTGGGTTTTAGTGAGGCAATTACGTTTAGAATATTCTATTTTATGATCATGCTTAAAACCTAGAAAAAGTACTACTCTCACTCTTTGCGTAGTGTCGAATAAAACAAATAAGGTTCAAAAAGTCGTGCCATCCATTAGGACATATGAGAGGAAAACTGAAAATTTTCGTCTTAACCGAGAACAGCGTAGGTACGTCCGTTAATAGGAGTTTGTAAGTATTCGGTTCGTAAATTGGGTGGGGTTCAATTATTTTGTTGCTAAATTAGTTTGGTAAGTCTTCTCCCATTTCAATAAATCGGAAAAAGTATTATTTTGTAAGTTTTTATGTAGAACTCTTTTTCAAAGCTTTCATGTTTTGGTAATTCAAACATGATAGGTACAAATGAAATAACAAAACCTACATTTCCACGTTTCGTTTTACTTGCAATCCGCATTGCGCTCAAACTGATTCAGTTGGGGATTATTTTGAATCTCGAACGTTGGAATAGTCTGCACACGATTTTGTTTCAAAAATTTCACGACAAGAATGGTGGAGCTTCTTTGTGTTTGAACCAGCGGAATTTCTACGAAGTTAGGAAGTTTTATTCATTGTTTCAATCGTCTTGGTCCACTTATATTTTAGTTATTTCTGCACTGACATAAAACGATTGTAATACTGATCGTATTAGAGGTATTTAAAAAAAACTCAAGATGTATGTACAGGGTACCTACCACGGTCGTTTAAAAGCATTTCTGTTTAGGATCCAACTTTGAACTGCTTCGCAATACTTATGTTTTTTAAAATGGTACCATTATGGCGCTGCTTTTGAACTACTCGGTTGTCTATGGTCCATTTTAAATGTCTACATAAATTGTCGCTGGTCTGCCTTTGAATCGCAACAGCGCCAAAATTGAATCGCTTATAATGATGGCTTATAAGCGATTCAATTTTGGAGCTGTTGCTGTTGATTCAATTTTGGTACGAATAAGCGTTGCAGACTTGTTTAGGTCCTTAATTGGATCGCGCTAAGCGATCATGGTAAACCTCCTGTAAATCCTTTATAAACAATTGTATTTATCAGATATTGCATTTTAAGTAGAATGTTTTTTTCTGTTGGGGCAAAGAGGTACAGAATAATGTGACTTTAAAATATGTCTGCTGAGAATCATTTAGAAAAGGAAGATCACATATCCCCATCATCTCAACAGTTCCTCTAGGGTATATGTAATACTTTCCGCCCTGAAGTTCGGGACGTCGAATAGTATGTAGCCTATGTTACTCAGGGATAATGTGGCATTCTAATGGTGCAAGAATTTTTGAAAACAATCCAGTAGTTTTTGGGTTTATTCGATACAAACATATAAATCCATCCACTTTATAAATACAGGGCGAAATCGAAAAATTCGACAAAACTTGGAGTTACAAACAACTTTTTCTACAACTTTTTCTTGGAGTTACAAAGTTGGGACCAACTTTCTTACTAAAAAAATATCAATTGTTCCATACATTTTGGTTCAGTACGTATTGAACAGCAGATTTTTTTTAGTAGGAAAGTTGGTCCCATAGAAAAATTTATTCGTAATCATGGGTAGATTCATCCCTCAAAGTTTGTCGAATATTTTCAATTTCACCCTGTAGTATTCATCCCGGGACTTCGTTCCCGTGGGTTTTCAGGAAAATTATGTAGCCTATGTTACTCAAGAACAATGTTGACGGCCGGTTTGGTCGAACGGTAGTGACGCTGCCTCTTGATCGGCAGGTCCTGGGTTCGATCCCCAGTCGGGGCAAACATTTGTGTAAAAAGCAGATGTTTGTTCTCGGGTCTTGGGTGTTTGTGTTTGTCTTTATGTGTGTTCCAGGGGACCCACGACACAAGGGAAAACCTTAGTGTGGGCCTTTGAGTGTGTATCGTTTATTTATTTATTTAATGTGGCATTCTAATGGTGAAAGAACTTTTCAAATCGATCCAGTAGATTCGGAGCCTATTCAATGCATACAAAAATTTTTTTTTTACTATTGAATTCCAGGACACCGCAGGTCAGGAACGCTATCGCACCATAACAACAGCGTACTACAGAGGCGCTATGGGCTTCATCTTAATGTACGACATTACAAATGAAGAAAGTTTCAACAGTGTCCAAGATTGGTAATTATAATAATAATAATAATAATAATTTAATAATTTATTTATTTATTTATTTATTATACTTACTTTATTTTTCATACAACATTAGTATTGTAACCTTTCTGTCTGTGATGGAGGTAGAATAAAATATAATTTTGTATTATGGCAATCTGCGTGGTCTAATGAACGAACTAGGACCAAGTATCCTTGGTCCTAGTGAACGAACATTAACGAAAACATCTAACGTCACCACCACCCGTCGATTTTTGACGTCAAATAATTGTCCACGTCAGAAAGAATCAACCGACTTCATTTCCAACAATGCCTATCAGCAGATAGCCACAAATCAAAACGTTATCTAAATATAATTGGCTGAGTTACCGCGTAACAAACAGCCGGTTAAAAAGTAAAAACTTTCTGTGTCGCGTGTCTTCATAGTATTAAATACAGTAGGTAAGGTTCTAATAAGGTCAAAAAGATTAACACTGACATATGAAGTTGAAAATTTAAGTCATTATTCATGATTGCTGCAAGATTCTCAAAACTTACAGTACGTTTTTGTAATGCACACAAAAAACATTAAAAACCAAAAATAAAATACCACACCACCTTATGTACCTACTACATAGTTTACAATACGGCTGACTTATTGCAAAATAGCAGTTTCTTCAACCGGCAAACTTCACTAACTAGTTTCAGGAAGGTGTCGTGAGAGTAGCCGCTTTTTTTTCCCTGAGGTTTTTAGAATGTGTCAGGGTACTTGCTTTGTTTACTTTATCTTATATATTTCTACTAGCTGATGCCCGCAACTTCGTTTGCGTGTAAATTTTTTCTTTTGAACAGATTACACTTTATTGACGGTCCATTAATGGACCTTCATTTAGTTTATTAAATATTGATTTAGTTTAAGATTTAGATTTTTACATACAAAAGTTTTTTCTCGCTAACTCCCGTTCCCGTGGGAATTTTGCAATATCCTGTTGCAACTAAGCTTTAAGTTTACTAAGGTACCTGCATGCCAAATTTCAAGCGTCTAACTTAAGCGGTTTAGAGTTTTCATACAAAAGGATTTTCCCGCTAATTCCCGTTTCCGTGGGAATTTCTGGAATTCCTTTCTTAGTGCACCTTTACGGTACCTAAGCTACGTCCTTTCCAAATTTCAAGTGCCTGCGTTTAGCCGTTTAGGCTGTGCGTTGATATGTCAGTCAATCAATCAGTCAGTTTCTCCTTTTATATATGTATTTAGATTAACATTAAATCTGTTATTCTTTTCAAACATTCAATTTTGTTTTTCCAATATTTCAGGGTAACACAAATAAAGACGTATTCGTGGGACAACGCGCAAGTGATCTTGGTAGGGAACAAGTGCGATATGGAAGAGGAACGCGTTGTGAGTGCCGAGCGTGGTAGGCAGCTCGCTGAGCAGCTCGGAGTCGAGTTCTATGAGACCAGTGCTAAGGAGAACATCAACGTCAAAGTAAGATAGTTCTTTAATATTTTTAAATGACAATGGCCTTCTTGGGAAGGCCAGATTAGCAAATACTTTAGTGGTGGAACCTACTGATAACTATGGTCTATATCAGGGGTGGCCAACTTGAATATTCCCAAGATCTCCTGTTTACTAACGAAACCCTGTGCGATCTACCAATTACATACTTCTTGAAATCTTTAATGAAACAGCATACTTCGGTACACAATCATGTGGTATTTTTTAAAATTATATTAAGAGAAAAAACTTAAATGTGAAATGTTTTTTATTTTTTTGCCTTGCCACGATCGACTGGACTAACAGTCGCAATCGACCGGTTGGCCACCCCTGGTCTATATCTATACATAAACTCACGCTTATAATCCTTGTTGGGGTAGGCAGAACGTCAGGTAGTTCGAGAACCACTTGACGCCACATCTGACAATCATTTAGAGGGCTATTAGTTAGAATATGAGTATAACGGTAACAGGTTGTTAGCCTTTCGCCCACGAAACAGCAAACCTTCGTATTCCAATTATTTGCTTCTACATTATGTCTGGAAAGGGTTGGCAGCTGGCAAATTCTAAGTATTTGCCAGCTGCCAACCCTTTCCAGACATAATGTAGACGGCCGGTTTGGTCGAGTGGTAGTGACGCTGCCTCTCGATCGGCGGGTCCTGGGTTCGATTCCCAGTCGGGGCAATTTTTGTGCTCGTTTTTATAGTTTTTTTTTTTGTATGTTAGAAGCTGTTATTATGTTTTTATCGTGAAATGGAGTGTATTCGCATAAGTAATTTCATTTAAAAGCAGAAACCATTACCGGAGGACAACTGCTTTCTCAGCAGCTCACACCGTTCGTCTCCACCCAGGGGCAAGAGGGAGGCCCTTCGAAGCAGTGAAGGGAATTTAGAATATAATAGATATTTATTTACTTAAATCACGGTACATGAGTAGGCCGTAGTGTCCACCACGTTTTAAAAAAGTAGTTATTTATAATGTGTCCTTTTTATTTCTCAGGCTGTTTTCGAGCGGCTGGTGGATATAATCTGCGACAAGATGTCAGAAAGCTTGGACTCTGAGCCGGCCATGTTGGCTGGCGGCGCCCGTGGCCAGCGCCTTACTGAACAACCGCAGGGCAACCCCGCTGCAAACTGCAACTGTTAATATTACACTACACAATCCAACGACACCTCCACACCCCCGGTGCACGCGGAAACACGACACTTTTTAAACTGGTACCGTTTTACCAAGACGTCACGATGCGTGTTCTTGTAGCCTTCGTGCATTGGCTTTTAACCTACAACCACTTTTAAGTACTTTCATTTTAGAAACAGTATTCACATTTTTACCGATAAATTTAATTTTATACTTTTTAATAATTTAAGTAGGAAAAACTTTAGTCTTTAATGTTAGATTCGTGTGCTTATTTGAAATTGTTAACCCCGAAGGTAAGAAAATATTTAAAATTATTGTTACGAGGAATTGCTTATAGTATTTTTGCGAATTATTGGCTTTATCTTTCGCCGTGTTTATGGAAATTGAAAAATATTATTTAAGAGATAAAACGGTTTGAAAAATTGTTAAACTTTGTGTAAACATTAAAGGAAATAATTACTATTATGATGTATTAGTATTACTAATTGAATAGGTGTTAGTTACCTATTATGTGTGTATATTGCGAGCTGGAGTAGGGATCTGATACTTCTTATAGTTGTTAAAATTTGACCATATATGGACATTTTATTCTACTATTTTTCTTTGTTAGTTTAGCGGTTATTATTTAGATAAAATAATTAATTAGGTATAATTTACAGTATACCAAAGATTACACAACAACGGTATAACAGGATAGTAAATTATTTTAATAGACGCACGTTTAAAATTTTCACTATCACAAACAGAGTTGCGTTAATGATTTGAGTCAGAAAAACAATGTTTTTTGCTGATATCGAAATGTAGAATAAATTCGATTGTTCAATAAGCATACTTTCGTTACTCGTAAGTTACTATGTTATTTTTATTATATCGTGCTTATTGCATTTATTTTACATATATACCTTTTTAAGTAGAACTGCAGCTTCATAACTGTCGTAGTAGAAATTAGAAAATGTTATATCTGTTACAATTTGATGTGAATTATCTCGGGGCTATCATTATATGGATGTTACCTTCAGTGTATGTAACTAAAAGCTTCTACATATTTTCCACAAATTAAATGTTCGAATAAAATCAGGTATTTTCTATAATGCTGATCAACTAGTAATTGTAAATACGTTTCAGTGTTTAATAAACAACTGTATAGTATTATATATCTATATACGTACATTTGTTACAGGCAAAGTGTGTAGGATGCGCAAAAAAAAACAACTCTTTTTTATGTGAACTTGGCAGATCCCGCTTTTAAGTTAGCAAATATCGGTAGATGGTTGTGCATAGCTAATTAATTTATAATAATACTTATACGTAGTTTATTAGTATCACTGTGCTAGATTTTAACAGTTTTGACTTTTCCTGGATTTTGTTTTCACTCATATTGAAATAAAGAAAAAATGTAGTGAAGTATTTTGAATTAAACGGGTATTTGAATAAAAATTAAGTATCCCCTCTAAACTTTAACTTTAAATCCTTAAATCCAAATCCGGAATAAGATTAAACAAAATCCTCAGAAAAAAAACACAAAACATTCCACAGTTTATCTATGATTAACTTGATTATTTTATATTGCATCAGGAAAGACTCCAGTAAAAACTTTTGTCAAAAGAAAGCATTACCAAACTTAAAATAAAAGGATCTGTGCAAAGTCGATAAATAGTCGATAGAATTTAGACAATGTTACGCTTTGCGCACCCTACAAACATGGCCCGTAACACATTATAAATCTGTTTGTATTCTTGTTACCTAATTAACTATGCTATGTTAATATCTAACTATAGGTGTTCATTTAATCACTATCGTTAGAGTAAGTAAGACATAACTACCAAACAACTTAGTTTTTTTGCGTTGTCAACAGCTGAAATCGTCAACGATTTTAAAAGATAGATAAGTGTTCTAAATATCAAGGTTTGTAGAGTAAAGGTATCATGTACTGTAACCGTCTGTAGAGCGAGCAGTGCAAGATGACGCGAAAGAATTGTCTCCTGCTACTTTAGCATACTCATAGAGCAGCAGGCGAGCGTATGTAGCTTTTTTAGATCGAATAAAGTGAAACTCTTCAAGTTAAGAGTGCCTGGCACGACGGCGACATCGCCATCGGTAAAAAGTCTTCTGGATCTTTAACCCGTCGCGCGATTGTTTAAGCTGCGATAGTAATCTCAAACACCGGGTGTACATTTGGCGCGCGAAGGCTTAAGCCTTTATTCTCGATAAAGCAACAACAATACAAGTTCAAAAACCCTCTGAAAGTGATCCAATTCAAAATCATTGGCCAGTTGCGAATTTCTCGAACGCCTTTTGCTGTCGATTATGTGCTGTATGTGCTAATATATTCTTTAGCTAATCGTACATCAATATGCTCGCTCTACTGTGTTGACGTACAGTGTGTCAAGTCTGCTATTTTTCTCAACCGTCTGTCATTTTCATTTCTTTTAAACTCTTCACTGAGATTGCAACAAAACAAAAGTAATGTGGTATAATTTTATAAAATATTTGTAGAGTGTAGTAAAGACGACATGATAGTAATGAGTGTAATAAAACGTCTGTACGCTGGACGCTAGCGATAGGGACAACGGCGGTGGCCTCGGTTTTTCTACCTTTTCATTACTTGCTGTGTGCGGTATAGATGCTTATTTTCGCATTTGACAAGCGATGTAAACATAAAACCACTGCTGTCGCTCCGCTGATCGCTGATATCTAGTTTGCAGCCTAATTGATATGAAATGTGGTGTAACGCCCTAGACTAGCCATTTAGATTCGTATAAAAAAGTGCAATATGTAACAAAGAGCTAAAATTGCCTCGGCAAGTCACTAAACGTAAACATTCTACCAGAATACCATACATTGATTAAAATTATTACACTGTGCCTCTTAAAATGCCAATGAGATTATTTTTTTATTAGCAGACTTGGGGCTAATGTCTTGACGATAAAGAGTATCAGTAAGAAATTATAGGTGAGTCCAGAAAATTGGACTTAATCATGACAACGTACTTATGTAGATGACATAGACAATACAATTATATCAAATTATGGTGGAATGTGAGCACATTTACTATTTTTTTAGATTTTAAATACACGTAATCATTAGATTAAAATTACATAATCGAATTAACATTAATTTCGAGGAATGTAAACAAATATGCGTACACAATCAAGTTATGTGAAGTATCTATTTAATCCTATTTGCTTTACCCGAAATATGTAACTTAAAATAGTACTTAACTTTATTGAAATATATGATCAATTGATCACAAAAACTACATAAGACGCCAAATGTATTTACAAAAACAATTATTATGGTCATTCCTTAGAAGATTGGAAAATATTCTATTAAAATTTTGCTATAACTTTCCCGGTCGTTACATTATCAACATTAACCGTTTTTATAACAATACATTAACTGGCTCTTGATAACCAGTAGGTTGTTTAAAAATGCGAGTATACATAAGTGTCAATTACTTTCGACCAAAAGTAAGTTTACCTACCTACTGGAAATACTATGGAGAATATGCGTGAAAATAAAAGTATTTAATCATTTAACTCAATGAAAATTGTAACTGTAGTAGAGGTTATCGTATCTAGCAATGTGTGTGAGTCCCGTAGGACACGAAAGAGGCATATCGTAGTGATGGGCTATAGATAGACTGTGTTTTTTAGATGACACTCACTTTCTCTTTTCTTTTCACATCACTACTTGTCAAGTAAGCTGGTTACGACAGCTCTTTCTAAATTTCTAGTCGTTTTAATTTAGTTTCAAATTTAATTGTACGTCAAAAAGCTTTTTGAATTAAAACAAAATGAGATAATAAATAAATAAATAAAATAAAATAAACTTTTATTACTCCTTAATTTATACAAACAAAAATGAGACACTCCCAGTAAGTAATAAAATACTTGTGTTGGAGTTGTCTCGCTCGTTCCCCGTGACAATTCTAGCGGAGTTAGAGACGAAAATGTAACAATAATTAATTGCTCGGTTTTTTAATTATTTTAACAACAACATACCCAGTATTTAGCGAACATAATTTATGTACGTGTAAGTGTACGTGAGTGTGTGTGTGTGTGTGTGTGTGTGTGTGTGTGTGTGTGTGTGTGTGTGTGTGTGTGTGTGTGTGTGTGTGTGTGCTCGTGTGTGTTAGTGGGTGTGTGTGTGTAATTATATGCCTGCGTGTGAGTTAGCCCTACGAACGAGTCTTGGGATCGGAAGCTGTCAAGACAGCTTCCACTAACTTGTGTGAATATAAAATGTGTACAAGTATTTTGCAAAAATTTCCACAAGGTGCAATTTAATTAAGTGACCCTTTTTAGAAGAGATTCGGTTTCTTCATATGATAAGGTCAAAAGCCATTCCAACAGAATTTTCTTACATTCATACGATTGTAGAGGATAGATATTTAGTTTACGATTCGCTGCGTTATAGATGAACACTGACTGCGAGCCATATTGACGCTCAGCGAAAGTCGTACGAACTCGGTTAGATGGTGCCACATCCTTATTTCTTTTATTTACTTTACTGCAATCTAGCGGCAATTTTTTATGTAGGTCAGTTATTAGTCTATGAATGTATAGTCGTCTCACAGACAGTAAGCCACTAAGCCTATACAAATCGTGAGTTGGGTATCTGTATGGCTTGAGGTACATAACCTTCAATAGAGATCTCTGAGCCCTTTCCAGGCCGAGGTAGTGAGTTTTTGTTGCGCCTCCCCACACGGGGATGCAGTAAGTTAATATGGACTGAGCCAGGGCTAAATATATTTTATTTATCAGCACGTTAGAGGCAACATGACGCAGCTTTTTAAAAATCCATATGAGTTTACGGACTCTGCCAATAATTAGATCCAAATGAGAATGCCACGAAAGCCTTTGGTCAACCATTATACCAAGATATTTTACGTGGCAAACTTTAAGTATGATCGGGCAAGCACAATTGAGATTAATATTATTTAACTGATTGGCACAATCATGAATTTTAAGTTGAAATTCATTGTTCGGTTGAGATCTTTGGTCAGGGCTGAAGCAAAGGTAGTTAGTTTTAGTGGTGTTTAGGGTTAACAAATTGGTGTTTAACCATTTAGCTATCCTGGCCAGACCAGTTTCAGCAACCTCTCGAACCGAGCTCCAAGATTGACCACAAAACACTATTGCCGTGTCGTCAGCGTACGAAAATATCTGACCTCCACTGCTCTCGAGATCACATAGAGGGTTTATATAGATGAGGAACAATGTAGGTCCTAGTACTGATCCCTGTGGGACGCCAAAGGTAACATACGCCTCCTCACTATTATATTTGTCAATTTTAACGATCTGCTTCCTGTCTTTGAGATAATCTTCAAACAGCGCTAATGGTGTTCCCCTAACTCCAATACTCTCAAGTCTGCGCACCAGCATAGGGACAGAAACGGTGTCAAATGCCTTTTGAAGGTCCAAAAACACAGCAAGACACTTTTCTCCTTTATCCACGTTATTAACAATCAATCTGGTAAGGTCTAAAACAGCATCCTGAGTAGATAGTCCCTTACGGAAACCGTATTGTTTATTAGACAAAATTTCGAATTTATCTAAGTAACTAATTAGTCTTTTATTTAACAGCTTTTCAAGAATTTTTGATATGCAAGGTAATACTGAAATAGGCCGGTAGTTGTTTACATCGCCTCTGTCCCCACCCTTGTGCACAGGTGTGATCACTGATTGCTTGAGAACTTTAGGAAAAATTCCGGTTTTAAAACACTTATTAGCCAATTCTGTTATCAGCGGAACAATGAAGTCTCGACAGCGTTTGAGGAACCTAGTCGGGATACCGTCCCATCCAGGAGCGCTGTTTGAATCAAGACCTACAAGTATATTATCGACTTCTTTCGGATCAACCTCTAGCAGGACAAAAGAATTGGAGCATTGATTAAAATTCGTAGCATAAGTGGTAAATTGCGAGCTTGAGCGTTTCATAATCTCTTCTGCCAATGACTTACCTATGCCCACAAAAAATTGATTTACACGATTTACAGAGTCAATAGGATTTTGCGTAATGTTGAGTAAATTTTTATTAGAAGTTTTGGAATTTTTAAATTGGGCAATTTCATTAATAGTTGACCATAACTGTTTGGGGTTCTTAGCAGCGTTCTCTAGTTGAGTTTTGTTGTGTTGTCTTTTTAGTTTCCTGATCAAATTTGTACAGAAATTTCTAAAACGTGAAAATGTGATTTTGAGAACGGTGTTGAAAGGTTCAGATTTTAATTTTAGTTGCATACTATTTCTTAACCTGATGCAACGAAGTACGCCTTTTGTCATCCAAGGCTTCAGAGTTCGTTGGTTACTCTTTAAAGATTTTATTTTTGTGTTGTTTAAAATAGCCGTCTTTATAATGTCAATCAAGATACTTGCCATAACATTAGGGTCATTGCAAGTTTTAAAGTGCGTAATGTCCGTAGTAATAAGGGAGTTGTAAGTCTTATCATAATCAAAGAAAGTCTTTTTAAGTTCAGGCGAGGCACTGCTACTTACATTTTTCAGACTAAGCAAGACCATGGAGTGATCTGTTATTGAAGTTCGATTAACTGTATTCCAATATTGTATGTTAATAATATTTGTTGTGTGTTAATAAAGGAATTATTTAAAGATACACATGTGTAAAAGATTCACGAATATTATATATAATATTAATTATGTGTTTTCTTTCTAACTACTCGTAAATAAGTATCACTTCTTCACCTTGAACAAATCCAAGTTTCAATTTACTTAGAGAATGACACCGCAAGGTGTTAAGTAAGTTCCACACCAGCAACACGACCTATGTTTCAATTTCGTAAATTTAACTTTTCAAATATTTATCTTTCAAATTTGTACTTATCTATTACAACGAGTTTCATAGATACCTAATAAAAAGAAAATCTTAAATTAATAAAAAAATAGGATTAATGTGCAACTCTATTTTAAATATGTCAATCGTATCACTATAATTGTATGAAACTTTAGTTTTGAAAGATGCCAAACCAGGCATCTTACATAATGCTTTATTTGCCTTACAATTTATTGTTTAAAACTAAGTTTTGAAGTCTCATAGTAGACGAGTTCCTTAGACCTTGTTACTGAGTTGGGAAATCCAAAATTAAAATTAAAGTATTTCACTTTTTAATTAAATTTTGGATTTTCTTCTTATTGGGTATTTTTGAAACACGTTGAATTGGACCTTAGTTCCCTTTTGGTATCGACGGTAGGTCTCCTTGGTGAAAACGTATTTGGGCTGATTAAAACAAAGGATTACATTTACCCATTAACAGGTAATTGCAAAAAACCATCATTACATAGATATGTATGAATATACATTTGCTCATAAAGTGGGTCTTATGTCATTGTTATGATATGTTTTACCCAGCCCGTGAGTAATAAAAATACAACACTAGTACGTAAGGTTTTTTTTTCTTTTCAGCAAAGAGATCAGATCTTATTTTTTATTCATAGTTAAATTGAATAAATTTAATTTTGAATAAAAAATAATGGAACATTAAACTATTTGTAAATAAAAATATAATTCCACTAAATTATTTAAATTTAACAGAACATTATCATTTATTTATGCTAAAACGGTGAAAATATATAGTTCAGTATTTTTTTATTATTTGGCTGTATGGCATACTTGTCAATGTGCATCTCATTTTGCGAGCGAAAAAAGAATAGTAGATTGTTAACCGAGGGTGGAAAGAATCAATTCCCGAGGCTATAGATAGAGTGTTATACTCTACTTTTCATTTCGAATATGAGTAAAATAAAACTAGTTGTTTATCTAAACTATTTATTGATAATATATAAAATAATATTAGTAGTACCTATTTTAAATTAATTGTCAAATTAGGACAATTCGTTAAATTAAAAGTTACATTTTAAATATGGAACTCACTCCGTAATTGTTGCGGCTTATTCCGCTCAAAGAAGTTTGCGCTAAGTTCACACTGGCTGTTTAGAAACTCACATGGCCGCAACATTTTTTTATTAGTTTTTTTTTAACATAAAACTCTTCACAGCTGACAGCAGTTCTATTTTTAAAGGTGGGAAGTAATTTGTATGAGTTTTTCCCTTCCTGTGGAGGGAAGCAGCATTTTCCACCCAATAATCAGATCAAAATAACACTACTTTCTGAGTATGAGACATGAAAAAAAAAATCGCGCCTCCTTTCAGATGTTTTCACTTGGTTTTCACAAATTGAATTTTTATTCATCAGATTGTGATTATTGTCAAAAATACAACACAAAAAATGTCTACTTCAAGTGGAGAATAGGAAACCTCGTACACCGCCAGAAATACTTTCCGAGGCGCAACATACAAGTGGTAGTTTGTTTCCGCCAATATCAAAGGAAAGTTTATATTTATTTCTGTCGTGATTTGTAATTTGCAAGACGTTTCTTTGATATATTTTTGTGAATTGTCACATTTCTTTCCTCGCAAATGTGTTGAAAAACGTCGTATGACTCGCCTCTAATGTAATATCCAACTTAACACACTTGTATCATAATGTATTATTATACCTATCTAACTGAAAACAGAAAACTCTAAATTGTTTATGGAAATTAACTTTATAATGAAAAACAAAAACAGTTTTTTACAATATTTAATGATAAGTAACATAAAGCTAGAGTCTCCTCTTAACATAACTAAGTTCTCCTTCACATGAAAATAAATTGCTTAAACATAATTCAGTTGTAGGTAGTTGAAGGCTTGCGTAGTGGAAGGTAAAACTTCACTGGTAATGGCCTCACTAAATACCACTATAGGGAGTGGAGGTTTGTCGTGTTTAGGACGAAGGATACACGGTTCTAAACCAAGTCCTAAAGACGTTTGCAAAGGTTCGTTTGCCGAACAGAACCATTGAGGCCTGAAAAATGTAAATAAATCGGTGTTATAAAGTCCATCCAATAATTTACGGTTGCACAACAATAAGCTTGTAAAGGCAGCACCAAAAGTAAAAGAAGTTTTTCTATCTACATAGTTTGTTGAGATTCAGCTTTCTCTTCTTTTGTTTATATACACACACCTATTAACCGTTATATAAAGATGTAGGCAGAGCACCATTTATAGAATCATTTTAACGCCGAACACGATTAATATACAAACTTTGAGGGTTACTTTATTAAAACTTGAGTATTGCAGTGGTATTTTTAATCAGTCCTTTGCCTAAAATACAAAAAAAATGTGATCTTACGGTTAAATAAAATATATTGAAAATATCTAGTTACACGTAAATCTAACACTGCCATCTATGTTCTTTTGGGAGAAATCCTTAGCGTACTTTCCACCGAATTTTCTACAGTAGAACCCAACAAAGATATTATCACATCAGTTCCTTTGACCTAACAAAGAAACTACAACGTGCAGGATTTAATTAGTGTCGTCTAACTGCAATAGATGGCGGTTGCAGTCATTTCTTGATTAAAGTTCATGTTTGTTGAAAATTATTAAGTAAGTATTTATATTTTTTTTAATGTCAATAATTATTAGGAAACATATACTAAATAGTTGGATTGAGGGAGTGACCAGTTTTCCATAGTTAATAAATAATTCTGCATCTGAACTTTCAAGAAATAACTCAGAAACATGTGATTAATAGTTTGTTACAATAATATATTTTTACGTGACGGATCCCTGTTGGCTCGAATCCAACTCGCACTTGATCGATTTTCCTTTAACTGCCTATAGTTTCGTTATGTTTTATACATTAGAAATGGACCAAGTTATTGGAATCTTTTATTGTTATTGATTTGGAAACAAAAAATGGACCTTACCGGAAATAACAGTTTCCACAGTTGTTATTATGTGCTCCGTACGTAATTAGTAAGTTACTAGCTCTCCGCCTGGGACTACATTGCCGTGGGAATTTGGGAAAATTATTAAGCCCATGTGTTAATCCAGGGTGTCAGCTACCTCCATACTAAATTTTATCAAAATTGGTCCAGCCGTTTGAGGAAGAGTAACAAACATCCATACATCCTCACATACTTTCACATTTATAATATTAGTAGGACTTATTTGGACAAATAAATGAAACATGGCATACCTAATCCTGTTACCCACGAATAAACACACGAACTGATTTGTCAACGCAAATGGTTTCCTTTCTTAACCAAACTGTGACGGCCGGTTTGGTCGAGTGGTAGTGACGCTGCCTCTTGATCGGCGGGTCCTGGGTTCGATTCCCAGTCGGGGCAAATATTTGAGTAAAAAGCAGATGTTTGTTCTCGGGTCATGGGTGTTTGTGTCTGTCTTTGTGTGTTCCAAGGGACCCACGACACAAGGGAAAACCTAAATGTGGGCCTTTGAGTGTGAAGCGTTTATTATTATTTTTATTTATTAATTAACCGTTTAGATGTGGTATCAAACGGTTTTAGAACCACAATATGTTGGTCTGCCTTACTAGTGAGTATAGGTATGGACGAAGAAAAAGTGGGATGTCAAAGCTCCACTTCGTTATTTTACGTACTTTGCGTCTGGTTTATCCGTCATCTTGTAGATCATAAGTCCGCTGACCTTAGGCGGGGCTGACCATGCAGTAGGAACGGGTCCTTGAACCCATTTGACGTGGACGGCTTCGGATGGCAGTATCAGGGGCGGAGGCACCGATCGGAACACCATGAATACGTGGTGGTCGTCTGTTCCGAGGGCTGAGATGGCACTAAAAAAATCATCATTATGCAGATCTTTTGGATTAGTTGGCTAAAATTAAGAATATGTATCAATCACGAAACTAAACAAATTTCCCTAAGAAATGTAGGTCGAAATATAAGATATTTATTCACCTCCCCCATGCAACTGGTGCGATTACCTGATTATGTTAGTACGAGACGTCGAATTTGTTTCGGATGAAGTTTTTCAATTTTATAGGGTTACTAACTAACCCGCATTGGGCCAGCGTGGTGGACTATGGCCTAAATCCCCTTCGTGTTTCGAAGGGAGGTCCTTGCCCCTCGGTAGGGACGTATATGGGCTGGTTAAAAAAATCGTTACTAAACCCTACTATCCTACTAATATTATAAATGTAAAAGTTAGTGAGATTGTATGGATTTTTGATTGTATGTCTGGATGTTTGTTACTCTTTCACGCTCGAATAGCTGGACCAATTTTGATAAAATTCACATGGAAGTAGCTATGACACCCTGGATTAACACATAGGCTACATAATCTTCCCAAATTTCCACGAGAACGAAGTCCAGGGCAGAAAGCTAGAACTCACCTCATATAATCAAGGAGTTTAAAAATAAATTACTCTGCCTTTGCGATGAAAATCTACAGTGAAAGCTTTTTGCTCATCGTCAAAAAGCTTTCAAATCAAACCTAATTCGCTAGCTTTAATGCGTTTTTTATTTATGGTGCTATTCCATCATGAGTTTGGCTGCAAGTGCTAGTTCTCAGCTCCCCGGTAAATGATTTTAAAGTATTTTCTATACTTGCTCCCGTACTGTACCTACCTAAGTAAATCAAGTAACTGATTCTAAATAGTTCCAAAGTCGACTGTTAGATAATGCTTTCGGAAATTAAGTGTGCGTTAAGTATCAAATTATTTTCACTGATTTAACTTACTGATTTTCATTCAGGAAAAAATTTACTTTCCCAATTGGTTGTGGAATAGATACGTTAAAATATCCTTTTACGAAACTTTGCTCTGAGAATGAGCTTTTTAAAACCATTAACACTTTTAGTACTTCCACTGAAACATAAAAGTAATTAAGTATAGTGAAACTCAATGTTGCAGGGCATATTTTTGTGTTATGTAACAATCCTATTGCGGTTTATCTTAGTCTCACTTTTAAGAAAAGTGGTAATTTTTAGGAGTTTAGGATTAGAATGTTTGACATCACCTAGAAATCGCTTTTTAAACGGCTCTAATTCTCCGCTAATAGTAACTCTAACAAGGAACAGATGGCACGATTTAAGGAATAAACAAACATTTTATACTTACCACAGAAGGGTCCAGAATTAGCAGTAACAAAGTGGAATCCATGGCTGTTGTTCATGATTGTCTTGGCCGGGGCTGCCAACTTTGCGCAATATTCCATTCTTTCCCCGCACGTCGAGCATTTTCCCTTCATAATTTAAATTTGTTCTTAAGTTAATTTATATACAGAGGGCCGCACATCAGGTTACCACACTCTGTGCTGTTGTGATAAGAGCGGTTTTGTAATGAATATGGAGTAACCTGATGCGCTGGCCTCTGTACATACCTGCCTATTTTTAAACTCATGACTATTGGATGGTATCCTTCATTTGGAGGTTTATGTTTCCATCTAATTGAAATCACAATGATACAGATATATGTTTGCGCCTTCATTGCATTCATCGTTAACCAAAAAATGTTGTAACTTCGTCGCAGATTAAAATTATATAAAAAAACAAAAAAAAAAAAACAAAAAAAACAATAATAAACAATAACAAAACAACAACAATAAAATGTGACAAAAAAAGCATAAAATAAAAATGTGATACGTAGTAAGTATTAGGCGAAAATAGTATACACACGGCAGCACATCAGGCTGTACGTGTTGACCTTGACGTCACCCTTATCTCGCTTGTAATAACGTCGGCTTTCGAAGTGCAAATGGGTAACCTGACTAGCTGCTGTCTGTACAAGGCAAAATAAATAAAAAAACCGTACCTACCTTTACTAAATTCTTGAAAGACGGACATGCGAAACCAATGAAGGAACATGAGGGGTAACTGTTTGCTTCTATGTAATACTTGAGACTTCTCTTGTGAGAACATGCTGACATTGACTCGCCTAGCTAAACAAATAATTGATAAGTTTCTGAATTCTGACCTAGTTTTCCTTGGCGTACAAATGAAGGACATATATTATTTTGGGCCCAAAAAACGCAACGTGCCAGCCGACAAAAAAAATGTCCTAATGGTTTGATAGTGCCATCCAACCATTTTTCACTAAATTATGTCAAATCTCTATAGTCACTCCTTCAACTGCTTTTCTTTAAGTTGAAAAATCTGGTTTTCATACATTTTAAAGTTGCTCCGATTCGGACAAAATTCAGTTTAGGATACAGATTCTGATTATGTGGTCGGTTTTTAGATTCTGCCATTTTTCAATATAGCCGTTATTTTCAGTGTTTAGGAGTGCTGATTAGATCAGTATTTTCGGCCTCTGCCCTCGCCTTATCACGTCATATGGGCCGTGAATTACCTCTTTTGAATTGGTGAGTAACTTAACCAACCCTAAATGTTAAAGTTTACAAGCCTTCAACCTTAACCTTAACTTGGCCCACTGACTACAACGGTCGGGACCGACGATTCAACGTACCTCTACCCCTAAAAGCAAAAAAAATATTTGTAAAAGAATTCGCTAGTAATCAACTGTGATCCAATCTTGTAAGGAGGTCATCTGGCAATGGCAATCGCTCCAATGTAATTTTTACTTGATCTGCCCTAGAGCAACCTGAACGAGAAAAACGGACACTACAAAAAAACGCCCCATCGATTAATGATCAAAAATGTATAATAAATTGGGCTGTTATTCTCGCATCCCACGGTATTCCCAGAATTTAATTCAATTAAAATCGTCAACTGAGGCTTGATTGCGAGATGATAAGTAGAGCATGAATTAAAAATTTAAAAACCCCCCCCCCGCAAAAAAGTAAAGCGGACATTTAAAAAGTAAAAAATAATACCTTTCGTTGAGCCATCGAATTCATTTCAGAAATACCTATATATATATTTTAATTATCGAAATCGATGGATGGCACGATAGGGTTTGCTCATTAAAATGGCGCTATAATGTCGCGTCGGGGTACCGCTTTAGTGAATCAGTGAATAGTCAATCAAATGAAGGGTCTGATTCACTAAAGCGGTACCCCGACGCGACATTATAGCGCCATTTTAATGAGCAAACCCTATCGTGCCATCCATCGATTTCGATAATTAAAATATATATATAGGTATTTCTGAAATGAATTCGATGGCTCAACGAAAGGTATTATTTTTTACTTTTTAAATGTCCGCTTTACTTTTTTGCGGGGGGGGTTTTTTAAATTTTTAATTTAATTTTTATTTCAAAATTTTTAACTTATTTTCAAAATAATTAAGAGTGTACTAGTGTGCTGGATATCCTGGCCGCAGCATCAGCTCACGGTGTTGCCACCATTGCATTGGATGCAGAATCAAATACTGATCAAAACGAGTCCAAACACGACATATCTGCTATTATTTTTTCAAGGATGTGCTAGTGTTCTGGATATCCTGGCCGCAGCATCAGCTCACCGTGTTGCCACCATTGCATTGTATGCAGAATCAAATACTGAACAAAACGAGTCCAAACACGACATATCTGCTACTATTTTTTTAAGAGTGTGCTAGTGTTCTGGATATCCTGGCTGCAGCATCAGACCAAGAGTTCCATAACCCTGCATAGTTATTAAGCATACATGAGTATTTCAAGTTTTAGGTCACATGTATGTTTGAAAGTAAAGTAAATACACATTAAGAGTCTAAGAACCCTACCGCAGCTAACAAAAGAGCTGATGACCTTGAAACGGCTGAACCGATTTTGATAAAACGTATCTAAGAACCATCGCCAAAAACCCTGCTTGTAAATAAAAAAAACCGCATCCAAATCGGTTCACCCGTTTGAGAGCTACGGTGCCACAGACAGACACACAGACACACAGACACACAGACACACACACATAGCGGTCAAACTTATAACACCCCTCTTTTTGCGTCGGGGGTTAAAAAACGATTTCACGGACCACCCCAGCCGTTTAGATGTCGGAAACCAACAATTATTAAACTTAGGTATATTAATCAATACATTAACTCCAACCCTTAATTAAACTAATAATATTAGTTTTATTTCTTATTTATGTTTAGCAGTGGTTTCATAACTTGCTAATACCTACCTTAAGGTTATTTCAACCTTAAGACAGAAATACCTTTGTGAGTAGAGTATCGGTGGACGGATGGTTATTACTCTCTCATACACAACCAACCACTCAAGATAAAAACTTGTATGTATAGGTTAAACTTTTCTTCTACGCTGGACTGGGAGTAAAAGAAAAACTTAGAATGTAACAGCTGCCAACTCTTCCCAGGCTTACTGTAAAAGTCAGTTTGTAGGACTTAAGGGTTTTATTGTAATATGGGCAAAAGGCTGACAACCGCTCACTATAAACATCCCGATGTGGCATTAAATGGTTCTAGAATCACTGATACTCTTCCTTCCCAAATATAAATTATGGGTGTGAGCGTATGTATGTAATCTTTTATCTACGTACACGAATTCGTATTTGGATAACCTATCTTCGGAAAGAGAATATCGACGAAAACGTTAAAGAATTTATAAATTACCTTCAAATGATCTCGACTTATCGCTGTAACTTTTATCGGTGAATCTTCACACCCTGGTTGGTGCTTGCCACCATTCGCGTAGAAATCTACATGACCCAATACATCGGAATATCCCTGTCCACCTGTAAAAGTTACCAGTAAAATAAAATGGTGCCACGGTGTCTCTATTTTCATGTAAATTTGTAGAGTTCTGTTCTATAAACGTCGACTTGGGTAATTAATGCGCAAAGACTTTATATGATTTAAATTTAACAAATTATTCATTTCAGTCTTTTTGGAAAGGCATACTTAATAAAACCAGTCAGTGAAGAATAAGTTCTTTTCTGAAGAAATCGTAGGTAAAGCTCCTTACAGGAGACGTTTATCTTCAATTACTGGTGTGTTTGGATCGTAGAAGGTGGCAATCTGTGGTCTCTACCTACCCAAATGGGACAAAGACTTGAGTTTATGCCTGTATGTACTGGGGAATTGTGGGGCCACATATCAGGTTTCCCATGCGTGCACTCTGTACTGTTGTAATAAGATCGGTTTTTCAATGACTTGGGGTAATCTAGAACTTCTTTAATTTCGTACTGTATAAAAAGTGTCTTTGATATTTTTATGGTCTTACCAAAGATATGGAGCTAGAAACAGTATTGCTTTTTCACGAAGAATGCCTAACTAATACTGGAACTTTCTACTGGAAAAACTTTAGCTGAAATTAGTAAAAGAGTTGGAAGATGGCCCTTGCCTTGTACTCATATTTATCAATTGGCAGTCTTATTTATTGCGGATCAAAAATAAAAAGGGATTAAAATTCTGGAGCTGAAAAGTGGCTAGTTGGGATGAAATCTAGGTCCACATACTTGGAAGATCATCTGTGTGGAGAACTTCAACATAACTGGCGTCATCTTTATGGAGTCTGGTGTGCGGTGGCATATGTAAGAAAAAAACGCCTGAAGGATTCAGGGCTGTGATCCTTTCAAGCGGATTCAGTTTTCCCACGTATCCTGCAATATGGGCTCCAAGACCATGTCCTATAATGTGGACTTGACTCGGACCGTTATATTTCGCCTGTAAACAAAAAGGAAGAAATATTTTTTTATTAAAAACTAAAAATTTTAAAAAAATATATAACCTCCAACATTAACCAATGTTTAAAAATGCCTGTATGGACACAGATTCCTTTATCTTTCCGAAAGTGATAAGTTAAATAACAACAATATGACATATAATTGTATTGTATGTGTATCTGTTTTCTGTCTGTGGCATCGTAGCTCCTGAAGGAATGGACATATTTTGATGCGATTTTTTTGTTTGAAAGCTGACGTGATTGAAATGGTTCTTAGGTATATTTTATTAGTCCAGCCGTTGAAACCCTCGCGTGATGTCTGCACACCCGTGTGTGCAGGATTTGTATCGCACGCGGCGTCAACAAGTGCGCGACGGGTTAAAAGTTATGATTATGAGCTAGAAATGTCGGAGATGATACTTTTTATTTTTATTTTAGAGTTCTTTAGACTTTACATACAGTTCCGTCAGCATTGTCAATCATAGTTCGACTACAAAACGTATATGTTTGTTCGGAGAGGCGTCATTCAAAACACTCTAAATCGGCGGCCGGCCACTCAGGAATTGATTTTAAGCCACAAAGCGTATCGGCTCGTTTTGCTGCCCACATCACCTCATAATTTTGTTCAATGTTGTAGAGAATTTATTTTATATATTTACTGAGTTATATAAATGAGTTAGTCTACCATATAACCTTTCTGGATTACGTGGTGGATCAGAAATAATCCACTTCTAAATAAGAAACAATTTTTTTCTGACATCTCTTAATTGTCCATATTAAAAAAAGAAGAATCAACGTACATACTTCAATACGAACAATGCCAGTACGCAGATAACCACACACCAAAACTTTTTCTGTTTTATATTGATTTTTTAAAAAGCGCTAAATAATTTTCTATAAAATTTATATGGGACCTCCTCAGGAATGTATTCTTTCTAATCGGCCGATTATTAGCGTAGTTATTGCGTAATAATAATACAGTAAAATAAACATACGGTCGAATTGAGGGTCTCCTCCTTATTTTGAAGATGTTTAAAAATTTTGCAGACTCACTTCGATCCATTGCCTCGTTTCGACGCGAAGGAAGAACAAACAAAGAACAGACTTTTACCTTTATAACATTAGTACTTAGAGTAGCCTCATGGCACCAGAGCGAGGCCCGGGCCCGAAACCTAGTCCTCACTTATTTTATAAACGCGAAAGTTTGTATATATGCATCTAAATCTTCGATCAACTATAGAAAACTAGATACACAGTCCCATACAAAATGAAATTTAAAAGTGTCCTAACTACAATACGTACTTAGATAATTGTATACCACTTGCTTGATGTATTATGAAAAAGTTCTAAAGTGTCAAACATTTTAATCTAATTTAAACCTTAACTTAATATTATAAGGTCGAAAATAAAATCTGTTTAATTTGTAAAATACCACTTTGGGTTTTGAACAAAGGATAACGTAAGACAATTTGATGACACTGGCTGTCACGTAGAACATGGGAGGAGTGGAGTTGCCTTTGTTAATTTTAAAAATATATTAGTTGGGTCGATTTCACATATAAAATCTTCGTACAAACTTTTTAACAAATTCAAAATGCTACGAAATGGTGTGGTTTTCTTTTTAACCCCTGATTGTGTTGTGTATGTATAGGAGCATCATAGCTCTTAAACTGATGATGTTAATGGTGCAGTTTATTTTATTCGAAAGCTTCTTCTTGCGCTGGATTTCAGATTTGATTTATCAAAATTGGTTCAGCCGTTTACTTTTATGTTAGTTTTTATGATCTTTTATTATTAAAAAAATCACATTCATTTCAAATTAACCGACGATTAATATACATTACAATTGATAATCACAGCCGCCGCCATTCTTCTTAATTATTGCTTATAAACCTAATATTCTATGCTTATTTTTTTATGAAATATGAAATTACTTATAAAAAAAGAAAAGAACTGTGTCTTTCCCGATTACACATATATTATGTTTTGCTTATTTAAAACTTAGTATAATTTTTTGAACAGAAATGACCTATTTGAAACTGAATAGATATTTAAGTACAAGTAATAATTTATTAAAAAAAAAAACCGGCCAAGAGCGTGTCGGGACACGCGCATTGTAGGGTTCCGTAGCAGCATGGTTCAAATATGCAGCTGGCTTCCTAATTCTACGAGCATATGGACGTTTAAATCGCTAATAATGTTTAATAAAAACGAGGTCACTAAGAAAGAAGGTAACTAAAGGAGAAATGTAGATTCCAGCGCCACAAGGAAAATGAAAAAAAAATCATCTGTTTAATAACCACCTCGCGTGTATGCATGGTTGTATAAAAATTGTTTAGATTACGTATTCATTTAAAACGGGTGTACTATCGTTACGGTCGTAGTTAGAGATGAAAGAGACTGTCTTTTAAGGCTTATTAAAAAGACTCGCCTCCACCTTACAGGACTTGACTCTAAAATTAAGACTGAAAGTTCGAGTTTTTATTAATAAGACTTAGTAGTTTATTAAAAGATTAAAAACTGAAACGACTCGAGTTGTTTTCAAAATACTAAAAGACTTAAACGACTCAAGTTCTTTTATGTAAAAGGGATCGCACCGCAGTTTGTGTGTGATATTAAATTTTTTTTTTTTTTTCGAGCGAAACTTTTTTTTTGCGACAATATTATTAGAAATAATATAGACCTGCTGATAAAATAACCTCGCCTCACTTTTAGTATTGAACCTTGTAAACATATTCTTATTAATTCCAAAAAAGTTTGGCACTTGGTCGACTATTACTCGCAAACTTGAAAGGCCAACTTATGTGTGATAGTTTTTCTTTTAATTTCGTTGTATATTCTACCAACGAGAATTTTTTCTCATTTTTAGAAACAACCGTTTAGCTGGTGGAGGGGAAGGGAGGGACACTTACTTTGGTTTAGGGCTAAATACAACAGAATGGAAGTATTTAATCCGCGAGCGAAGCGAGCGCGAATTTTTTTTTACTTTAATTTTTTTATTTTTTTTTTATTTTTTTAGCAACAAAAGTATTGTTAGGAATAATTTCGAGCTGGTGCTAAAGAGCAGGTCGCGTGGCGATTGTGTATAATTTTGATGTCATTTTCGTAATTAACTCCCTCAAAAACCTATAACGACACATGAAATGTCAATATGGTACAGCTTGGCTTTCGACCTTGCCTCACTTTTAGCGTGGAACTTTGTATGGCAGTTATTTTGGATTAGGTTGAACTTCGTCGTAAATGCTAAATGCTCGTGAAATATTTAACATTTTTTTTTCATTTTAAAAATTAATTTTTCGCAAACGGACTGCTGAATCGAAAAACGTTCGTAGTAAACCCCTTCTATCTTTTAAAAAACTATCCTATGACATCCCACTCGATGATATCGTCGGGAAAAAAAAATCCATCGCCCTTTCACATGTATGGGAAACACCCGAAAAAATTTTTTTTACAAAATTTTATTTTTTCTATTTGTCGGCGCAATTAATATGTATAAACATGCCAAATTGCAGCTCTGTAGTACCAAGGATCTAATATTAGTAAATATATTCTTATTAATCCCAACAATGTTTGGCACTTGGTTTACCATTACTCGCAAACTTGAAGGGCCAACTTATGTTTTATAGTTTTCCTTTTAAATTTGATGTATATTCTACCTCTGTGAATTTTTCCACATTTTTAGAAACAACCGTTTAGCTGGTAGAGGGGGGGGACACTTGTGTTTGACAAAAATTTTCACTTTAAAAATTTATGATTCGCAAACGGAGTGCTAAATCGAAAAACGTTCTTAGTAAACCCCTTCTGTCTTTTAAAAAGCTATTATTAAACACCCCACTCGATGATATTGGCGAGAAAAAAAAATTCATCGCCCTTTCACGTCTATGGGAGACACCCGAAAAAATTTTTTTTTCTAAGGTTTTACTCTACAGTTCTGTCGGCGTGATTAATATGTATAACCATGCCAAATTTCAGCTCTGTAGTACCAAGGGTTTCTTAGAAAACCCGCGGACAGACGGACAGACGGACAGACGGACAGACGGACATGGCGAAACTATAAGGGTTCGTAGATTACTACGGAACCCTAAAAAGCAACTAACTCAAAAAAAAAATTGTCTTCTTCGCTGTCATCATCTTTGTCCTGAAGATGAAATATATTTTATTTTATTTTATTCAATACAAGAAACTCCAAATCAAAAGTGATAAAAAGGTACATACTATTTGAGGTGCAGCTGTTTTGTGTAACCTTTTGACTCCTTTTGTAATGACATACGAGTCACTTTCTAAAAAATGCTTGGAGCAAAAGACACTACTTTGCGACGGCTAGAAAAAATCTTCACATCTTTGACGTGCGACCACGTATGTCCACTGTCCACATCGCACAGGATCTCTAGGAAAACTAAAAATCCAATAAAACTTTGTTTGTAAACGTCACGCACGTTAAATTTTTTATTAATTCAATTTTATATGATTAATGGTTTTGCCATAATACCTTTAATGTAAGTATAGAAAACAGAATTAATATATATACTCTTTACACTTAAATTTTATAACACAGATGAAAATGAAAAAAAAAAACAATATAAAAAAAAGCGTCTCTATTTGTTTTAGAACAGAGTCACTCCATAACCCGAACAAATGATGTTGAAATACAACGGTATGGATTTGTAAGTTCGGCTAGTGTCTATTCAATTTAAAGGGTTATACTCTCGCCGAATGTTATTAAATTAAACTAAAAAAATGTTTTATAACCTTTTCTGGGCCAAATACCAAGATAATTTCAATTCACATATAATAATTACAAAACTACTTATTTAAAAAATGTCATTCCATGTTCTTTTAATGTTCTGGAGGTGTGATTTTTACAATTTTTCACTGCGCACTGAGGCATGCTTACTTTCGGAACGAACGAATGCTACTAAACGAAAAGACAACCCAAAACGTCAAGTGGGTGATCATTTAGTGAGGGAACTTTTTTGTTGTGGATTGTGTATCTAGTCCTTTATAGTTGATCGAAGATCTAAATAAATAAAAAAAATGTTTGTTACTCTTTCACGCTCAAACGGCAGAACCAATGTTGATAAAATTTGGTAAGGAGGTAGCTAACACTCTGGATTAGCACATAGGCTACATAATTTTCTCAAACTCCCACGGCGATGAAGTCCCGGGCGGCGAGCTAGTAACTTACTAATTACGTACGGAGCACATAATAACAACTGTGGAAACTGTTATTTCCGGTAAGGTCCATTTTTTGTTTCTAAATCAATAACAATAAAAGATTACATAATTTTCCCTAATTCCCACGGGAACGAAGTCCGGGGTGAAAAGTTAGTTTAAAGTAAATACAAAAATATATATTTCTCACTGTAAGCTTATTTAGGAACAGAGAGACCTCCAAGGCTACCAGACGAGCGTTGGCGACGGCCTGAACATACGGTGGCTCAGCCCCGGCGGCCCAGTTCACAGATATAATGTTACTTCCCACGTTGTTATGATTGTTCAGAAAAATGTTACAATAACTCTGAAAATCAAAGAAATACTCAAATTATAATTCCCACTCTAACTTGAAAACTTTGTCCCAAATTACATAAGACGATGTAACTAATATTGGATACTCATTTAAAATAAATATCGTGGTCAGAATACGTTATTATATATTTAAAACTAGTCTAACTTATCATTTCAATATAAAATAACCAGCATATACTTGCTGGCCGCTTACCGGCTACCTTCTTCTTCTTAGCGAATCGATGGCAAGTAATCGTTATAATGTTGTGGCCCAGAACGTAGCCACCTGGACTGCGGATGGAGTAGCGTCCATTAGATCTTTTTGAGTGCAGGTGCTAGGGCACGCACTGCATGATGTTAGGTGGGCCATAGTTTGCACCTCTCCACGCATACAACCTAAGTCCGCGTCTCCGGTAAATCCCCACCGGAACATGCTGTCCTTGCTACGGCCAGTCTGTGTCCGAAGTCTATTTAATGATTTCCAGACCGGCCATGACAACCTGTGTCCAGGCGGGAGACTTTCAATGGGCGGAACAAAGGGGATTGGGAGGGCAGCCCGTTCTCGCCAAAGGCGGTGCCTAGCCTGTGACGGCTCGGTGGTCAGTGGTTTGACGCACTTCACAAAACTTTTTCGGCTCTTAAGCCTTTGTGGCACCAGTGTATGGCCACTCAGTGGATTTCGTGCGTCGTCATCCATTTTCAACCTTTCATGGGAGCTGGCCACAGCTCTACGGACATCTGGGGGCGCTATACCGGCCAGTGGGAACAGCAACTTGACCGGTGTTGGCTTCAAACAACCAGTGATGATCCGGCAAGTTTCATTTAGGGCTACCTTAAGCTTTTACGAAACAAAACAATACCAAATTTTAATATCCCTTCGATTCGGCCAAATAGAAAAAAAACCTCAACAAAAGTATTTTTTAATAAACTTGCAAATGTACATCCAAGTTGGACTAGGAGTAAAAGAAAAGCTTTATATGTATATGCCAGCTGCCAACTCTTTCCAGGCATACTGTAGTAAACAGTAAGTGGGATGCGAGAGATTTTTGCTGTATTATAGGCGAAAAGCTGGCACCCTTTCACCACTATACTTACCCATATTTCATCTAATAACCCTCAGAATGAATAGCGCCAATTGGTTCCAGAACCATATGACGTTCTGCCGGGGTAGGCAATCATAGAAAGGGATCATAATAGGTCTTTACCTATGAAATTGCCGATTTTTTCTCTAGCTTTATTTTATTCATAATTTATTTGATTTAACAGTTATTACTAAAATTGTTTTTTATTTAAAACCTTGGCCATATAACGGAGATATTGAGTCAAATTAATACATATTTACTTTAGATTTATTTGCTGAAAAAGAAGCTCAAATATAGCTCGTTTCATCCGTTCCCGTTTCATTGCTTATTTTTGCTGTACCGTTGTTACAGTTACAACTTTCAATAAACAAAGTATGATGAAAATTATCTTAATATTGTTCAAACCTTCTCACAAAATTTTACTAAATTTGGATTTCGCATTCCCGAGAAAAATTCCAAAAACGTTAGTATGGAAAATTATTGTATGAAAAACGGGAATTTCATAGGTAAAGACCTATTAGAATGTATTTCTATACATTCAATAGGCGTGAGTGAACGTATGTGAAAAAAGGATTTCTTGGATAAAGTGGTCTAATGTTCTCAGCTTTACTAACTCATGTTTCACTAACAAAAGTTACTCTAAACGTACCTGAATCCATGGAGCATAGCCATTGCTTGTGAAGTCATGTATCAGTAACGTGAGACCACCGTTTAAAATAAATTCCCCTAAAACTTGTGATGTCAAATTCTGCAATAAAATCGTGATCATAATGAGAAATTGCGTCAATACATTGGACGTTGACCTTTACTAAGACGTAGACTGTAACCCGATCTTTAATCATAATAGAAAGAAAGAAAGACAGATTTATTATTTCGGACATCACAAGACTTAGAATAGGCTAGACTACGCAGAAATACAACAACAATACACAAAAGAGGAACATAGAAACAAAAACAGACAATATATAGATCATTATGTGTTGTAGAGTCAGAGATAAAGAGTCCTCAACTCAACTACATATTATGACTCGGGAATCGGGATTTAAGACCACGAGCCACAACGCTGTTTTTCAGTGATTCCTACAACCAAGTTACGACGAATACCCATTGATCAGACAAATAAATATTATCATATATTGTGCCTCCAAACTAGAGAGCGAATCTTAATATTTCTGCCCACCTCGTAAATTAATTATAAATAAGTATTCATAACCCAGGTCTTACGTCGTGGATGCCATTGGACATATAAAATATATTTACTGAAATTCTGAAAAAAACATATTTTTTTGCACGACAGTGTTTTGCTTCGACCGAGACTCGTATTGAAGCATTTACTTTTGAGTAATATTTTATTTGTCCATTGTTATGGACGTATCTTTGTACATGTATTATCATAATTATTACACTACAATGTTTCAATTATGACAAAATAATAATGCTGAATACTCTATACCTGTTACTGAGATAATTACTTAGTAACAGGTATGGTCAGTACGGTAAATATAACTTGGTGATTCCTAATCCCTACTTCCCTACCAATATTGTAAATGCGAAAGTAACTCTGTCTGTATGTCTGTTACGCTTTCACACCTAAACCACTAAAACGATTTTAATGAAATTTGGTACAGAAATAGAATTGACCTTGTGAAAGGACATACGCCCATTTTATCCCAATGCTAGGCAAAAAATAACCTATAGTCCAAGGGTGCGGAGCCGCGGGCGGAAAGCTAGTTATTCATATTTTCTTTTACACGATCATTGCGCGCTTTACTACACTGGGCGTCAAAAATAAGTAGTACACTTTTCAAATTGCAATTACTCCTAAACTATAGTAGTTACACTTATGAAATAAAAAGCAGTTTATAGTAAACTTAACGAAGTTTATTAAAGTTATATTTTATTTGGCATGAATAAAGTTTCAAACTTAAAATTAAGATAAATACTAAAAAGTATCAATTTTTAACGATATGTCAACCACTTAATTTTCACGTTTTGGAACTTTTTCACAATTTAATAACTTGTGTTGCCGCCTCGGGCTCTAATTACAGCTTGGATCCGGTTTGGCATGCTGAACACTAAGTTTCGGAGGCGGTGTTGGGGAATATTTTCCCATTCTTCTATCAGCGCATGTTTTAGAGCCCTGAGTGCGGCAGGAGGTGGACTGCGCCTTCTGACTAGCCTCCCAAGCTCATCCCAGGCGTGTTCAATCGGGTTGAGATCTGGGCTTCTCGATGGCCAAGCCATCAAGTTGATGCCAACCTCCTGAATGTACTCTTGTACGTGGTGAGCAGTGTGTGGCCGGGCGTTATCATGCATTAGGATGGCTCCATCACCCATATTTATTAAATATGGCCCTGCATACTCGTTGAGGATCTCCGAGGCATATCTTTCACCAGTCAAAGTCCCATTTTCTATTACCACAAGCTCTGTGCGACTCTCTGAAGAGATACCAGCCCATACGTGTACAGAGCCCCCGCCATATTGGACTCTTTCCGAGATACAAGCTTGAATGTATCGCTCACCGGGTCGTCTGTAGACTCTCCGCCGTCCATCTGAAGTGTATAAAGAGAATCGAGACTCATCTGTGAATAAAACTCTAGCCCATTCTTCTTCGCCCCATTGTACGTGTTGACGGGCGTAGCGTAGTCTTGCTACGCGATGCTCTGTCTCAAGTTTGGGGCCATTTGCTGGTCTTAGAGGCTTCAGGTTAGCTTCAGCAAGTCTTCTTCTCACTGTACTCTCACTGATGTAGTCTGTTCGGGTCCGAAGAAGCTGTTGCTGAACCTCAACTGCATTAAGGTGTCGATTTCTTAACACAGTGGAAACAATAAAGCGATCTTCTCGGGTACTTGTGCACCTGGGTCTGCCATTACCTCGTCTCCTTAGATGGTTTCCAGTCTCTTCGTACCTTTGCTTTACTCGCTGAACCGTTCTTAAAGTTACACCCACCCTCCTTGCAGTACGACGCATACTGATGCCCACTTCGAGAAAAGCTAAGATTCTTGCACATTCTTCTGGTGAAAGAGGCATGATTAGTCAAATTTACTCTCTGAAGATACCTATGCTTTTCAATTACAATTGCTTTATCAGCAGCGAATGTGTCAAACACAAAAATCCTAAGTAAGACAACACCTTTCAACAGTTTAAAAAAAGTGTTTTTATTTATTCGTTTTTTTTAAAGTCAAGCATTATAAGTTCTTATAATGCATGAAGTTTTTATTGAATAAGATTAAATTTTCTTTTTAACCTTTTTTGTTTCAAAGGTCTAAGTTTTATAGTTTGGGAGAAATCGCAATTTTAAAACTGTACTACTTATTTTTGACGCCCAGTGTATATCATCACACCCCCTCATGGCTTCCGACGCAAATTTACCGCTCGTTTTATTCCATCTTCGGGAATTGAACATCAAAAGGAATACACAAGTTGATTTGATTCGCACGTATCATAAATTGCCTTCATATCACATTTTATAGCTTAAACAGATCGGCCTTCTTGTGAACAAATTAAATAAGGGAAACTACATAATAATTTATACGCAATAAATCAAAAATTGATACATTACATGCAAATGTATTTTGTCTGAAAACTTTGATGTTTCAATTCCTATTCTTACAAAATTATGATTCATAATTACATCCAGGTAATCCATGGATTATAAAATTAAATCCATGGGCCTAACTGTTGTTACAAAGGCATTTCCAGCCAGATCAACATAGAGGTAAAGAAGGAATCTCCTTGCCTGGTGATGGGCGCTGGTTAATAATTAAAATTATGGCTTATAGGTATTTAATCGAAACATAAATCCCTACTAATATTATAAATGCGAAAGTAATTCTATCCGTCTTCACGCCTAAACTACTTAACCGATTTTTATGAAATTAGGTACAGAGTTGAATTAGACTTTGGGAAAGGACATAGAAATTTTACATTTAATCCCACAACTGGAAACGATAAGTTTAAATCCAGTAGTCCACGTGGGCGGAACTGCCAGCGGGAAGCAGTAATATTATAACTGTGAAAGTAACTCTGTCTGTCTGTTACGCTTTTACGGGTAAACTACTGAGCCGATTCTGATAAATTTTGTTCAAAATGTGCAGAGATAAATTTGAAATTGGGAAAAGACATAGGCTACATTTTTCACACAGCTGGGCTCGATATAACCTGTAGTCCACGCGGGCGGAAAGCTAGTGTGAAATAAGAAAAAGCGATTGGAAAAAGAACTTACGCTGTCCTGCATAAACCAGTTAATGAACACAGTGTTGATGGCATGTCTATCTGAAGGCAACTCATTGACAGGTCTCCACTGTGGGTGCCACCACTCAGGGCTCAATGAAACGCAGCCCAACCCATCATAGCACTTCTGCTGATCTTTCTTACCTGGGAACCAGCTTTGTGTAAAATAAATTAATCTTTCCACACAGCGACTAAAAAAACCGCACAATTTTTTTTTTCTAAATAATTTCCTATGGACACTCAAAAACACAGACCCTATGTTTTGTGCGTGCCTTTTCAATAGTCTTTTCAGCTGTGTCATCAAAGATAAGTTACTAGACCTTACTTGTTTTATCATGATTCAGTCCCAAATATCGTTACTTTTTGCATAATGTATAATTTCGTTTCATTTAATTATCTAAATCGGGTCTAATAAATAGGACGTGTGATAAGGAGTTGCACATCCAAATAAATTTCTGTAAGTTTAGGAGCTTGTGTGAAAGTCTCATATAATTATTGAAACCATGCTTCTCTTGCGACTTTATTACCCAGTAGCAAATAAAGTAAGTACAAAAGTGTAGGTACAAACCGGTGAGTAGATTCGTTCTAAAATCAGAAATGTATTCAGTTATTACAGGAATATTATTAGCCAGGGGTTTTTCGAAAGCTTTTTCAAACGATTTATCAAATGGATATGTAGTATAACAAGCAACCATTTTACAAATTTCAAATAACACGACGTAAACTAAACTAGTGCTAGTGTTCATCTTCGGAGGTCAGCTCACATGGTTCAGCAGTAAAACTTATACATTTAATTATGCGAACATTTATGAAAAAATAGGGCAAAAATATCCATTATTTACATTCACTTCACTGACGGTGTTTGTATTCTCTTTGGATACGTGTCATGTCATAGACCAGCTTATTATTTATTATTCTGCACAAGAATAACAATTCTTAAATCCACTGAGAAGCATTCGAGCTGAGACAACATTATAATAGTGAATAGTTTACTTGTTATTTGCTGTGATAGAGACGATACAAATAGTTACGGCTACAGGCAAAGCTATTTGTAAAAGGTATTCGCCGCACTACATCGAATTTCTATGCACTATTAAGCGTCTAATTCCATTTTCTATCCAAATTCTAAAGCCTTTTGGGCAGATGTTTAATTCTTATGTTTTTTTTTTTGTTGTCAGACATCTCTATTAAAATATTATTATTAAAATATGGTCGCTCTATTAAAATGGTCTATAATTTTTTCGCACATCACAACAGCAAAAAAACGAACACATTTGACACTCCTAGTCAAAGATAATTTAAATAACTTTGTATCCAATCTGTGAATTTTTAAAGGTTTTTAAAGATTTCTCCTAAATTTCTTTGTGTTTTGCGTGTTTTTTAATCCTTTTGTTAACCGTAGAGATTGGCAGTAGGTAATGGTCGTTTTTCTATAACGACTGATTGCCATTTATTAAAATTAATTCGGATTACTATCCTGGATATTAACACAAATGTATAGTATAGTAATGTGTTGAGATAAGGGACTTATCATGTTTTTCGTAATTTGTGTTGTTTACATCAATACAGTGAGTGGAAAATAAAAGAGACACCGTGCTTGTGGAATTTCAAGCCTCCTTTATTATTGTATGTAATTTCCAGAGTGCAAAAAATACTGTCATATTGTATTATTTCATGTCAATACAGCATGTTCGTTTATTATTATAAAATCATTGATGTACATATAAAATAAAACACCAATTCAGCTAATTGACATAGTGACCTCATCAAGCTGTGTTTGGTTCGTTTTTAGAAACAACTTATTTTATTAGGTAAATGATCCGGGTCCTGTATGTAGTTTCGAATGACGCTGAAGAGACACACGCTGTGACGAAAAACTTTCAGCGTGGTACGGTGGAGCGAATGTTTATTGAAGCGAACGCCGCGCCGCGAAGTCAAACAGTTACACTGAATCTATGTTAAACGCCAGTGATTACCTTTTCTCTGGTATATATTAGGAACTCAAGTTATGTTATAGTTTTTTTTTTGCTCTATGAAAGTTATACCTCTTAAAGCGTAGTGATTTTATAGTGATATTTTCTATTTAAATTCTCTTTGGGCTTCATCATCGACACTGCATTTAAAGAATACCACCTTGCCTAAACAAAAGCGTGGCTAAATTTGAAATCAGTAAGGAAAGACGCAAATCGTGAAACAGCTTTGCAAAGAGAACGAGGCCTACAGTTTGACGTCTGAGTGATCTTCGTTCCTTACTCATTCAATAAAATATGCAAGCAAGTAGCTATAATAGTAATATGCATTAGATTGAATTATTTATACAAGTGACTATACATGTTTAAACCACTCTGGAGATCTGGGGGGGTTGCAGAACTTTAGTGACATATTCGAGAAAGTCAATTTTTGTTCAAACTCCTCCCAAGAACACATTCCTCCTTTACAGGCCGGCATCGGTTCCTCGTTTACGTAAAATACTACTTTGTATTCCAGCGTGTCGTAGCCAGTACATCTGTAACGTAAAAAAACTATTCATTACTCGAAATTTTAAGCGTTTTATTGATATTTCAAATTCGCGCTAAGATTATTTGATCTAATGCATGGAGAAATAAAACTGTACAATAGTTCACGTAATTAATTGTTTACTTTTGATCAAGTGCACAAAGTTATGTTTTTGATTACTCGGCAAGTACAGAAGCTGAAATGCTGGAATTTTCACTCAGGATTCGTAATTGAATTAACAAAATCTTAACAAAAGAAATATATCTATAATGTCACATAATTTTAATGAGCGTGACCCCAGCGGTATACCCTTTAACATGGAATATCTGGATAACTACTGGTAAACAAATTTTGATATTTGCTAACTTTAAATCAAGGCGAAAAGAGCCAATATGAAGGGGTTATCCTGGCGGGGTTACGGACATCAAAAAGTTTTATTTCTACTTGTATTGCACTATTTTTGGTGTATTTACCTAGATATTCGAATGATCAAAATTCATTAATTCTCGTGTACCAAAAAATTAAAATTAAAGATAAAAATCTTTTCTCGACATAACAAACCTGTGCAAAACAGAAAAAAGATTCGATGAAAAAGAAGCAAATTTACAACTTTGCCATTTTCTATCGGGGTTCCTTTTATTAGCGGTTAAAGGTTCATCCTCAAACCATCCCAGGGCAGAATACAGCATGTCCATCGTCGTTCCATGGCAAATGTGAATAGTTAACTTTTTACCACTGCCTTTCTTAGCTTCCTTAAAAGTTTTTAACAAATCAGTCAGAGGGTAAGCTCCAAATATTTTGCTCATCCAAAACCCAGGCCCATTTTTATAGTAATGCCTCAAATCTCCGAAGTAATTGAGAACTTCTAAATCTTCTTTGATAAACAATGCACACCATGGACTCAGTCTACTATCGAACCCGGAGCTATTGTAGCGACAAAGATCGTAGAAAGCCATTATGTTGTTGTCAGTCAAATTAAAACTAAAGCCAGCACGCTTTTGGATTCGATCTCTCATCTAAAATAAAATAAAAAACTTAAACACACACGCACAATTTTGAAACATTTTTTGTCTTCAGAAAAAAAAAATACAAAAATACTTACCGCAAGGTATTCAGGGTTAGATGTATACTTATCTGATACTTCAAGTATTTTTGGATTGTTTCTGATATTTTTTTGATAATTTTCACAATTTTCGTGAGGCTAAAAATATTTTAAAACATTTATTGCCATTGATTAACAAATTACTTATATTTAAAAAATGCAACAGATTCCCTAAACTGAAGTAACATCAAAAGTGTTAAAACGTGATAAACTGTAGACATTATGCATTAGGAGGCGGCCTACAAGGTCACAAATCTTAAATAAAAAAGATAAAACATCTGAAACACAAGACACGATTCCATTACTGATCATGATCTGTGTCAACCTTCAAAGATTCATTGATTCAATTACTTACCGCTATATTAAATGATGCATTCTTGAAGTATGTTAAATATGCGTCATCGAGACCTTTTACGAATGCTCTAGCACTGTTTTCCATCAAAGAACCATTTGGGGTCTGAATTAGATAATTATCTTTCGTAAGTCCTTCAAACAGTTTCGGGTATACTTTTTTAAGTCTTTTTCCTATTCCTTCCATGTCGATTTCACCTTCGTTTGTGAGCTCGTTAGGGTGTTCAAACATTTTCCCATCTGCAGACCAATTCAAAAGGTTCTCTATGTCTTGGGCACAGATAGCACTCTTGCCTGCTGCAAAGTTTGCCACTATTTCACTTTTAACGCGTAAAATGTGTTTTATGGAGTTCGCATACGCGGGTCCTGGATTTCTTTTACCGTGTCTCACGATTCCCCAAATGCTGATTGGTTCGCAGCCTGTCAAAACGACTTTTACTTTTTTATTAAATTACCTTAATGAGGCAAGTATGTGTTACGTTTATGCAGCTACAAACCTTATTAGGTAGATAAAAGGCACGTTTTGATGCCGTAAAACAATAATGAATAAAATGTCATTTTTTAACGTAGTTAGAAAGCTATTATTATTCGTTGCAAAATGATCGTTTAAAACAATTTTTTCGTGCAACCATAATGTTGCAGACTATCGGATAAAGTTAAAAAAATGATCAACAATCATCATTCATGGCACTTATTCTTACAAAAATAAAATTGTATTGGTATTTACCTTTTAAATGGGTTACAGAATCCCGCATATCTCCTCTAAAGTAATTATAAGGAGTCCTGCTAGAAAAACATCTGTACAGGCAATAGGAATCCCACAGGCAAACTGATGACAATTCCAAGCCAACATTAATAAAAACTATAATAAACTTAAATAAACTTTTCATTATAGTACAAAAGTGACACGTTCACACAAGATTGTTTTACAATAAGTAATAATTAATAGTCAATAAAAATTCAGTTAGAATGTTTTCTTATTACATTTTAATGAAAGACCATGCAACAATAGGAAACTGTACATAGTACATCTGTTCTACTAGTGTAATATTTATTGTTTTTATAAGAATGATACAATAAGTCTTTAAACAATCTTTATTGTTGTATTGAATCTTGCAATTGAATTTGCCTTCAGATTTTAAAATGTACGAGTAACACTATTCAATATTAACAGAGTTCTAATAATTATTACTATCTAAGATCTTGTTATATTTAGGCTAACGTACCCAACCCACTTCCTTACTTAAAGACTATAGTTGCAGGCAATTTGGCCAAGGAAAGTTATTAGGGAGTGAGTAGCCTAGTGATTTTGATGCCTTGATTTACTTTTTCGTTTCCTCGTAGGACTTTTTAGGTGTCAAAGAAGGTGTTTCAGTAGTATGTAAACCGTGAAACATGGAACGAGCACTAGCCGAAGGAGATATATTAAAGTGTAAGTTTACAAATTCTGCCAAAGACGTCAAAGAAGCAACTTGTAGTAAAAAAGTGGAACTATCGTCTGTTTCAGTGCTGTTGGAGAAGCTTGAGTGTTGTTTTGACCGGCTGAGTGATATAAGTAAATAATACGATTTTTACCCTCTGGCTAGACGATAAAAGCGTGATGAGAAGGCAATGCAGGCGGATTTGGACTCCTCCGATGCATGTGAGAAAAGGAGGTTTTTGCTCAGGCATCAGTCAGTATCAGCATTGACTCCAAAAGACATACCGAAGGACTTTATAAGGATGGTAGTTCAGACGATGGCTCCGCAAAATCTCGTCGTCATCGACAAAATTCACAGCAATTATGAGCTAAGCGATGATGACAAATTTCACTAAAATGCACGCGAAATTATGGACATGATGCCTTTTAGATTTTAGAGTAACATCATGTAAGGAAAAGTCAAAGGCAAGGAATGAAAAGCGTCACTAGCATACAAAATAGGTATAGATTAGAAATAGCTCTTAGGTTTTGATTGAATAAATGAAGGCAAGCACTAGTGTGGTTTTACATCTGAATGCGACAGTTAACAAATATTTAGAGGGTTGCTTACAATAAAACTAACAATTTGGCACAAATATTTTATTATTCAACTATTCATTTTGAGGTTTCCATCAACAGGGCATATAAATGGAAAAGTAAATAAAGAAATTGCCACAGTATTTATTTAAGTCTTGTTAATAATAAAAAGAAAAACACGCCTTGTGTTTCATCCTTAATTTTATAATATAACATAAAATACACTTTTATTTTATTCTTTGATGGCCCGCCCTATCAACGAATTTAACTTACACATGATAATTTGGTACTGAAATACCAATAAAATCATTTCTTTATATACAATAATTTACAGATAAAATATCAAGTAAGTACATAATATCCGTTTTAATTTAAAACTCTAGTCATAAAATTGGCGTCAATTTGTTTTTAATATATTATTTTAATAAGTATAAATCACTTTCACCTAGATTTGTATGTTTAATTTCGCATCAAAATATCCTTTATTTATTTCATTCGGTAAGTCAAATAATTTGATGATAGCCATAGCGATTTTGACAAGAAAATACCTACACTGATTCTTTAGCCAAAAATATCCTAGTAAATAACTAGAAATTTTAAAATTCAATAAAATATGTTGTATATTTTATTTACATGGAAATGTGTTGTAAAATAATGCTCATTGTCTGTACATTCATTTAGTTTACATTATGATGTATAATTTATGCAATCATTATTTTGTTCTGAATATATACCATATTATTAAATGTCATTGTTAAGTGTGGTTTTAAACTACCTAGCTGTAATTATCGGTTTGGTATTAACGTGTATTTTGTATTTTTATGCGTATACGGTAACGTTTATATATCAGTTCTAAGCTAGATTAGAGGTATCTATCGATTTGAATCTCATACATCAGTTCTGAACCGTTCACCTAAGTATATCTTTCGAAATGAAAACAAAGTTGAAACATAAAATAAATTCAAATATTTCCAAGCTCAGGCAAATCCAGTACATAAGTGCTAAGTAAATTAAAACTGTCAATCATATTGTTTGTTTAAAATACATTTTAGATCATTCTTTACAAGTATCTCAAAGAAATACTTGTAATATTTCTAAATTTATTTATTGTTGGACTACTTATTATATTTTCTGCTACCTATTTTAATAATCCATAATTTATACATTAGAGAGAGAAATGCATAAGACTTTAAATATCACTAGATGACTCACATCCAATAGATTTACTTTAAATGTATCTAACAACAAACAAATTTATATAATTTGGTCCGAAATTGGAATAATAACATCGCAAATTAAATAAATAGGGAAAAACAGAATACTCCGAGGGCAACACAGTTTTAGCAGTTAAAATATCGTTGTTTGCAAAGAGGAAATACGAAAGGTGAATGAATTAAAACTAGTGAGAAAGTAAAGCATACGAACATAAAAATACAAATTAGGTACTTAAGAAATAGGTAACCCAAAAACATCCATTATTATAAGCACCAGTAATACTAAGTCACCTCGAAAAGTTTGCGTAAAACCAACTTTTCATTGATAACAATCTTTAGTACCTACCTTCACTATCCATAACATACTAATAGCTCAAAACATGGAGAGTACAGAACTTGATCTCTTGTATGTACTTAATTTTTGACATGAATCGTCTTTAAAATCACATATGGGTCGGAAAAGTGAACCAAAACGAAAAGGTATGTATAGATTGTCTCGCTTTTAAAACTTCAATTTTGGTTAACGGATAAAAGGAAAAGGGCAAATGGTTTTTGGGATCATAACATCTTTGTGCTCCAAAATCGGCATCCTGCTGATCAACGGTAGTCAAGGGTTTTTTATATGATCTAAGCATTTAGGATAGCGCAGTTGCCAAGATCATGTAAAAAACGTTTTATTTTTTACTAAAATACTTAGCATTTGTAAAATACCGATGTTAAGAATGCAATTTTTCAAAGAATAGAAAGGGAAGGTCAAGACGCATAAACAAAATCAGCTGTAAATTTGTGGTAGTGTATTCATTCAGATGTTGTTGTAAAGGTCTTGATGAGAAGAATCGATATACTCGTAACGTGTAAAAGTTTACGAAAAGCTATTTCATTTGAATTCAATTAATAAATGTATAATGTGAAAGAACGTTTATTAAGAATTCAGACACCCAAGAATTGAGAATTTAACGTATTTTATTTTCCTTTGCACTATTTTACTTCAGAAAACGCGTGTCAGGTGCTTTATGACAGAAATTTCGAAGCGAATGAATTCAACCATCTTCTATAAATTTAACGTAGACTTTACTGAAACTACTAACATTCTTGCTTATTGTTACCAAATCGTTTTTACTGCAATCAACAGAAATCATTGGCTAGGTTATCATTCTTAATTGTACTGAAAATTACTTTGTTTGATTTTATCAAGACAACTTGTCTGATTCTTAATAAACTTCACTTTATTGCCATAATAGTATTATGTGCTCGTATATAAACAAGTTCCTTGATAGCTGGAACCAATTTTTTTTATCAACGCTATCAAGTCTTTTTTCAGTGTTGAAATGAAAACAAAGTTGAAACAAAATAAATTCAAATATTTTCAAGCTCAGGCAAATCCAGTACATAAGTGCTTGATAAAATAAAACTTTCAATCATATTGTTTGTTTAAAATACATTTTTAGGTAATCTTTTACAAGTATCTCAAAGAAATACTTGTTAGTACATTATTAGTAGTACATATCTCTGTCTTGTGCTGTACAGGTGACAGTGACAGATAGTGACAATTATCAGCCGTCTGTCGATCGTATATATCCAGAGTAGAGCCCCGGCAGCGGATGGCCACACAGACCGCGGTCCCGTCCTCGCCGGCGAGGACCTTCGTCGCATATACCCCACCATCTCCGACTTCCCTCTCCCACTAACGCCCTAAGCCGAGGTTCGAGCCCCACGGCCTGTTACTTAAAATTTTTGGCCTGAGAGCCATCGGCGCTCGCCACTTGCTCGGTGAAGCTGTCAAGGCCATCAGCGGCCAACAGTGTAGTCATTTTGAAAAAAAAATGGATGGTACTCGTGATCGAAGTCCACTGAGACCCAGAGATTACGTGTCAGTGAACGATGTCTATGTGTGCGTTTCTCAAGCGTATTACATGAAGCTTAACTTCTGTACTCTGCATGTTTTTTTCAAATAGGTACACACAACAGCAAGTCAGACTACACTTGCTGAACCTAACGGCGCCTTTATCTCATTTACAATAAACACCGCTTGGATTACAAATGTATAAACTGATATGCCGTTGTCTGTAATATTTTTTTATGAAATAAAAAAAATTATCTTTAACTTTTTTTTCACTCATTGTAAGTACGGACAGCTGTAACGAAGGTTACCACACGCGTGCACTTTGTGCTGATGTGATAAGAGCGGTTTTGCAATGAAAATGGAGTAACCTGATGCACTGGCGTCTGTACAAAAACTAATGATTCATCCATCATCAGCTTCATTAAAAAAAATCACTGTTCTAACAATGATATAAAAGGACAATGGGCAAAAATGTATGGACCTTGGTACAACCCTCCAATAGCGATGAGCTATATGTCCCTGGACAGGTCTTTTCAATTGGAACAATAGTTACTAAGACAGCTATGTTGTAATAGTTGTCCGTTCAGAGTTATAGGTACCTAAAGATAAAAAAAAAAAAAAAAATTTTGCAATTATTAACGTTTATTGGGGAAAATAACAATAATTTCGTTGTAGATTACAGTATTTCATAATTATTTATAGAAATATAAAGGAATTACATTGCTTAGGTCCAAAAAAAAACACTTATTTACCTTACATATATTTTATACAAATATTTTTTTTATACTTAGGGCAAGTTCGATAAGCGTGAATATAGCCATTGACAAGACACAGAGTGGGTAGGCCTCACACAAGATGCACCGATGAGCTGGTCAAGGTCCCGAGAAGCCGCTGCATGTGTTCCATCACACATTAGAATTAGTTTAATGTTTTCTCCATTTCCAAAAAGGGATTTTGAAATAAATATTTGGTTGGTGTGCCTCGTAATTCGTACATTGATTTGCTTTTTGTTGAACAATAGCCGCTATTTGTTACGATACAATGAGCGAGTTTTTATTGCAACATTGTTTTTATTATTGTAAGTATTATTTTCAGTATACACAATCACTTTTAGGTGTACCGCCTGGCCAGTTCAAAGAATAATAGCATGGTTTATGACTTTTAATAGCTGCATCTCTTTTGTTTGTGCGTTTTGGGTACCGTCGTGGTATGAGGCGAGCCGCGGGCGCACCTCGCCCCCGCTCCCCGGCGGGGGTGTGTCCGTATTCTAACTTGGGACCCTCAGGTAAGTCAAGTAACAGTCGTTCATTGGTACTGTGCGCGAGTGTTACGTTTCTTGTTTATGCAATACTTCTTAACGACTTTGACTTGGCAATCTTTTCGGACACTGATATCTGCTTATAACGTTGACCCGGCTATTTACATGGACATTGTGCTCTGATCTGTTTTCTGAACTTGGCTATCACACTGGATTATTGAACTGCTTATTGATCGGACCTCGGACTATTGTGCTCCAATGGAAGGTTTTCGCAATTGTGTTATGTGTCGGCGAGGGCTCTACCGCGGAAGGTATCAACAACACGTCTTAACGGATAATCTTCCGAGAGCGCAACCAGAGTTTGCTGCATACATCCAACAACATGCAGTATTGGAGGTGAGTATTTTATCATATTTCTAGAGATATAAATATATACATTTGACGGTGCGTCTTATGTACCTAAGTACCTACCTTGTGTACAGATAAATAAACTGAATGAATAGACATGAGAAAAACAGACTTTGGTTTTAATGCGCGTAGTGTATTTTGTTTCTGAGAAGTATGTATGTATGTAAACACTTTATTGCACTTAAACAGAGACAAGACCCTAAACTCGACACTTTTGTTTACTTTTACTATCTTAATAGACTTTGGCCATTATACTGTGCCAGATGTGGCCGTGTTACCTACCTATTATTGTTCAAAACACTTTTTGACGTTACACTATAGGGTTTTTACTGACTCGCTGCCGACGCGGTCATAAATCATAACAGATAAAGGGTTGGGAGCAGCGCAACGTCGGTATCGATATGTGTGAGTCATCGACTCAGGTAGCAAAATACCCTTACTTGCTACGTAATGAGGACCACTAAATAACCATCATAGTTGTCTAATTAACATAAGAAACGATGTTGTATTTGTGTAACGTTCGAAAATATACATTAATGTTTTGACTTTTTGTTTAAATATTGCATTATTTATTTATAAATATATTGTTATATCTTAGTATATTCATTTCATAAAGTAATAGATAAGTGTCTCAGTAATATAACTCTACATTTAATTTTAACTAACCTCAATATTCGCAAAAATGATTTTCTATCGATACTAACTATCGACATGAAAACAACGCGGAACTAGGCCAGCCCATAAGACCCCTAAGTAGAAGCGAGATAGAAACACTGATAATGATTTATGACCGCGTCTGCAGCGAGTCGGTAAAAACCCTATAATTCTCCAAAATGTTTTCGATCAATGCAACCAATATAGTATTCTAAACAATGTTGCTTTAAACGGTTTTGATTATAATCCGATTTTAATGAAATAATTATACTGTTTCCAGATTGTGTTTGATAACACACGAAGCGTATGTCATCGATGTTGGCAGAGAGCTGAAAATGCCGTTAGACTACCTGGTGTTGTTCCGGAAGTGGAAGAAGCCAATGATCCTGATGAACAAAATGTTCACCAAGTTTTCGCTCCTGAATACAAAAGAGCACCTAGTACTCCTGGGCACTGTATCTTTTCCAACTGCGGTAATGATACACGACACCGAATACCAGAAGCTATAAAAGTTCACATGTTGTGCGAATACAAGTTGTATATCCCCGACGGTGCAAGAGTATGTAGAGAACACCTCGAAGGAAACAACTGGGATGAGCTGCCAGATTTTTGCAATACCACTAATTATTTTACTGGAGCCCAGTTTAGTGATGCTTGCGACATACTGCGAGCAACCATTGCACGTGGAGCGAGGTTCAATTTTTTAATGTAAGAGGTGCCATGTCTAATGAAGACATGCGTTTCTGGGTTGGACTTGATGGTGATCAATTCGATTCTATTTTGGAGCAAACTCCTTCACTCAGCGAAAGATGCAAAGATCCAAGAACTGCATTAGGTATATACCTGACAAAACTTCGTACAGGAGATTCAGATGAAAGGCTTGCGTCATTATTTAATATGTCCAGGAGAAAACTGGAACGATATTTGAACATTGCACGTGAATGTCTTACAAATGAATATGTAATACTTCACTTGGGGTTAGATCACATTGACAGAAGAAATCTTTTAGACAGAAACCTAGTCATTCCAAAAAACCTTTTTGGAAATGAAGAGAATACCAAACTAATTCTAATATGTGATGGAACATATGTCTACATCAATAAAAGTAGTAACTTCTTATTCCAGCGGCTGTCATATAGCCTCCACAAGTTTAGAAATCTTTTAAAGCCATTTTTGATTGTATCGTCAGATGGTTATATTATTGATGTTTTGGGGCCGTACGCTGCCACAAAAACTGACGCGCAAATAATGCAGGATATCATGAATGACGAAGAACACCCTTTACATTATTTGCTTCAACCAAATGACGTGTTCATTTTGGACCGTGGGTTCAGAGACAGCTTGGATGCAATCGAAGCCTGGGGTTATGAATATTACGTGCCACCAACAAAAGACCGTCGAGAATCCCAGCTCACTACGGAACAGGCAAACGAATCACGAGCCATTACAATGTGCCGATGGGTAGTGGAAGTTGTGAACGGCAGGTTTAAACGTAATGATAAACTGTTACGGCAATCATATTTTAATCGGGCACTGCCGCATATGTTCGAAAACTTTAGAATTGCTGCAGCGATTATAAATCACTTCCATGTACCGATAACAGATAATGAACATGCAGAAGAGTTCCTGAGTCATATACGAGAAACATTGGATTCACCGAATCTTCTATACACATATGTCGAGAGAAAGCGCCTGAATAGCCGAAGGGTTGATTTTCAACGGATGGAAGCCCACAATATTGAAAACTTCCCAAGGCTCACCCTAAATCAGATAATGATACTGGCTTTGGGTACATACCAGCTAAAACTGGCAAGATCATACTGCGCGGAGCATCTTAATAACGGTTTATACCTTATTGAGACATACAGAGAAAATCAACTGGATGACCTGCCAGATTATGGAATTAATGAAGAAGTGTGGCTTCTGCGTGGGCGCATTCAATCTAGACACGTCCGGGCAAGAACTTATTATTGTTACATTTTGATAAAAAGTAACCAAATCGAAGGCAGCAACAACATTGTTCAACACTACTGTACATGCTTGTCAGGACGGCGTACCATGGGTACATGCGCGCATATTATATCAATTATTTGGTATTTAGGACATGCAATTCATGAAGGCTTTATTGCACCGGCAGTGTTCCTAAATGATGTTATCGTGGACGAACTGTGAACAATCAAAATGTAATTGACTCTATTTTGTAAATGTAAAAAAAAAATATTTGTATAATATATTAGTATGTAAGGTAAATAAGGTGTTTTTTTTTTTGATCTAAGCAATGTAATCCCTTTATATTTCTGTAAATAATTATGGAATACTGTAATCTACAACGTCATTATTGTTATTTTCCCCAATAAACGATAATAATTGCAAAATATATTTTTTTATTTGTTTAACTTTAGGTACCTATAACTCCGAACGGACAACTATTACAACTTAGCTGTCATAGTAACTATTGTTCCAATTGAAAAGACCTGTCCAGGGACATATAACTCATCGCTATTGGAGGGTTGTACCAATTTGCCCATTCTCCTTTGCAAAACTCTCTGAGTAACCCGTATTTAATTTATTTTCTGATATATAAGCTTTCAAAAGACTTGACAGTAAAATATGAATGGTATTGTAAAAACGAAAACTTTTCTTTTATTGACTTCAGGTTTCCTTTAACAATACTTTAATATAATACTCAATATTCAGGTATTACTAAGATATGGGATAGCAATTTAGTTAAGCCACTCGGGAAATATAAGATAGAATAAGAGATAGAGAAAATCTAACTAAAGTCTAGGGTGCAGGTCTAGGAAGAAGTGTAATTTTAAATTCTTAAATTCCCTACCTATTCAGATACATTTGGCAGTTTTATTGTTTTTAGAACTTACGTAATATGATTAAGTATATCTCTAGGTTATCGTAATATTTTTGATATTTAATTTTTTGCATGTTCTTGCTTTAGATCGCTGTATTGTTTGTAATGATTGATAGTGATTTTGAAGGTAATTTTTGCTTAAGAGAACATGGTCTTTTAAATGTTGATTGGTTTTAAGGATTGCTACTGATTTTTCCACCTATTTGACTTTTGACTTTTAATGTTTTCGATATTCAATAATTTATTAAATAAAATAAAATGTCGACAACAATTACGATTTGACCGTCACCCGCGATTAAAAATTAAACTTTCGTTAAGTCAGTCTCAGAATACAAAAGTTACTGTTTGTTAACAATCGCAAAACGTTCTGAGTGACCCACATCGAATCGCGGAGTGACATAGTTGTCTTTAAAAAATAACGGTTGAAGTGAAACTTTTAACTTAAGCTTATTAACTTAGCTAAACATCCATAATGTCCTCCAGTTGATTAGAATATATTTAAATAGAGTGGAGGCGAATTTATGGTCACTGTGTCATTGCGAATCATTTACGGAATGTTTGTTCAAAACACATTTTTATAGGAAAGCTAAATCGTTGTACATTTCAAAAAACGCAGTATGAAATGTGGTAATTGGGCGTGGCTTTGTTTTGGTAAATATATTCAAAAATAGCTCAGTAAGGGCGCTCAGTTGATAAAAGCGGAGATTTTATTTTTTGCATCCATTGGCAAATAATTGAACAGCTTGGCATTTAGCTTATAAAATTATCGTTAAATTTATGTATCTTTTCAAAACAAGTCTCTATACGAAACTTCGTATAGAGACTTGTTCTACTTGTGGGGCTCTACTCTTTACTTATGACCGGAATTTTGAATCGTCGAATTACAGTATATCAGATGACAGTGACAGGTAAGGACAATTGTAGGCCGTCCGTTGGTCGTGGATAGTACTGAGTAGAGCCCCAAATACAAACTACTCATACGAAGTAGAGACGAGAAATGAAATCAGCAACTTTTTGTTTCGTTTCAAGCGGCTAGAGCGGAACTCGAAATAGAAAAGTTAGGAATAACCATGAATAACTCGAACATAACTTCAAGCCGTAACATTCGATTGGTTTCGAATGACAGGTGTGATAAAAGTTCATAAGTTCTAGAAAAGATGCTCAGTCACAATGTGGATTGAAATATGTATAAACAAGTTGAGAAGGCAACCGCACAAGTAGGGTACACTATTTACTCGATCGTGTAACTTCAACCCAACCCGTAAACATTCCTGAAAGTTTCGCTATAAGTAAATCTTTTTATCTTTTTACCCGGCCGTGTTTCTGGCGCTCCATATCCCCCACACAAGTGGGGTAGCTGCATAGAAGATATTTAAACGGCTTGTATAGTTTTAGAGTTGTTTAAGATTCAGTTTTATTTCTAGCACTTTGATTCCACCCGTGATTCTATATAGCTTTAGCTTACATGAATGCTCGAACGTCTTTTCTTCAAATCTTCAATTATACCTGTCATGGTGTCAATATACTCATTGAAAGTCCTTTTAATAAACTTTTACTGCTATCAATTTTATCTAAATTATTTTATTGTGTTATAACTGATGATTATAAATCGGTTCCCATTTATTAACTGTTCAATTTTGGTAAGAATTGTGGTACGTATACGTACACATTTTTAAAAGACCACGTTCTCAAAGCCAGAAAGTTAAACTATTTTGACTGTTTCTATTTTTTCTTCGAGTGCATGGATACTCAAAATTATATCCTATTTATAATAAATAAGACAAGATACAAAGTTAGGAACATGAATGCTCATTACCATATTCCAATAATGGTACTAGCGACACTAAATAGTGTAAATAGTACCAATCTCCATTACAAGTAAATGGTACTACTAACACCGCGGAATTTTGTCATATATATATCATTCTTCAAATACATACAATAGTTGATATTTTAAAAATTTTAAGGATCCTAATATTTTATCTTCGTATTACAATTCCCACGGTTTAATTTACACACCTATGGCTGACTAAACTATAGAATAAAGCACTTTAAATTTTCTGGTCACAGCTATTTAATATTTTAAAATACATAGTCTAATGTGTTTCAAATCTACATTTTATAACCCTACTAATCGCTTAAATTGATTTTCTGGACGTAAACATCTCCAAATTCAGTAGTACCTACCAAATCAAGTAGCACAATTTAGATTGTTTGACGCGGAACCTAACTGAAGAAGCAATTTAATTTTAAATAAGGCAGCTTTATAAGTACGATAACTATACCAAGACACTGAAATGAACACCAATTGTCTTACTACCGCTCGCTAAACGTTTCCGCATCAAACAATGTAAAAAGGCACTAACTCGACCTCCGCTCCGGTTGCGTCAATACAGTACTCCTCATCACCCTCGCGCCGAGAAGCAATGAGACACTCTCATAAAATCGTCAGCAGACCAATTTCTTTCCAGAAGTTCGCCTGGAGTTTCCTTTCATCCAGGGTCCTGCTTTGGATCTAACGTTGCTCGCCTCTCCTGCAAAGCCGCTAACAATGCTTCACGAACCTCCCGTTCTGAACTCCGCCATAATCGTATCAGTTCATCTTCTGATAAAAGTGAGAGTTCTGAACGTCCTCCCGCTGGAGAGACTCGCGGATATGGTGGAGCTGGTGGAACTTCTTGATCATGGGAGACCAAAATTTCTACACTAACTCGAGGTGTAGGACCGTCGATACTTAAATAGTTCCCAGACCGTTCCGAAACATCTTGATAAGATCTAGTAGAGGATCCTTCAGCTCTTCTTACCATAGGGGAAGGAGTTCGTAGTCTGGTGTTTATATCTGGGGGTGAACTTGTTAGGCAGCTCGTGTCTCGGCTCAAGCGCCTTCCTATATTAAGACTAGTGCGCTCGTAAATAGACGTTGAATCGGAGCCGAGAACTGAATCAGTACTAAATCTTCGAACATTAAGGCCAGCAAGGCTGCATCTTTTCCGACGACCTCTTGGTGAACGAAGCTGCCGAGGTGATCGACCTCCACGGGGAGAGCGAGAAGGAACTTCAGGGGACGGTGATAAAAATTTTGATTCAGTCAACTCTTCTGATACGTCGGGAGTCTCTATTGCCACATGCTCTTTTATGGAATCTAACGATTGATCTCGATCTCGTCCTTGCTGCACCCTAAGAAAAATAAAACAAAAGCGGTCATAAGTAAAAAAGGAGTTCCGTTGACCAAAACTTAAATACTTTTTAGGGGTATAATTTTACCTTCTGATTTCCTGTATCATTTCAAAAAACTGTGCTTTACTTTTTCTTCGCCTACGCTGTTCATGTTCCTTCTGAAACAAATGGGATTTCCTGATGTAAACTGTCCTGTGTGTGTTTATTATTTCACTTTTGAATTTAATGATGCTTACCCTTTTAACACTTTTTTGAAAAAGAGAAGTGAAGTGCCCCTGCCGAATGGTGTTTACTAGTTCCCTGGCAGCATGATGCGGGGATACCAGTTCGACGCAGTTGATGAATCTGTACAGTTTCTGAAACATTCAACCAAAATATAAAGCTATTTAAGTAGGTCCATGTTAACACTCTGAGCTATCTTACAACATTTGCACACCGGACAAAAACTACTTCATAGCTTATAATTATGGTAATTCATATACTATTTAAAAGAGTTGTTTAGGATTGCAAACACAGGAAACCGCTGAATGTTTGTAGGTTTTTACTGTTGGCTTCACGCCAAAGAACAAAGAAGAAAAAAGATACCGTTAATAAAAACAAAGGCACTTCAGAAAGATTACCTACTATGTCTAGGAGTAGACAAGTGGTTTGTGGGTGTTGAAAGCCACTGAACTCGTCTTAGTCGACATAATCCGAACGTCTGACTTCTCACCGAGTATGGCAAACAAAGTGTCCCCAAAGTGCCACCGACTTTGACTCGACACACTCCGGCGTTAGTTTTGAACAATTTAGCAACTTAATTATTTATTTCGCTTGCTAGAAGCACTTAAAATGGAACACGTATTCTCTAGTGATATTCTAGATTAAAATTTTAAATATCTTCTAGTTTCTAACCTTAAACGAAGTCAATCATTTGACACATAGGTATCTTTAGAATAGAAATAAGGTCATTCGCATCTTTAATAACATATCAGCCTCTATGAAATCTTCTAACAAATTGTTTTAAGCTTTTAATTTAAACTTAGAATTACCTGGCTAAAGAACATAATATTCCGACTCCTCCATATGGTTCCTTTGGGTTTGTGGCGTAGGACGGGAAGCATGTATTTATAGAACAGGTGTTCTAGGATCAATATAAGGCAACCGACTATCATTCCGACTCCCAGTAGTATGAACACACCGGCTACTGCTGCTACACCTGTATATGAAAAAACATATTTTGGAAATAACGTGTGAATGTATGTATATTGCATACTAGGTTAGTATTTGAAAATTTGGTTGGATTAAGGATTCGACGACCATCGACCGGTTTCTATTGGTAGTGACTTAAAATGAATTTTAATTTAGTGCTATTCCGGCTGATCGGGGAAAACTTTTGTGTAAAAGGCAGAAATTGTTAAACTATGATTCAGTTCTAGATATTATTGTAAAATTTTGCATATTTTCCTATTCTTTTACTCTCTTTTAACCTGATCTACGCATTTTTGTGATTCTTGTAACACTAGTAATTAATTTGATGAGACCAGCACCTTTATCATTTCGAATTACTATTGATAAAAATGTAATCCAGGTTTGAATGAAATTTATCACTGACTTTGTTATTTTTGTTTTCAATACAATACAACTCCCACTCAGTAAGGAGTCAATGAGTATTGATTACTTAAGATTTTTCCAATAAGCGTTTATTCACAAGATCAAAAATATTGAGTTACATCTTAAGATTTCTGTTAAGTAATCGCCATTTTGCTCAACATCGACGGATCTCGAAATTAATAAGAGTATTTAAAGAACTCGACGAAAATTTCTCATTTATAAAAGGCGAGAGAAAATGTGTAGAAACAACAACATAAATAATGTCGTTAGACAAACTAGAGATTATCCTGCGATCTGTCCAAGATCCTGAATAATTAGCGGAATTAGGGTGACAATAAATTACTAGTAATAAAACGGAGGAACGCGAGGGTGTCCTGATAAGAAGATTCAGGGCACGGACAGGAAATAAATTTCGACGGCCGAACTATAAAACATACAAATAAAAAACCGACGTTACTGCTTCGGGATGAAATTGGAAACACACACGGCGAGATTGATTAAAAATGTTTTTAAGGCTTCTGACTTTCAGTAGAATTTATTCCGATGAATGAGTTTTATTTGCAAAATCTAACCTGTTACGATATTCTACATGCTTTTCCCAAAGAGTATTTTAAAGAGGATATAATTCCTGGGAGCTATTTGCATACTGTCTCGTTTGAATAAACAAGTTCATTTATTTAGTTAATGTCGAGGAAAGTTTTGTATCTTCTTAAAAGACTACCACGTTAATTACTTTGCAAACTAGTAAGTAATTAAAATTTAAATTAAAATCAGTTAATGTCTTTACGTATTATTTTAGTACGAAGGGAATCCATTAGCAATCCGTCAGACTTGTAGGTAATTTGTTGATTGTAATCAGGCGATTGTTCACTGATTGATCGGTAAATAGGGAATTCACGATTTATTTGGCAACGATAGCTCTCATTCTGGTTATACAAATGTTGAAAAGAAGTAAATGAAATAATTCTGGAACAAGTTTTGCCAACAGATTTATATTTCTTGGCTTTTGTTTCTAAATCAACTTAAATACTTGAATAGTTAATATTATTAATTTAACTAACAGTAACAGAAATAACAGCTTTAACAACTATTTTTTCAAATTATTTGATAAACTCAGTGTGATTATTTAATTTTTATGTTTCTTTACTCAAGAGGCGGTTAAGTATAAGTTGAAACACACTTTATCTTAGACTACATCACATAGCAAGTACAAACTTTACTAAAGTAGGATAATGTAACGAGACACGTGCTAGAGCGTGATTGAGCTCATTTAGAATAAAATAACTTAATTATAGCACTAGTTTCGTTATAACAGCTTCTGACGACAACAAAGGATGCGTAAATCATTACGGGTTCACTTCATTTACCGTGAAAACTTTACCAATATCGCATATAGATACGAAAAGTTGAGCTACACAATGCTTACACTCTGAAGCGGCGATGTAATGGCACCTAACTTTTATAACAGTTTTGAGATTCAGAATTTATCTTAAGATTTTGCTCTCGTCAAATAATGATGTCTTGATTTTTTAAGTACGCTTTTAAATTAGGGAATAACATCTCAAGATTTGAATATAGTGTTTGCTCTTTTATAAACTTTATTTCATTTTTGTATTGATTATCCTTAAAAGCTCAAAATATTTGCTTGTTTACATAAGTCAGTTTCCTTTGTATTCAATGACAAAGTGTTTTGTCTATACGCTTTAAAGAAAATCCACGTTATACAGAAACTCCGCTGAGAATCTTTAGCTTTGATTCTTGTGAGCTTCTGATAAAGAGATCACCTTTAATAATAAATAAACACACTCGATGTGCCGCTATATTTTTTCAGCTATAAATCCCATGTTTAATCTTTTAGGTCGACTGGTGGTAATGCCTCCCTCACTGAGGGCGGATTAGCGCTGGGGAGGCGATAAATTCTAATGAAATTTCCGTCGGAAACGAGCAAGCTCACTATGTTACGTGTACAAGTTGATACAAGAAACTAACATTTAAATAGCGAGCTACGAGTATGATACAACTTCATTTACACTTATACGCTCTAGCTCTGCGATGAAACGAGGTCGAAAAAAATACCCACTTACCGAGAGGTTTCGGTTGGATACCGTAATCGGGACTTAATTTGAAACACGGTAGTCCGCCGTACCATTTCTCAGTCAATATATCCAAGTACCCATTAGAGGAATATTTCGATATAACTGCTGATATGCTATCCTGAAAAAAAAAACATCAGTCACGGGCCTTGCCAAACAATCAATTGGCGCGTATTTATAAACGTTACTTTGTTGAAATCACACTGGAAAAACAGTAAGTCACATCTGGGCAACAATATAGCAAAGCGTTGAAAAAGCGAATTTCTGAAGATGCGGCGTCATGATTTGAAACAAAAACTGATCCGTTGATTTATGTCACTTTCGTTGAACCTCCAACAAAGTATCGCGCGGTGCTAAGATAAAATGATGTATAATCGGCTAAAGCTGGGCTACATGACACCAGACTATCGATCACACCATTAGCAGACCCGCGTGCGTCATCCATCAATCTTTCCATCCAAAGATCCGGAGTCCCCCTACCACTTAGGCCTCCTATCACAAACCTTCTTCGTTGATATAAGCCACTTCGCTATCAAAAGTTTGTCATATAAAGTCAATGTTTACCACAGCAAGAAAATCAAAACATCAAATAATAACGTTCCTTCTTTTAGGTACGATACACGTACCGTAACATATTTTTCTGCCTTCAGTAATTGGATTGAACTCTGAATAAGTGCTTGCAAATAACATACATTAAGTAAATAAACATAAACGCTAAATAAACGCTACACACTCAAAGGCCCACATTAAGGTTTTCCCTTGTGTCGTGGGCCCCTTGGAATACACATTAAGACAAACACAAACACCCATGACCCGAGAACAAACATCTGCTTTTTACACAAATGTTTGCCCCGACTGGGGATCGAACCCAGGACCCGCCGATCAAGAGGCAGCGTCACTACCACTCGACCGAACCGGCCGTGTTTCTTGTTTCTGGACTTACCTTTAAAGGGAATCCTTTTGTCATTCCTACCGCATAGGTATCTTCGGCTAAAGCATGATCTCCAACGCGTTGTAACTTACAACCGTGATCAGTTGCTCGGTAATAATCTAGTACTGGAGTGTCCGCAATTAAAAGATCAAGAGTTCCGTTCCTAAAACAACGACAAAATAATATAAAGAACTTATTCACGAATTTTCAAAATGTGAAATATATTTATATTAGGCTATAAGCATAAACGAAATAATTCCTAAGTAAACAGATAACGCCCTGCGCCTCGTAAAACCAGCTCCGGACGGATCCCTAAGCCCCGAAATAAAAATATGCTCTGTCGTCACGATAAAAAGCACAATAAAGGCAGATGTTCGCGAGGTAGCAGTTATTCAATCCTCTCTGGGATAAGGTGTTATTTATCTTGAGACACAATGAAATGCATCTCTTTAGCGGAAGGATATTCCTCGCGACAGCCGGGCAGCCCGACTACGACAGTAACAAAGACATTTGAGCGAAAATTAAGTCTATCTGTGTAAAATCTACTTCGGTTGTTAGCACAGTTTACAGATAATTTTCAAAATGTGAGCCGTAAATCAGGACCGTAAAACAAATGTACTGAAGGGTATTAAGTAGCCATCTGATAAAAACGTCGAGCTTGTGGACTAGAAATTTTATGGTCTCATAAAATTCATTGTGTGATTTTCAAATGGAATTAAATGTAGCACACTGTTTGATTTAAAAGTGACAAAACTCGAACTTTTCATAAACATTTAAACAAATGAAAGAAAAAACCAAGCGCCATTCATATTATATACTAGCTTTCTGCCCGGGACTTCGTTCCCGTGGGAATTTGGGAAAATTATGTAGCCTATGTGTTAATCCAGAGTGTCAGCTACCTCCATACCAAATTGTATCAAAATTGGTCCAGCCGTTTGAGTGTGAAAGAGTAACAAACATCCATACATCCATACATCCATACTTACAAACTTTCGCGTTTATAATATTAGTAAGGACTAAAGTTTTCAAGTTTCTAGTATGTAAATTAATGTCACCATTCTGGAATGTCACCAGGAATTCCTTCGGGAATATTACTCTGTGAGTACTATAGGGCTCAGATATGCAATGAGACTAAAGGCGCGTGGGTTAAGCTTCGCTTTGCAAGAAATTCCACAACGGTTCAAAACCCTAAGATTCTGTTTGTTCCTATATTACACGACAATAATTTGAATATGTTTGTTTGTTGTTGACACCATGTGTTCTAAAGTAAATCAAAAGGGGTAAAAAATAAGGTAATAACACTAATAACAGAAACAGATTGCGCGAGCTCTGAAAGCAGCTTACCCCGATGAATAATATCATGGTAATGTTATCTATTAGCATCGCTTTAGCATAAACCGATGCCCAGCTTTGGCTCCATAGGTTCATGAATATGCTAGTAACAATAAGTCATCAGAAATCGATAGCTACATCTAGAGCTTAACGGAATTTCGATCAGTAATTTGTAGTGTCTGACTAAAATACCTAAAGAAACTTGAAAAAAAAAAACAATTAACATAAATATACAAATAATTATTGTCATAATTTCATTCATAATTCGTACAAATATAACAACTACAACCATTTCATAAAATGGCAGTGCTTTCGAAAACCTATCACATAGAAAAAAGATGTTAATAATAGAATCTATATAATTATATTTTCACCAATTTGTATAATTTGTATCTATCAGAAATCCAATTTTAGTTTTCAAAATCTGTGAAAAATGAGGTTTTAAAACTTTAAAATAAAATAAATTCAATCAAAAGTAAAAAAATGTTTAAGTCCAAACTTAATCAAATCTGCAAGATTAAAAAACAAAATCTTAGGTCGATAATGACTCTCTGAATAATTCTATTCAGATTTTATTAATAACGTTAAGATTTCACTGGAGTTTTTAGAAATAAAGGGTCTTGGGCTGTCAAGGGTGTTTTCTCAGTTTGTAAAAACTTTGGAATTCAAGACAAAGTATTTAGTACTCATGAATTTTTGGGCCTAACAAAATACGATTTTCATTTTATAGTAGGAAAACTCTGACAAACATAATTATTTTAACGAAATCGGTCGACTGCTCACTTCTAATTTGGAAATAGAATTTAACTCATTTTGACATAGGAAATGTCTGTGTAAGTAACGATTTCACGAAAATGTGCGATCCCCTTTGGTGAGTTGTGAAGATACGAAATTCAATAAAAACGGGCAAGTGCGAGTCAGACTCGCGCACGAAGGGTCATGTTCCGTACCACTACCTATAAAACCGGCCAAGTGCGAGTCGGACTCAATAAAAACCATTACCTCTATAAAAGCGGCAAAAAAAAATCGCGTTTGTTGTATGGGACCCCCCTTAAATATTCTAGGAACTGTTAATCCATAAAATACTATTTCTACCTACAGTGAGAACGAATACTTACGGTGTAATCTGTGTATTACGCATTTACTTAGTGTACATTTGCCAATTAAATTAAGAGTATTACCTAAAAAAGTATCAAGTTTGACATGAAGTAATTACCACCTACACGTATCCCGGCGGCGTCAGGTTCGTTGTTGTACAACGAGTTTTAATAATGACAATTATATTCTGCTTGATGGCATCAAGCAGGCGTAGGGCGTGGTAACTGATAATATACATACTTTAAATATATAAATATGTACACAGAGTGTTTCATAATAAATATTGTTTATTGTACAATAAAGGATTTACATACATACATACAAATACTCAAAAAAGAGAATATCCAAAAATTAAATAATAGATTAATGCTCAGCTTTATTTCAAATGTATGTAAAAATAAACCTGTTGGATGTACAGGATGTACGAATTACTGATTTTGAAGTTAATTAAAAAAATATATTAATATCTTTAAATTAAAATTGTTTTTTTTTTAATATTTCATTTTTGCAAATAATTGCGAATCCCTAAGTTAAAGCAAACTCATTTGTGTCATTAGTGTTTTTAAATCTCATTTGAGATTAGTCTGTGACGTGTTGCTACGCAACGGTTGTTGATTAGATGTCAATGTAATAAAATAAGTAAATGACTTGTTAAAAAATCACGATTGTTGTACATATGGGAGGCCGCTTAAACATTTAATTTATTCTACT